>LR738710.1:33624303-33684675 GCA_902687465.1 Secale cereale
ATAATTCGTAACAAAAGACGGATTATCCTATCAGGGACTTCGTTCCAGAACAACTTTGCATAACTTCGTGCCAACATGCCCCGGTTACTTCTGGCAAATGATGAAGTCATGGAATTCTTCAATACTTTGACACTAGCTAGGCAACCTCTCTCGACCCCTCGACCCCCGACTGCTCGGCGATCCACAACCCTAGACCCCGATCATGTCACATTTTGTATAGTGTCAAAGGATTCAACAAAACCAATACTTCATCATTAGGCGAAAGTAACAGTAGCATGATGGTACGAAGCTCTCCAAAGTTATTTTGGAACGGAGTCCCAGATAGGATAATTCGTAACAAAAGACGGATTATCCTATCAAGAACTCCGTTCCAGAATAACTTTGCATAACTTTGTACCAAAATGCCCCGGTTACTTCTGGCAAATGATGAAGTCATGGAATTCTTCAATACTTTGACCCCCGACTGCTCGGCGATCCACAACCCTAGGCCCCCAACTGCTAGCCAACCTCTCGACCCCTCGACCTTCGGCCTCTCGACCCCTCGACGACCCTCGGCCCCTCGGCGATCTCTCGACCCTTAACGACCCTCGGTCCCTCGACGACCCTCGACCCCACCCCCGCCCAAATGTCGAAGTTATCGGGGAGGGTGTATATCGACATAGACATATCCGATAAAAAAAGAGGAAGAAGAAGAAAAAAGGAACCGCTAGAGGAGAAGATCGAAGAAAAAAAAGAAAAGAAAAGGAGAAGAAGAAAGGAATAGAGGAGAAGAAGAGAAATTCTCTTTTTTTCTTTTTTTTTTCTTCTTCTTATTTATTTCTCCTCTTCTTCCTCTCCTCTTCTTCTTTCTTTCCTCTTTGTTATTTTCTTCTTTCCTATCCTTCTTTTTCTAAATTTGTAACTTTTGCATATATAAAACTTTCTATATATATTTAGCATATATAAACAAAAAACTATATAGCCACATACACATATATATACATCAAATACACACATCACATACAGCAACTTCCTAAGAAAAAAATATATATATACACATACATATATATTTAACATATATATTTAGCAAATTCCTAAGAAAAAAATATATATATATACACATACATATATACAGCAACTATATATACATACACACACATATATATATATAGATACACATACACACACACACACACACACACACACACACACACACACACATATATATATATATATATATATATATATATATATATATATATATATATATATACAACAACTATATATATATGTGTATATAGGAGGGGCATTAGTCCCGGTTGGTGGCTGAAACCGGGACTAATACCCCCCTTTAGTCCCGGTTGCTGCCACCAACCGGGACTAAAGGTCACTGATGGGCCTCGAACCCCTCGTTGGTTAACCCAAGTGGAAGGTGTAAGATGCAGTATTGTAGAAGTGTTTTCCCTTAGCAAAGATGCCAAGGATCGAATCCCCAGAGACTCCTAGGTTCAACAAGTAGGTGTCAATTGCTACGGCGCCAGATTAGTAGCAATCAACGTGGACCTGCACACAGATACAAATAACTTTGCTCCCAACGAGTACAGAGAGGTTGTCAATCCCTCCGGCCTTGTAGTTCACAAAGGGTTAAAAGCAATATGATAGTAGTGATAGATAGTGTTTTGCAATAGTAAGTAAATAGCGAAAAAGTAAATAGCGGATGTGATCAATGATGGTAATATGGACCGGAGTCTCATGATGTTCACTAGTGATGTCTCTCTCCCAAAAGACGATAAAACAGCTATGTGAGGTAAACAAATTACAGCTGGGCAATTGACAGGACCACGAACGCAAACCAATGCTGACTACATTGCAAGAAAGGTTGAGGTTCAAAGCATGGCCGGTACGCCAAAGTAAGTAGACCGAAATCCATCAATATCTACTACTAATCATCCACCTTGAGATATCTATCCAGAACATCTCGCTGGTATTAAGTTGCGAGTCCCACCCATAGTGTAAACTCAATGCAACAGACAACTGCATTAAAAGTAATTTGCGTAAAGTAAACAATTCTTGCACCCGCGGGCATAAGCACCGTTGTTTCCCCCTTGTGGCAACAGCACATCCCCTAGACTCATGTTTCTGTCACTCAAGCTAGTCATCGAGGGGCATGAACCCACAATCGAGAGTCACTATGTATTACTTGGCCAAAGTAATAAATAACAACGGAGAACATGCAAGAATTACTTATGAACAAAAATATAAAAGAGGTGAATCAAA
Source organism: Secale cereale (assembly GCA_902687465.1). Lineage (NCBI taxonomy): Eukaryota > Viridiplantae > Streptophyta > Magnoliopsida > Poales > Poaceae > Secale > Secale cereale. Next base: position 33,626,560 of record LR738710.1, read on the forward strand.
TATATTACTCAAGATCAATCTGAACATAATCTCATAATCCATCAGATCCCAGCAAACTCAACATAGCAACAACATAAGGATTACATAGGTGCCTCGATCATGTAGGGCAGCTCACGAGGACTAATTAGTGAAGCACAAGAACGGGAGGAGAACATCACATAGCTACTGGTCATGGACTCATGGTCCAAGGGAGACTACTCACGAGTCATCCGGGAGGCGTCCATGGTGGTGGAGAAGCTCCCGGTGGTGATCCTCCCCTCCGGCAGGGTACCGGGAAGAGTTCTCCTGGTGCTCCCGATCTTGGAAGCGGCGGCGGCGGCGGAACAGAGATGGGATCGCGAAAAGAGTTCCTGTTCTGAGGGTTATGGATGACCCTTTAAATATATGCCAAAGTAGGGCATCGGGGGAGCTTCGGGAGGCCCAGGCGCCCCCCCGGCGCGGCCCAGGGGGGGCGCTCCGCCAGGGCGCCTGGAGCCCTGGTGGCCCCCCCAGGCTGCCCTTTGGACGCAGTGTTGTTTCCGGAACGCTGATTTTTTATATATTTTTTCTGGATTTTTCTGGGCAGTTCTCGAAACGTGAAAACCTGAAATACAAAAACAGCCGAAAACAGAAACTGGCACTGTTGTGCACTGGATTAGTAAGTTAGTCCAAATATGATCAAAAGTGTATGGAAGTGTATGAATATCATAGCAATATCACCCAAAAGTGGCATGGAGCAAGCAGAAATTATAGATACGTTTTGGACGTATCAACATCCCCAAGCTTAATTCCTGCTCGTCCTCGAGTAAGTAAATGATAACAAGAATAATTTCTGTGGTGACATGCTATTAACCATATAGGACTTTTTCATAGTCATATGACAAAAGCTTACTGAGACAATGATTCTAAAGTAATTAAGTTGCCTCATGAGAAAATCACAAATGACTGAAAGTTTTACAATATGAAACTGAAACATCAAAAAGATTTGCAATGAACATGATGTGCAAATATGATAAAGTGATATCTAGCTTGCCCCCTTTAGTGATGCAAAACATAAATGCAGGGGCACCTTCAAGGTTTAAGTTATGACTAGATATAATGATTTCGAAATAAACGATATCATAATCATGCAAAAGACAATGCTACTTTGGGGCAATGCACATTACACTCAGAATGACAATCATGCTCTCAGTAGTTGGTGCTTTTAAAAGAAGATGGAGACTCAACATAAAAGTAAAAGAATGGTTATGTGCTAGAGCTTTTTATTTTGAAAACATATAAGCAATTTTGTCAACGGTAGTAGTACTTCATATGTGTCATGCATAACACATCCTATAAGTTGCAAGCCTCATGCATCGAATACCAATAGTGCTCGCACCTTGTCCTAATTAGCTCGGATTTCCGGGTTATCATTGCATTACATATGTTTCAACCAAGTGTCACAAAGGGGTACCTCTATGCCACCTGTACAAAGGTCCAAGGAGATAAATCGCATTTGATTTCTCGTTTTTGATAGATCTCAACTTGAGGACATCCATACCGGGACAACATAGAAAATAGATGATGGACTCCTCTTCAATGCATAAGCATATTCTCATATGAGATTGAGGATTAAGGTCCAAGCTAAAACTTCCACCATGATACATGGCTTTGGTTGGCGGCCCAATGTTCTTCTCTAACAATATGCATATTCATTCAACCCACGGTAAATCACCCTTACTTCAGACAAGACGAACATGCATAGCAACTCACATGATATTCAACAAAAGTGTGACAGTTGATGGCGTCCCCAGAAACATGGTTACCGCTCAGCAAGCAACTTATAAGAAATAAGATACGTAAGCAACATATTCTTTACCACAATAGTTTTTAGGCTACTTTCCCATAAGCTATGTATTGCATGGTTAGTTTGCTTAGTACAGGTGGAGGTTAGCAAAAAGATTGGGAGCGACCAACTAAGAGAGCAATGACGGTCATAATCATGCAGAGCGACAAAGCAATATTGAATCAGGCATGGAAGTTATATCGCTACTCAGAAATAAAAGATCATCAAGGCTTGACAGACTTTCTTTACAGTCTTAAATATGCGTGAGCGTACGCCAAGTCAATCAAAATAAATTCTCGAAGGAAGATATTACTAAACCATACCACATCATAGGCAGACAAACCATGTTGGTACTCCAATAACACATTGGGAACCCCCAGCTATTTGAGATTAACCATAAGAAAACCTGAACTACTAAGCACCATCATGCAAGTAGCATCTTTATCATAGACACATTAACCAATGCAACGGAAGCAAACTCTCTTAATAAGGTGACCATGATAATTAAAGAGAGTTCAAGCAACCAACTAAACAAAAGCTCTTTGAAAAGATAGACATGAATACTAACAGCAGAGCATGATAGTAGCTATTTAAAGACAAAGAACACACACAACATAGATAGACATAAAAATTCTATGTTATGTTCTAGGTAGAAGTGGAGCGTGTTTCTCTCCCACATAAAAGAATGCTGAGTTCCGACTCGTTATGAAAAACTAAAAAGAAAACTAAAAGCAAGACGCTCCAAGCATAGCACATAACACATGAAGTGATAAAAATATAGCGAAACGAAAGATGAACTGATAATGTTGATGGAGAAGGGGATGCACGGGGGCATCCCCAAGCTTAGACGCTTGAGTCTCCTTGAATATTTCTTGGGGGGGCACGGGGGCATCCCCAAGCTTGAGCGCTTGACACTCCTGAATCTTTTTATCATCTTCCCTCGCACACTTGAAAACTCCCTTCATACATAACTCATCATAATCTGATTAGTGAGGTTAGTACCCTTAATAAAATAATTATACCTTGCTGGAAATAAAGATATTCTTGAATTTCTACTGTTTATCAAGATTGCCAAAAGGTTTTTGCAAAGAAAAAGCAAGCTCTTGATTTGCAAAGTGAAGGTAAGGCAAAACAGGACAGCATCTGTGAAAAACAGAACAGCAGGCAGTAATTGATCTGTTCGGGATACTTCTGCAACTCAAATCAAAAAACTCAGAACAGATGCACGAAAGACAATTATATAGAGAACGCTGTCGAAACAATTCAGAACAAAAAGATGATCTGGTGATTTTATACGAATTTTTCTATCCAAGGACAGAATCTGTTTCCTGGACAGGACCTCACAACTTTTGAACTTTCTAGCAATCGGAGGCTATACTTGGCACAAATATGAAAATCAAAGATACAATGATGATGCTACAGCAGTAAACAACATCAAGACACAACAAAAGCAAAAAATTTATCCATGTGGGCTGCCTCCCAAAAGCGCTTTCTTTTATGCCTTTAAGCTAGGCATAATGCATAGATCCAGTTTTATCAAGAGTAAAAGAATAACTAGCCCGTACAACGGACTCAAAAGGTAACTTGATCTTCTTTCGATAGAAGTGTTCCATCCCTTTGATGGAAATCTAGAACTTCTGATTCCCTCAAAGCACCAAATCCTAACATGTTTAAATAAACAGATAGGACTACTAACAGGAAGGTAAATATTTTTTTGTGATTTTCGATAAAGAGGTACTAAAGCAAAAACTGAAAGGTAAACTAATCAAGACTAAAAAGAAAAGGTAAAAGATAGCGTGCAACTCCCTTATCCTGAAGAGTGGAGTCCCGGCAACGGCGCCAGAAAATACTCCTTGATGGGCCTCGAACCCCTCGTTGGTTACCCCAAGTGGAAGGTGTAAGATGCAGTATTGTAGAAGTGTTTTCCCTTAGCAAAGATGCCAAGGATCGAATCCCCAGAGACTCCTAGGTTCAGCAAGTAGGTGTCAATTGCTACGGCGCCAGATTAGTAGCAATCAACGTGGACCTGCACACATATACAAATAAATTTGCTCCCAACGAGTACAGAGAGGTTGTCAATCCCTCCGGCCTTGTAGTTCACAAAGGGTTAAAAGCAATATGATAGTAGTGATAGATAGTGTTTTGCAATAGTAAGTAAATAGCGAAAAAGTAAATAGCAGATGTGATCAATGATGGTAATATGGACCGGAGTCTCATGATGTTCACTAGTGATGTCTCTCTCCCAAAAGACGATAAAACAACTATGTGAGGTAAACAAATTACAGCTGGGCAATTGACAGGACCACGAACGCAAACCAATGCTGACTACATTGCAAGAAAGGTTGAGGTTCAAAGCATGGGCGGTACGCCAAAGTAAGTAGACCAAAATCCATCAATATCTACTACTAATCATCCACCTTGAGATATCTATCCAGAACATCTCGCTGGTATTAAGTTGCGAGTCCCACCCATAGTGTAAACTCAATGCAACAGACAACTGCATTAAAAGAACTTTGCGTAAAGTAAACAATCCTTGCACCCGCGGGCACAAGCACCGTTGTTTTCCCCCTTGTGGCAACAACACATCCCCTAGACTCATGTTTCTGTCACTCAAGCTAGTCATCGAGAGGCATGAACCCACAATCGAGCATAACGTTCCCTCTTGGAGTCACTACGTATTACTTGGCCAAAGCAATAAATAACAACGGTGAACATGCAACAATTACTTATGAACAAAAATATAAAAGAGGTGAATCAAATATATTACTCAAGATCAATCTGAACATAATCTCATAATCCATCGGATCCCAGCAAACTCAACATAGCAACAGCATAAGGATTACATAGGTGCCTCGATCATGTAGGGCAGCTCACGAGGACTAATTAGTGAAGCACAAGAACGGGAGGAGAACATCACAGAGCTACTGGTCATGGACTCATGGTCCAAGGGAGACTACTCACGAGTCATCCGGGAGGCGTCCATGGTGGTGGAGAAGCTCCCGGTGGTGATCGTCCCCTCCGGCAGGGTACCGGGAAGAGTTCTCCTGGTGCTCCCGATCTTGGAAGTGGCGGCGGCGGCGGAACAGAGATGGGATCGCGGAAAGAGTTCCTATTCTGAGGGTTACGGAGGACCCTTTAAATATATGCCAAAGTAGGGCATCGGGGGAGCTTCGGGGGGCCCAGGCGCCCCCCCGGCGCAGCCCGGGGGGGGGGGGGCGCCGCCAGGGCGCCTGCAGCCCTGGTGGCCCCCCAGGCTGCCCTTCGGACGCAGTGTTGTTTCCGAAACGCTGATTTTTTATATAATTTTTCTGGATTTTTCTGGGCAGTTCTCGAAACGTGAAAACCTGAAATACAAAAACAGCCGAAAACAGAAACTGGCACTGGGGTGCACTGGATTAGTAAGTTAGTCCAAATGATCAAAAGTGTATGGAAGTGTATGAATATCATAGCAATATCACCCAAAAGTGGCATGGAGCAAGCAGAAATTATAGATATGTTTTGGACGTATCAGTCCCTTTTCAGCAGCCCAAAGGGTGGGAAGGAGGGGCCTTTAGTCCCGGTTGGTGGCAGCAACCGGGACTAAAGGGGGGTATTAGTCCCGGTTTCAGCCACCAACCGGGACCAAAGGCCCTGTGCTGGCGCGGGTGCGGTGGGATGTCTAGTCCCACCTCGCTAGCTGAGGGAGCTCGAGAGTGGTTTATAAGGGCTGCTGCTCCCACCCTCTCGAGCTCCTCTCAAATGCAGGCTTCTGGGCCTAACTCTGTGCACTGCCCTGTGAGCTTGCTGGGCCTTATAGTACAGGTGGATCCTGTGCTATAGGCCTTGCAGGCTCACTGGGCAGCGACCATTTTTTTTTTTCCTTTTTTTCTTTATTTATTTCTAACTTGTTTTTTGCTGTATTTAGAGTTTCTTTGTGAATATTATTGCTTTAGGTAAAACCAATTACAAACTTTCTGTTAGTGCAAGTAGTATTCAAATTTGAATAGTTTAAATTTGAAATTATTTGTTTTCTTTGTTGCTTTATTTATTTTATTTTGTTTCTACTTACAACAAAATACTTATTGTTGCTATTTTTTTTTCATTTTTTTTGTTTTGTTTTCTGCATTATTTATTTTCTTTTGTTATTTGCTTTATTTTTTTAATTCTTTCTAGTAAAACCAATTACAAACTTTCTCTGTTAGTGCAAGTAGTATTGAAATTTGAATAGTACAAACAGACAATGGTATCATACTCGTTTGTTACAAAGTTGGCATGGTATCATCATAATAGTTGCGGAAAAAAGTCTTCACTTTTTCTTCGCTTGTGTCATTTGCTTATTGCGTCGTAACCATGGATAATCTTCATCATTTAGCAGGATGCTTGGGTCAGCCTTGACTTTGAAGGGAGGAATTTCATGAAACTTTTCATAATCTTCAGACATGTCTGTCTTGCCCTCCACTCCCAGGATGTCCCTTTTTCCTGAAAGAACTATGTGGCGCTTTGGCTCATCGTATGATGTATTCGCTTCCTTATCTTTTCTTTTTCTCGGTCTGGTAGACATGTCCTTCACATAGATAACCTGTGCCACATCATTGGCTAGGACGAACGGTTCGTCAGTGTATCCAAGATTTTTCAGATCCACTGTTTTCATTCCGTACTGTGGGTCTACCTGTACCCCGCCTCCTGACAGATTGACCCATTTGCACTTAAACAAAGGGACCTTAAGATCATGTCCGTAGTCAAGTTCCCATATGTCCACTATGTAACCATAATATGTGTCCTTTCCCCTCTCGGTTGTTGCATCAAAGCGGACACCGCTGTTTTGGTTGGTGCTCTTTTGATCTTGGACAATCGTGTAAAATGTATTCCCATTTATCTCGTATCCTTTGTAAATCAATACAGTCGAAGATGGTCCCCTGGACAACAAGTACAACTCATCACAAACAATGTTGTCACCTCTGAGACGTGTTTCCAACCAACTGCTGAAAGTCCTGATGTGTTCACGTGTAATCCAGTCGTCGCACTACTCCGGGTGTTTGGAGCGCAGACTGTTCTTGTGTTCATCGACATACGGGGTCACCAATGTAGAGTTCTGTAGAACTGTGTAGTGTGCTTGAGACCAAGAATATCCGTCCCTGCATATTATTGAGTCCCTTCCAAGCGTGCCTTTTCCAGTCAGTCTCCCCTCGTACCGCGATTTAGGGAGACCTATCTTATTAAGGCCAGGAATGAAGTCAACACAAAGCCCGATGACATCCTCTGTTTCATGGCCCATGGAGATGCTTCCTTCTGTCCTGGCGCGGTTACAGACATATTTCTTTAGGACTCCCATGAACCTCTCAAAGGGGAACATATTGTGTAGAAATACGGGCCCCATAATGACAATCTCGTCGACTAGATGAACTAGGACGTGTGTCATGATATTGAAGAAGGATGGTGGGAACACAAGCTCGAAACTGACAAGACATTGTGCCACATCACTCCTTAGCCTTGGTACGAATTATGGATCGATCACCTTCTGAGAGATTGCATTGAGGAATGCACATAGCTTCACAATGGCTAATCGGACGTTTTCCGTTAGAAGCCCCCTCAATGCAACCGGAAGCAGTTGCATCATAATCACATGGCAGTCATGAGACTTTAGGTTCTGGAACTTTTTCTCTGCCATATTTATTATTCCCTTTATATTCGACGAGAAGCCAGTTGGGACCTTCATACTGAGAAGGCATTCAAAGAAGATTTCTTTCTCTTCTTTCGTAAGAGCATAGCTGGCAGGACCTTCATACTGCTTCGGAGGGATGCCGTCTTTTTCGTGCAAACGTTGCACGTCCTCCCGTGCCTCAGCTGTATCTTTTGTCTTTCCATACACGCCCAAGAAGCCTAGCAGGTTCACGCAAAGGTTCTTCGTCACGTGCACCACGTCGATTGAAGAGCGGACCTCTAGGTCTTTCCAGTAGGGTAGGTCCCAAAATATAGATTTCTTCTTCCACATGGGTGCGTGTCCCTCAGCATCATTCGGAACAGCTAGTGCGCCGGGGCCCTTTCCAAAGATTACGTGTAAATCATTGACCATAGCAAGTACATGATCACCGGTACGCATGGCGGGCTTCTTCCGGTGATCTACCTCGCCTTTGAAATGCTTGCCTTTCTTTCGACATTGATGGTTGGTCGGAAGAAATCGACGATGGCCCAGGTACACATTCTTCCTGCACTTGTCCAGGTATATACTTTCAGTGTCATCTAAACAGTGCGTGCATGCGTGGTATCCTTTGTTTGTCTATCCTGAAAGGTTACTGAGAGCGGGCCAATCGTTGATGGTCACGAACATCAACGCCTTTAGGTCAAATTCCTCCTGTTTGTGCTCATCCCATGCATGTACACCGTTTCCATTACACAGCGGTAAAAGTTCTTCAACTAATGGCCTTAGGTACACATCAATGTCGTTGCCGGGTTGCTTAGGGCCTTGGATGAGAACCGGCATCATAATGAACTTCCGCTTCATGCACATCCAAGGAGGAAGGTTATACATACATAGAGTCACGGGCCAGGTGCTGTGATTGCTGCTCTGCTCCCGGAAAGGATTAATGCCATCCGCGCTTAAAGCAAACCATACGTTCCTTGGGTCCTTTGCAAACTCCTCCCAGTACTTTCTCTTGATTTTTCTCCACTGCGACCCGTCAGTGGGTGCTCTCAACTTCCCGTCTTTCTTACGGTCCTCACTGTGCCATCGCATCAACTTGGCATGCTCTCTGTTTCTAAACAAACGTTTCAACCGTGGTATTATAGGAGCATACCACATCACCTTCGCAGGAACCCTCTTCCTGGCGGGCTCGCCATCAACATCACCAGGGTCATCTCGTCTGATATTATACTGCAATGCACCGCATACCGGGCATGCGTTTAGATCCTTGTATGCACCGCGGTAGAGGATGCAGTCATTAGGGCATGCATGTATCTTCTGCACCTCCAATCCTAGAGGGCATACAACCTTCTTTGCTGCGTATGTACTGTCAGGCAATTCGTTATCCTTCGGAAGCTTCTTCTTCAATATTTTCAGTAGCTTCTCAAATCCTTTGTCAGCCACAGCATTCTCTGCCTTCAACTGCAGCAATTCCAGTACGGTACCGAGCTTTGTGTTGCCATCTTCGCAATTGGGGTACAACCCTTTTTTGTGATCCTCTAACATGCGATCGAACTTCAGCTTCTCCTTTTGACTTTCGAATTGTGTCCTTGCATCGACAATGACCCGGCGAAGATCATCATTTGGTTCCTCTTGATCTTCAGCAGCTTCACCCGTTGCAGCATCATTGGGCACATCGTCTGGTTCCTCTTGATCTTCACCAGCTCCCCCCATTGCAGCATCACCGTATTCAGGGGGCACATAGTTGTCATCGTACTCTTCTTCTTCCCCGTCTTCCATCATAACCCCTATTTCTCCGTGCCTCGTCCAAACATTATAGTGTGGCATGAAACCCTTGTAAAGCAGGTGGGAGTGAAGGATTTTCCGGTTAGAGTAAGACATCGTATTCACACATTTAGTGCATGGACAACACATAAAACCATTCTGCTTGTTTGCCTCAGCCGCATTTAGAAACTCACGCACGCCCTTAATGTACTCGGAGGTGTGTCTGTCACCGTACATCCATTACCGGTTCATCTGCGTGCATTTATATATAATTAAGTGTGTCAAAAACCATTACAGAACATCATAAATAGGTAATTAAGTGACCAAATGGATAAAAGTTCATCATCACATTAAAACCAAAGTACATACATATATAGTTCTCATCTAACAACATATAGCTCTCCATACACATCAAAACTATGTAAAACATTTCAACGCGAAAACAAATGCTATCATAATCGCAACCAAGGTAACAATTGATCCAACGGCATAATGATACCAAGCCTCGGTATGAATGGCATATTTTCTAATCTTTTTAATCTTCAACCGCATTGCATCCATCTTGATCTTGTGATCATCGACGACATCCGCAACATGCAACTCCAATATCATCTTCTCGTCCACAATTTTTTTATTTTTTCCTTCAAGAATTTGTTTTCTTCTTCAACTAAATTTAACCTCTCGACAATTGGGTCCATCTTGATCTTGTGATCATCGATAACTTCCGCAACATGCAACTCCAATTCCATCTTCTCCTCCTCCATTTTTTCCAATTTTTTCTTTAACGAAATGTTTTCCTATTCAACTAAATTTAACCTCTCCACAAGAGGGTCGGTTGGAATTTCCGGTTCAACTACCTCCTAGACATAATAAAACATCTATGCATGTCAGGTTGGTCGGCATAACTATCGTAAACACTAAAACAAATAGTTATAAATTAAAGATAATATACCACATCCGAATCATAGACCGGACGAGGGCCCACGTGGACGGATATCAAAACCATCGCACTATACAATAACAAGCAATAATAAACGTAAGAAAATTAGAAAAATATCTATCTAAAGCAATAATAAAAGTAAGAAAAGCATGGACATAACAAGAGGCTCACCACGGTGGTGCCGGTGACGAGATCGGCGGGGGCGATCGACGGCGGCGAAGACGGGGACGGGATGTGACGGACCGCTAAACCTAGACAAATCTCGGAGAAAATAGAGCTTCTTGAGGAGAAAAGCTTAACTAGTGTGGCTCGGGCATTCCACCGAACACGTTGTGTGCATAGGAGGTGAGCTAGAGCACCACTAACCCCTCTCCCCCTCGGCCAGAAAAAAAAACAGAGCAGTGAGCTCTGCTCTTGAGTGAGGGGGTATATATAGGCAACTCACTGGTCCCGGTTGGTGCTACAAACCGGGACTAAAGGGGTGCCTTTGGTCCCGGTTCATAACACCAACCGGGACCAATAGTGGTGGGCCAGGAGCAAGAGCCATTGGTCCCGGTGTTTAGCTCCAACCGGGACCAATAGGTCCAGACGAACCGGGACCCATGGCCCACGTGGCCCGGCCGGCCCCCTAGGCTCACGAACCGGGTCCAGTACCCCCATTGGACCCGGTTCTAGATTGAACCGGGGCTAATGGGCTGGACCAATGCCCTGTTTTTTACTAGTGCATGGTTCACAAGCACCAAGTGATTCATAATCAAGTGATTCCAAAAGTCAATAAGCATGGAGTTTCTTCATGCGCTTTACACCAATATGACCTAAACGTCAGTGCCACAAATAAATTGCACTATCATTATCAGCTTTGCATCTTTTGGCTTCAATATTATGAATATGTGTATTACTACGATCGAGATCCAACAAACTATTTTACTGGGTGTATGACCATCGAAGGTTTTATTCATGTAAACGGAACAACAATTATTCTCTGATTTTAAATGAATAAATGTATTGCAATAAACATGATCAAATCATATTCATGCTCAACGCAAACACCAAACAACATTTATTTAGGTTCAACACTAGTCCCGAAAGTATAGGGTGTGTGCAATGACGATCATATCAATCTTGCATCCACTTCCAACACACATCGTCACTTCACCTTTAACTAGTCTCTGTTCATTCTGCAACTCTCGTTTTGAGTTACTAATTTTAGCAACTGAACCGGTATCAAATACCCAGGGGTTGCTATGAACACTAGTAAAGTACACATCAATAATCTGTATATCAAATATACCTTTGTTCAGTTTGCCATCCTTCTTATCCGCCAAGTATCTACGGAAGTTCCACTTCCAGTGACCATTTCCTTTGCAGTAGGAGCACTTAGTTTCAGGCTTGAGTTTAGCTTTGGGTTTCTTCACGGGAGTGACAACTTGCTTGTCATTCTTCTTGAAGTTTGTTGGGGAACGTCGCATGGGAAACAAAAATTTTCCTACGTTCACCAAGATCAATCTAGGAGATGCATCTACGAGGGGAGAGTTGGATCCACATACCCTTGTAGATCGCTAAGCGGAAGCGTTCAAGAACGCGGTTGATGGAGTCGTACTCGCCGCGATTCAGATCGCCGAAGATCCTAGCACCGAACGGACGGTGCCTCCGCGTTCTTCACACGTGCAGCCCGGTGACGTCTCCCACGCCTTGATCCAGCAAGGAGAGAGGGAGAGGTTGGGGAAGACTCCATCCAACAGCAGCACGACGGCGTGGTGGTGGTGGAGGAGCGCAGGACTCCAGCAGGGCTTCGCCAAGCGCTGCAAGAGACGAGGAGGGAGAGGGGTAGGGCTGCGCCAAGAGGGAGACGTTCTCGTGTGTCAAGCAGCCCTAAAACCTCACATATATATAGGGGGAAGGGAGGGCTGCGCCCCCCTTTAGGGTTTACCACCCCTAGGGTGCGGCCAGCCCTAGATCCCATCTAGGGGGGCGGCCAAGGGGGAGAGAGGGGGAGGCGCACCACTATTGGGCCCTAGGGCCCAACTGCCCTAGGGTTTGCCCCCCTCCCCTCTTGGAGGCGCCCTGGGACTTGGTGGGGGGGCGCACCAGCCCCCTTGGGGCTGGTCCCCTCCCACACTTAGCCCACGTAGCCTTCTGGGGCTGGTGGCCCCACCTGGTGGACCCCCGGGACCCTCCCGGTGGTCCCGGTACATTACCGATATCGCCCGAAACTTTTCCGGTGACCAAAACAGGACTTCCCATATATGAATCTTTACCTCCGGACCATTCCGGAACTCCTCGTGACGTCCGGGATCTCATCCGGGACTCCGAACAACATTCGGTAACCGCGTACATACTTTCCCTATAACCCTAGCGTCATCGAACCTTAAGTGTGTAGACCATACGGGCTCGGGAACCATGTAGACATGACCGAGACAACTCTCCGGCCAATAACCAACAGCGGGATCTGGATACCCATGTTGGCTCCCACATGTTCCACGATGATCTCATCGGATGAACCACGATGTCAAGGATTCAATCAATCCCGTATACGATTCCCTTTGTCTATCGGTATAGCACTTGCCCGAGATTCGATCGTCGGTATACCGATACCTTGCTCAATCTCGTTACCGGCAAGTCTCTTTACTCGTTCCGTAACACATCATCCCGTGATCAACTCCTTGATCACATATTGTGCACATTATGATGATGTCCTACCGAGTGGGCCCAGAGATACCTCTCCGTCATACGGAGTGACAAATCCCAGTCTCGATTCGTGCCAACCCAACAGACACTTTCGGAGATACCTGTTGTGCACCTTTATAGCCACCCAGTTACGTTGTGACGTTTGGTACACCCAAAGCATTCCTACGGTATCTGGGAGTTGCACAATCTCATGGTCTAAGGAAAAGATACTTGACATATAGAAAAGCTTTAGCATACGAACTACACGATCTGTGCTAGGCTTAGGATTGGGTCTTGTCCATCACATCATTCTCCTAATGATGTGATCCCGTTATCAACGACATCCAATGTCCATAGTTAGGAAACCGTAACCATCTATTGATCAACGAGCTAGTCGTCTAGAGGCTCACTAGGGACATGGTGTTTGTCTATGTATCCATACATGTATCTGAGTTTCCTATCAATACAATTCTAGCATGGATAATAAACGATTATCGTGAACAAGGAAATATAATAATAACCAATTTATTATTGCCTCTAGGGCATATTTCCAACAGTCTCCCACTTGCACTAGAGTCAATAATCTAGTTCACATCGCCATGTGATTAACACTCACAGGTCACATCGCCATGTGACCAACATCCAAAGAGTTCACTAGAGTCAGTAATCTAGTTCACATCAATATGTGATTAACACTCAATGAGTTCTGTGTTTGATCATGTTATGCTTGTGAGAGAGGTTGTAGTCAACGGGTCTGCAACATTCAGATCCCTATGTACTTTGCAAAACTTTATGTCATATCGTAGATGCTGCTACCACGTTCCACTTGGAGCTATTCCAAATTGTTGCTCCATTATACGTATCCGGTATCTCCACTTAGAGTTATCCGGATAGGTGTTAAGCTTGCATCGACGTAACTCTTTACGTCGAACTCTTTATCACCTCCATAACCGAGAAACATTTCCTTATTCCTCTAAGGATAATTTTGACCACTATCTAGTAATCCACTCCTTGATCACCTTTGTACCCTCTTGCCAGACATGTGGCAAGGCACACATCAGGTGCGGTACTTAGCATGGCATATCGTATAGAGCCTATGACAAAACCATAGGGGACGACCTTCGTCCTTCCTCTTTCTTCTGCCGTGGTCAAGCTTTGAGTCTTACTCAACTTCACACCTTACAACTCAGGTAAGAACTCCTTCTTTGACTGATCTATTTTGAACTTCTTCAAAATCATGCCAAGGTGTGTGATCTTTTGAAAGTATCATCAGGCGTCTTGATCTATCTGTATAGATCTTGATGCCCAATATGTAAGCAGCTTTATCCAGGTCTTCCTCTGAAAAACTCATTTCAAACAACCCTTTATGCTTTCTAGAAATTCTACATCATTTCGGATCAACAATATGTCATTCACATATACTTATCAGAAATGTTGTAGTGCTCCCACTCACTTTATTGCAAATACAAGTTTCCACCAAACTTTGTATACCCAAAAACTTTGATCACTCCATCAAAGTGTATATTCCGACTCCGAGATGCTTGCTCTAGTCCATGGAAGGATCGTTGGAGCTAGCATATCTTTTAGCATCCTTAGGATCGACAAAACCTTTCTGATTGTATCACATACAACCTTTCCTTACGAAAACTGGTAAGGAAACTTGTTTTGTCATCCATCTGCCAGATTTCATAAATGCAGCTAATGCTAACATGATTCCGACGGACTTAAGCATCGCTACGGGTGAGAAAATCTCATCGTAGTCAACTCCTTGAACTTGTGGAAAACTCTTCGCCACAAGTCGAGCTTAATAGACGGTGACATTACCGTCCACATCCGTCTTAGTCTTAAAGATCCATTTGTCTCAATGGCTTGTCGATCACAGGGCAAGTCCACCAAAGTCCATACTTTGTTTTGATACATGGATCCTATCTCGGATTTATCGGCTTCTAACCATTTGTCGGAATATGGGCCCACCATCGCTTCTCCATAGTTCGTAGGTTCATCGTTGTCCAACAACATGACCTCTAAGACAGGATCAACGTACCACTCAGGAGTAGTACATATCCTTGTCAACCTACGAGGTTCGATAGCAACTTGATCTGGAGCTTCATGATCACTATCATTAGTTTCCTCTTCAACTGTTGTAGATTCCACAGAAACATCTTTCTGTGTTGCACTACTCTCCGGTTGAAGTGAGGGTTCGACAACCTCATCAAGTTCTATCTTCCTCCCACTCAATTCTTTCGAGAGAAACTCCTTCTCGAGAAAGGACCCATTCTTAGCGACAAACATTTTTGTCCTTGGATCTGAGATAGAAGGTATACCCAACCGTTACCAGTGGGTATTCCATGAAGATGTATTTGTCCGCTTTGGGTTCGAGCTTTTCCTGGCTGAAGCCATCAGCATCGCAGCCCCAAACATTTAAGAAAACGACAACTTTGGTTTCTTGCCAAACCATACGACGTCATCTCAACGGACTTAGATGGTGCCCTATATAAAGTGAATGCAGCTGTCTCTAATGCATAACCTCAAAATAATAGCGGTAGATCGGTAAGACACACCATAGATCGCACCATATCTCATAAGGTTCGATTACGATGTCCGGACACACCATTACGCTGTGGTGTTCCAGGGGACTTCAACTGCGAAACAATTCCACAATGTCTCAAGTGATTGCCAAACTCATAATTAAGATAATATCCCCTTGATCAGATCGTAGGAACATGATCTTCTTGTTATGATGATTCTTAATCTTCACTCTGAAATTTTTGAACCTTTCAAACGTTTCAGACTTTTGCTTCATTAAGTAAATATACCATATCTACTCAAATCGTCAGTGAAGATGAGAAAATAACGATATCCACCACACGCCTTAATTCTCATTGGATCACATACATCAGCATGTATGATTTCCAATAAGTCACTTACCCGTTTCATTGTACCTGAAAACGAGATCTCAGTCATCCTGCCCATGAGGCATGGCTCGCATGTGTCAAGCGATTCAAAATCAAGTGACTCCAAACGTCCATCAGGATGGAGTTTCTTCATGCATTTTATGCCAAAATGACCTAAGCGGCAGTGCCACAAGAAAGTGGTACTATCATTATTAACTCTACATCTTTTGGCATTAATATTATCATTATGTATATTACCATGATCAAGATTCAATGAACCATTGGGTGCATGACCATAAAGGTATTATTCATGTAAACAGAATAACCATTATTCTCTAACTCAAATGAATAACAGTATTGCGATGAACATGATCTAATCATTTTCATGCTCAACGTAGACACCTGATAACATTTATCTAGGTTCAACACTAATCTCGAAAATAGAGGAAGTGTGCGATGGTGATCTCATCAACCTTGGAAACACTTCCAACACACATCGTCACCTCGTCCTTAGCTAGTCTCCGTTCAGTCCGTAGCTTTTGCTTCAAGTCACTAATAATAGCAACTGAACCGGTATCCAATACCCAGGTGCTACAAGGAGTACTACTAAGGTACACATCAATAACACGTATATCAAATATACTTTGTTGAAGTTGCCAGCTATCATATCTACCATGTATTTGGGGTGGTTCCGCTACCATGTGACCGTTACCCTTACAATCGAAGCACTTAGTCTCGAGGTTTGGGTGCAACCTTAGGTTCCCTCATTAGAGCGACAACTGGTTTGCCATTCATGAAGTTTCCCTTCTAGCCCTTGCCCCTTTTGAAACCAGTGGTCTTGCTAAACCATCAACACTTGATGCTCCTTCTTGATTTCTACTTTTGCGGTACTAAGAACCGCTAACAGCACCGGGATCATCTCCATCCTTTGCATGTCATAGTTCATCACGAAGTTCTAGTAGCTTGGTGATAGTGTCTAGAGAATTCTGTCAACCACTATCTCACCTGGAAGATTAACTCCCACTTGGTTCAAGTGATTTCAGCACCCAGACATTCTGAGCACATGCTCACTAGTTGAGCCATTCTGCTCCATCTTTTTGGCAAAAGAACTTGTCAGAGGTCTCACACCTCTCAGCACGGGCATGAGCCTGAAATCCCAATTTCAGCTCTTAGAACATCTCATATGTTCTATGGCGTTCAAAACGTCATTGGAATCCCGATTCTAAGCCGTGAAGTATGGTGCACTAAACTATCAAGTAGTCATCAGGACGTCTCTGTCAGGTGTTCACAACATCCACAGACAACGTTGTAGGGGTTTGCACATCGAGCGGTGCATCAAAGACGTAAGCTTTCTGTGCAGCAGTGAGGACACTCCTCGGACTACGGACCCAGTCCGCATCCTTGCTTACATTATCTTTCAACTTAGTCTTTCTCTAGGATCGTATTAAACAGGGAGCTACAACGCAGTTATTGGTCTACAACATAATTTGCAAAGTCAACTTAGACTATTGTTCATGATAAGTGAGTTTAACTAATCAAATTACTTATAACTCCCACTCAAATTGACATCCCTCTGGTCATCCGAGTGTGACATGATCCAAATCCACCAACCCAAGTCCGATCATCACGTGAGATGAGGTGGTGTCAATGGTGAACATCTTCATGTTGATCATATCTACTATATGACTCATGCTCGACCTTTCGGTCTTCCGTGTTCCGAGGCCATGTCTGTACATGCTAGGCTCGTCAAGTCTAACCCGAGTGTTCTGCATGTGCAAAACTGGCTTGCACCCGTTGTATGCGAACGTAGAGTCTATCACACCCGATCATCACGTGGTGCTTCGAAACGACGAACCTTCGCAACGGCGCACACTCGGGGGGAACACAATTTCATCTTGAAATTTTAGTGAGGGATCATCTTATAATGCTACCGTCGTCCTAAGCAAAATAAGATGCATAAAAGGATTAACATCACATGCAAATCATAAGTGACATGATATGGCCATCAACTCGTGCTTTTGATCTCCATCTCCAAAGCACCGACATGATCTCCATCGTCACCGGCGTAACACCATGATCCCCATCATCATGATCTCCATCATCGTGTCGCCATCGGGGTTGTCGCGCGCCCACCATGCTCTTACTACTATTGCTACCGTTTAGCGATAAAGTAAAGCATTACATAGCGCTTAATGATTGACACGCAGGTCATACAAAAATTAAAGACAACCCTATGGCTCCTGCCGGTTGCCATATACATCGACATGCAAGTCGATATTAACTATTACAACATGATCATCTCATACATCAAATATATCTCATCATGTCTTTGGCCATATCATATCACATACATACCCTGCAAAAACAAGTTAGACGTCCTCTAATTTGTTGTTGCATGTTTTACGTGGCTGCTATGGGTATCTAGCAAGAACGCTTCTTACCTACGCAAAGCCACAACGGTGATATTCAAGTTGCTATTTAACCTTCTACAAGGACCGCCTTGTTCTATTCCGATTCAACTAAGATAGGAGAGACAGACACCCGCCAGCCATCTTATGCAACAAAAGTCACATGTCTGTCGATGGAACCGGTCTCATGTACGTGGACATGTAAAGTTGGTCCGGGCCGCTTCATCCCATAATACCGCTGAATCAAGAAAGACTAAGGAGGGCAGCAATTTAAACATCAACGCCCACAAACCCTTTTGTGTTCTACTCGTGAAAACATCTACGCAAGATCCTAGCTCATGATGCCACTGTTGGGGAACGTCGCATGGGAAACAAAAATTTTCCTACGTTCACCAAGATCAATCTAGGAGATGCATCTACGAGGGGAGAGTTGGATCCACATACCCTTGTAGATCGCTAAGCGGAAGCGTTCAAGAACGCGGTTGATGGAGTCGTACTCGCCGCGATTCAGATCGCCGAAGATCCTAGCACCGAACGGACGGTGCCTCCGCGTTCTTCACACGTGCAGCCCGGTGACGTCTCCCACGCCTTGATCCAGCAAGGAGAGAGGGAGAGGTTGGGGAAGACTCCATCCAACAGCAGCACGACGGCGTGGAGGTGGTGGAGGAGCGCGGGACTCCAGCAGGGCTTCGCCAAGCGCTGCAAGAGACGAGGAGGGAGAGGGGTAGGGCTGCGCCAAGAGGGAGACGTTCTCGTGTGTCAAGCAGCCCTAAAACCTCACATATATATAGGGGGAAGGGAGGGCTGCGCCCCCCTTTAGGGTTTCCCACCCCTAGGGTGCGGCCAGCCCTAGATCCCATCTAGGGGGGCGGCCAAGGGGGAGAGAGGGGGAGGCGCACCACTATTGGGCCCTAGGGCCCAACTGCCCTAGGGTTTGCCCCCCTCCCCTCTTGGAGGCGCCCTGGGACTTGGTGGGGGGGCGCACCAGCCCCCTTGGGGCTGGTCCCCTCCCACACTTAGCCCACGTAGCCTTCTGGGGCTGGTGGCCCCACCTGGTGGACCCCCGGGACCCTCCCGGTGGTCCCGGTACATTACCGATATCGCCCGAA
Source organism: Secale cereale (assembly GCA_902687465.1). Classification (NCBI taxonomy): domain Eukaryota; kingdom Viridiplantae; phylum Streptophyta; class Magnoliopsida; order Poales; family Poaceae; genus Secale; species Secale cereale. The sequence goes on from LR738710.1 coordinate 33,645,766, forward strand.
ACTTTTCCGGTGACCAAAACAGGACTTCCCATATATGAATCTTTACCTCCGGACCATTCCGGAACTCCTCGTGACGTCCGGGATCTCATCCGGGACTCCGAACAACATTCGGTAACCGCGTACATACTTTCCCTATAACCCTAGCGTCATCGAACCTTAAGTGTGTAGACCCTACGGGCTCGGGAACCATGTAGACATGACCGAGACAACTCTCCGGCCAATAACCAACAGCGGGATCTGGATACCCATGTTAGCTCCCACATGTTCCACGATGATCTCATCGGATGAACCACGATGTCAAGGATTCAATCAATCCCGTATACGATTCCCTTTGTCTATCGGTATAGCACTTGCCCGAGATTCGATCGTCGGTATACCGATACCTTGCTCAATCTCGTTACCGGCAAGTCTCTTTACTCGTTCCGTAACACATCATCCCGTGATCAACTCCTTGATCACATATTGTGCACATTATGATGATGTCCTACCGAGTGGGCCCAGAGATACCTCTCCGTCATACGGAGTGACAAATCCTAGTCTCGATTCGTGCCAACCCAACAGACACTTTCGGAGATACCTGTTGTGCACCTTTATAGCCACCCAGTTACGTTGTGACGTTTGGTACACCCAAAGCATTCCTACGGTATCTGGGAGTTGCACAATCTCATGGTCTAAGGAAAAGATACTTGACATATAGAAAAGCTTTAGCATACGAACTACACGATCTGTGCTAGGCTTAGGATTGGGTCTTGTCCATCACATCATTCTCCTAATGATGTGATCCCGTTATCAACGACATCCAATGTCCATGGTTAGGAAACCGTAACCATCTATTGATCAACGAGCTAGTCGTCTAGAGGCTCACTAGGGACATGGTGTTTGTCTATGTATCCATACATGTATCTGAGTTTCCTATCAATACAATTCTAGCATGGATAATAAACGATTATCGTGAACAAGGAAATATAATAATAACCAATTTATTATTGCCTCTAGGGCATATTTCCAACAAAGTTCCCCTTCTATCCCTTTGTCCTTTTCTTGAAACAAGTGGTCTTGTTAACCATCAACATTTGATGCTCTTTCTTGATTTCTACCTTCGCTGATTTCAGCATCGCGAAGAGCTCAATTACTTTCGTCACCCCTTGCATATTATAGTTCATCACGAAGTTCTATTAACTTGGTGATAGTGACAAGAGAAATTTGTAAGTTACTATCTTCTCTGGAAGATTAACTCCCACTTGATTCAAGCAATTGTAGTACCCAGACAATCTGAGCACATGCTCACTAGTTGATCTATTCTCCTCAATCTTGTAGGCAAAGTAATGTCAGAGGTTTCATACCTATCGACATAGGCATGAGTATGAAATACTAATTTCAACTCTTGGAACATCTTATATGCTCCCTGGCGTTCAAAAAGTTTTTGAAGTCCCGGTTCTAAGCCGTAATGCATGGTGCACTAAACTATCAAGTAGTCATCATATCGAGCTTTTGTCAAAATGTTCATAACGTCTGCATCTGCTCCTGCAATAGGTCTGTCACCTAGCGGTGCATCAAGGACATAACTCTTCTATGCAGCAATGAGGAAAATCCTGAGATCACGGAACAACTCCGCATCATAGCTACTATCATCTTTCAACTTATATTTCTCTAGGAACACATAAAAATAAACGGGGAGCTACATCACGAGCTATTGATATACAACATAGATATGCTAATAGGACCAGGACTAAGTTCATGATAAATTAAAGTTTAATTAATCATATTACTAAAGAACTCCAACTTAGATAGACATCCCTCTGGTCATCTCAATGATCACGTGATCCAAATCAACTAAACCATGTTCGATCATCACGTGAGATGGAGTAGTTTTAAATGGTGAAGATCTTATGTTGATCATATCTACTATACGATTCACGCTCGCCTTTCGGTCTCTAGTGTTCCGAGGCCATGTCTGTACATGCTAGGCTCGTCAAGTTTAACCCGATTATTCTGCATGTGCAAAACTGTCTTACACCCGTTGTATTTGAACGTAGATCTTATCACACCCGATCATCACGTGTGTCTCGGCACGATGAACTTTCACAACGGTGCATACTCAGGGAGAACACTTGTACCTTGAAATTTTGTAAGGGATCATCTTATAATGCTACCGCCGTACTAAGAAAAATAAGAAGCATAATATGATAAACATCACATGCAATCAAAATATGTGAGATGATATGGCCATCGTCATCTTGTGCTCTTGATCTCCATCTCCAAAGCATCGTCATGATCTCCATCGTCACTGGCTAGACACCATGATCTTCATCGTAGCGTCGTGGTCGTTTCGCCAAGTATTGCTACTACTACTATCGATAATTCATAGTGATAAAGTGAAGCAATTACATGGCCTTTGCAATTCATACAATAAACAAACAACAATAAGGCTCCTGCCGGTTGCCGATAACTTTACAAAACATGATCATCTCATACAATAACGTATAACTCATCACATCTTGACCATATCACATCACAACATGCCCTGCAAAAACAAGTTAGACGTCCTCTACTTTGTTGTTGCAAGTTTTACGTGGCTGCTACGGGCTTAGCAAGAACCATTCTTACCTACGCATACAAAAACCACAACGATTTTTCATCAAGTGTGTTGTTTTAACCTTCACAAGGACCGGGCGTAGCCACACTCGATTCATCTAAAGTGAGAGAGACAGACACCCGCCAGTCACCTTTAAGAAATGAGTGCTCGTAAAAGTGAAACCAGTCTCGCATAAGCGTATGCGTAATGTCGGTCCGAGCCGCTTCATCTCACAATACCGCCGAATCAAAGTATGACATGCTGGTAAGCAGTATGACTCATTGTGTTCTACTGGTGCATATCATCTACGCATTGACCTGGCTTTGATACCACTGTTGGGGAACGCAGTATTTCAAAAAAATTCCGACGAGCACGTAAGATCTATCTAGGAGAAGCATAGCAACGAGCGGGGAGAGTGTGTCTACATACCCTCGTAGACCGAAAGCGGAAGCGTCTAGTGACACGGTTGATGTAGTCGAACGTCTTCGCGATCCAACCGATCCAAGCACCAAACATACGGCACCTCCGCATTCAGCACACGTTCAACTCGATGACGTCCCACGAGCTCTTGATCCAGTTGAACGTCACGGGAGAGTTTCGTCAGCACGACGATATGGTGATGATGATGATGAAGATACCGACGCCGGGCTTCGCCTAAGCACTGCAACGATATGACCGATGTGGAATATGGTGAAGGGGGGCACCACACACGGCTTGGAACAATCAACTTGTCTGTCTTAGGGCGCCCCTACCCCCGTATATAAAGGAGCAAGGGGGAGGGCCAGTCGGCCCTAGGGCGCGCCAAGGAGAGGAGGAATCCTCCTCCTAGTAGGACTAGGACTCCCATTTACTAGTCCTACTAGGAGGGGGAAAGGAAGAAGGGAGAGAGGGAGGAAAGAGGGGGCGCCGCCCCCCTCCTTGTCCAATTCGGACTCCTAAATGGGGAGGCGCGTGGCCAGCCCTAGGCCCTCTCCTATCTCTCCCACAAGGCCCATGTTGGCCCATTATATCCCCCAGGGGTTTCTATAATCCCCCGGCACTATGCTAAATATACGGTTACCCCTGGAACACATCCGGTGTTCGAGTATAGTCATCCAATATATTAATCTTTATGTCTCGGACATTCCGAGACTCCTCGTCATGTCTGTGATCACATCCGAGACTCCAATCAACCTTCGGTACATCAAAACTCATAAACTCATAATACCAATCGTCCTCGAACGTTAAGCTTGCGGACCCTACGGGTTCGAGAACTATGTAGACATGACCGAGACTCATCTCCGATCAATAACCAATAGCGGAACTTGCATGCTCATATTGGTTCCAACATATTCTACGAAGACCTTTATCGGTCAAACCGCATAACAACATACGTTGTTCCCTTTGTCATCGGTATGTTACTTGTCCGAGATTCGATCGTCGGTATCCTCATACCTAGTTCAATCTCGTTACCGGCAAGTCTCTTTACTCATTCCGTAATGCATCATACCACAACTTACTAATTAGTCACATTGCTTGCAAGGCTTATAGTGATGTGCATTATCGAGAGGGCCCACACTACTAGGAAAAGGCATGTTAGTGGCGCACCTGTTTTGGCCATTAATGGCGCACTACAGGTGCGCCACTATTACCATGCCATTAGTATCCCAGACACTAATGGTGCACCACCTGGTGCACCATTACTACGCCTAGAGATGCGCCATTACTATATGACTTAGTAATGGCGCACATAGAAGTGCGCCATTACTAGCTTTTTTTCAAAAAAAATTCAGATTTTTTTTACATTTTTGTCAGATTTTTTTTCTTTTCTTCTTAATATCAGGTCACTATGGCTTAATCTCGGGTCAATATGCTTAATCTCAAGTCAAATCGCACTCCGTGGTCAAATTTCCCGGAAGGTCACCCATCCTGACACTACTCCGGCCCGAGCACGCTTAACTTCGCGGTTCTATCCAACCCCAGCACCAGCTCACCTCACAGGCACTTGTTGATATATCTATCATATCAATCCTATTAAACCTCCTAGTCATGTTCATGAGTGTGATGAAATTTTGAAAAAATATTTCAAACTTCCTGGTCATATTACGTATCATATTTTGAAAATAATTTCCAAAAAAAATTCCCAAAAAAATTCTATTACTTGGTGCACCTAGCAAATGGTGCGCCACTACTAAGTTTGATTTTTTTTTCTTCATATTTCCCCCCTTTAGATCTTAAAAGCCCCATAACTTTCGTTCTATTAGGTTTTTTTAGATTTTTAAAATGTTCAACAGGGTTCCCTCGGTTGAATTCGGATGTAACTTATCGAGTAGATGATTTTTCATATTAAAAACTTTTTAATCCGAGTTCGTATGCAAAAGTTATGCCCGTTTTACTAAATCTAGAGAGATTTTGCAAACAAAGCCAAAATTCATATTTTTAAATTTTTCCAATAACTAGACCGCATATCACATGGGAAACTTATTTTCTTTTATTTTTTATGACATTTCCATCATTTTCTTTTATTTTTTTAACTGAAAAGGCGGTCCACAAGGGGGGTGGATTTGGTGAAACCTCAGTCAAAATTAGTAATGGCTCACTTTGTATAGGTGCGCCATTACTAAGTTTGACATAGTAATGACGCACCTGGTGTACGGTGCGCCATTACTATTTAAAAAAACTAAAAAATGTTAGTAATGGCACACCTGGGGTGCGGTGTGCCATTACAAGTTAAACTAGTAATGGTGCACTATACCCTGCTGCGCCACTACTAACATTTTTTCGGTTTTGTTTTCATAACTAGTATTGGCGCACCGCACACCAGGTGCGCCATTAGTAATATGATAGTAATGGAGCACCTATATCTGGTGCGCCACTGCTATATAGCAGTGGTGCACCACATACATGGTGCGCCATTAGTGTCAATATCATCTATTTTCCTTTTCCTAGTAGTGCCAGAGATACCTCTTCGACAATCGGAGTAACAAATCCTAATCTTGATCTATGCCAACTCAACAAACACCATCGGAGACACCTGTAGAGTATATTTATAATCACTCAGTTACATTGTGACGTTTGGTAGCGCACAAAGTGTCATGGAATTAACACGGCAGATGTCCGGTTTAACGGACTTGATGATGGAACCATCGCACGGGTTAGCTTGAAGGGGTTAAAAGCACACAAAGGACACAGAGGGTTTATACTAGTTCGGCCCCTTCGATGAAGGTAAAAGCCTACGTCTAGTTCGGTTTGGTATTGCTTGGGTGTCGATGAACAGGGAGCGGATCGCTTGCCTGTGTCTCGACGAGTTGTTTCTTGCTTGTCCCTGAACCATCGCCGGGTCGTCCCTTTATATAGAGGCCGGCTCATACTTGTGTCCGCCTCGGTCTCTGCTCTTTCTTCCTTATCTCTCAAGTTACATCATCGGGCGGTTTACAAACCATAACTCTATACACTGGCCCTAATATCTTATGGGTCGTAGCCTTTACTAAAAATTACAACCATACAAACATATTATAACAAGCCGGTTTACACTAGCCGGTTCATACCTGCTAGTAATATCCCTGACATTAGGCCCCAGAATGATTTGAACTTGTTCACATCAATCTTCTCAGTCTTGCATAATTTTCTTCTGTGTCTTCTCATTTTTTTGTAAACCGGCCCTGATGTCATCCTCGAGAATCATTGAATCTGACCGTGACATCACTTCCGCATTTAACGCCATGAGCTATACTGTAGCTTTTGTTTAAGGGTTATCCCGAAAATCGAGGCGTCAGAGGATCTTTATCCGATCCTTTGCCTCCTCAAATCTCGCACCTGTCGCTTCGGATCTGTCTTTCTTCTTATATATACCGCTGTCCCCATTCATTATCTTCTTCTCACATCTTCTTCCTCCTCCGTCGCCCGACTCCATCGTCGCCCGAGCTCGAACCGCCGTCGTCAACCGCCGAATCCAAGTCCTTGCCGGCCGTTGCATCGACCCGAGCTTCACCAGAGAACCTCCGCCGCTGATTCCTGCTGTTTCAGGTATGTCTTTCCTCCTCATTATAGATCCACAACTTCTAGGGTTCTTCCTCGTGCCTCCGCCATTAGAGCCTCAATGGAAGCTTCACCTTGTTCAACTTAAGCAAATAGTTTTCAGTGACCTTTACTTTTAGATCTTTCCCTTTAAACTTTGCCTCTACTCCGCTGTATATGCTTCAGATCTTCGTCATTTATACACAACCTGTAGATTCATCCGCTCCATATATCACCCTCGTAGTTCTTCCCGTATATCCTTGCATTTATTTTCTTTTTCTTGCATGCTCAGATCTGTTCTGCTTTAATTGTCTGTGAAAACCCGTTTCTTCTCCTTTGTCGATCTGTTAAGTATACTCCGGTTTAAACTGTCATGCGCAAACTCTGTAAATAATTTTTAAAAACATACGCGACGGTTTAGCTCTTTTTCTATCGCTGTCATGAACCGGTAATAGCATAGCTCCCTGTTATTGCTGGGTTATCTGTATCATTAGTCCCTTTTCTAAACCGTTGCGTGATCTTCATATATATCTTCCGGTTTATGCTGCTGTACTTAAATAATCCGGTCTTTGCACTTTACTTTTTAGCGCGTGCTCTTCTGCTGTCATGGCCAAACAATTTGTGTCTTGCGATTGGGTTCCTTCCATTATTACGGAAGAAGACTTGGTCAATGCCGCTGCCGTTGGTACTTTAGGTCCTCAATCCGTTTTAAAGTGGCGGGCTCCAGGAAATGAATGCCCTCGTACTCCCAGAGAGGGGGAGGTTATTGTTTTCTTCGACCACATACCTCGAGGCTTCACACCTCCCGGTTTGAAATTCTTCCGAGATGTGCTTGCCGCCTTCCAACTCCATCCTCAGGACATTGGTCCCAACTCCGTTTCCAATATCTGTGACTTCCAAGTTTTCTCAGAGGTATACCTGCAAGAAGAGCCGTCTGTTGACCTGTTCCGGGATTTCTTTCACCTGAACCGGCGTACTGAGTTCACCAGCGGACCGCATCAGGAACTTGGCGGGGTTAGTATCCAGAAAAGGAGAGATGCAGTCTTTCCCCATGACGCTCTCCACACGCACCCAAAGGAGTGGAACAAGTCTTGGTTTTACTGTATTGACACTTCTCCTGAAGGGGAGAACCCACTGCCGGGTTATCGCGAGCACCGTCTTCCGGAGGATCACCCTTTGCCACAACGACTTAGCTCTGCCGAACGGCCCCGGTTTGCTTCTCAGCTTGCCAGACTGAAAGCTTTTATGGCCAATAGTTTAATTGGAACCGATTTTATGCGCTGTTGGCTCTCTTGGAGTATTCTTCCCTCGAGTTCGCGACCATATTTGATGTGCAAGTATTCTGGTAAACCGGACGACCCTCTACGGTTCACCAAGGATAAACTTTCTGAATCAGAGGTCATTGAATCGGCTAAGAAGATGCTCAACGTCTCCTTAGAGGATTGCAGCAAAATCGGATTGGCTCCGTATTACAAGAAGAACAGGCTGCCTGCAGTAAGCCTTGCTTTTTTATATATACTTTTTAATCCGTTTATATAAACCGTCTTCTAACTGTCTCATTTCTGTCCAAATAGGCCGATGATCCTTTCTGGAAAAGAAAGCCTCAGGAGAAACCCGGAAAACAGGCACGTCGGAAAACCTTTGCTAGCAAGAAGAGAAAAACGGCTGGTGGCTCTAGTTCTCACGCTGAGGATGACGATCCGGATTCTGAGGTATGTATTAATTCGGCTTTAACTTACTTGCTTTTACTCATATATGTATGTAATGATAACTTTTCACAGGAGTTGGCTGAAGGAGATAGACCGGCCGTAGTTGAGGTAACTATCCTTTCTTCCGATTCAAAACCACTTCCACAAAAAAGTCGTTGGACAGTCCAGAAATATCAGTTTTCTCACCCTTATGCTCAATTGGATCCTAATTTTCTTTTGAAGAAACAACAACATGAAGCCCTTCGCCGGACTACTCGCCATAGTGGTCTTGCCGTGGAGTCATCCGGAACATCTCTTACACCGGCTCGGAGGCGCCGCTCTGAGGTTATACTCTCTCCAACCCTCCTTCATCCCAAGGCCGGGCTTATACGCAAACCTCTTAAACCGTCTGATCCTGATTATCAAGAGACTCCACTGTCCTCTTCCGGTGAATCAACTGCAACGCAACTTCCACCCCTGAAAACTGTCCCAGGGTAAGTCTTTTAAATTTATCCGGTTTATGATTGCACTCTCTCTTACAGTTCTAACTTGTTTCTCCAACTTCCTTCAGCAAGCCGAAGCCTAGTAAAAAACCAAAGGCCAACCAACCAACTGCTGAGATTGTTATCGATGATCCGGCGGCTGAACCGGACTCAACTGTTCCTCCAGAAGGCGAACCTACAATTCCAGTTGAGGATCCTACTCCTGCCGATCACACTACTATGCCTGAGAATCCCAATGCTGAAGATGTTCATGCACCGTCCAGTCCTGCCCGGGTCAATATTCCTCAGAAAAATCCGGCTCCAGCCAGTCCGGATCATACTGCAACCCCGCCACCAACTACTGCTTCTCCGGATGTGGAGATAACTCATACAGCTTACACTGCTCCCGCTGAGCCCACTGTCTTAGCCAAATATATGGCTAAAGCGGAGAGGGTGTATCAGGAAAAGGGTAAATGGAGTACCGAATTGTCCAGCCTTGCTGGCATGAGTGCCCAGGAGCTCTATTCCGGGTACTTGAACCGGCTCCACACTGGTCGAGATTATGAAGCGGGCCTGATTAACATGATGAAGGATAAGTATGAGGTAATCCCTTGCATCTTCTTTTTAACTTTCAATGCACTTCTGTCCATATCATATCAGCCCCCAAGTTCCGGTTTAGCTTATATTGAGAAGGTGAACCGGTACTTCCTGATGAATTCAAATGATCTTACATTAGCCCCCAAGTGCCAGCGGCATAACTCGGTTTATGTGCCTGGGACTTGCTTTGACATTTCCTTTGATACTTCAATTATCCATTAGTCCCCTAGTGTCAAGTAGACAACTTGTTTGTGTGCTTGAGACTGTCTTTGAATTATTTCCGCTTATTACTTGATCATCCTTGCAGGCTGATTTAAACCGGAGTGCTGACGAAATCAATGAACTCCGGAGCCGACTTGCTGAAACGGAGGCTGCTGCTGCTAAAGCCAAGAAAGATCTGAAGCTGAGTTTGAAAGCTGCTGAACAGCTGAAGAATTTCTTTGAAGAAGAGCGGACCGCCTTTGAGGTTCAGAAGAAAGAGCTGGAGAAAAGGGCCCAAGATGCTGAGGAAGCGGTTAATCCGGTTACTGAAGAGTTAACCGGTTTAAAGCGGCAAATTGAGTTAATGACTTCTGCAATCTTCAGTAAGTATACAATCTGTATTCCTGTTTTCATCCTTGTAATCTTCCAGCCGTGCCGGTCTAACTGTGATACTCATATGCAGGGTGCCGTGTCACCCATCTTGGGGATGACTTACGGAAAAAACTTAAGGCATGTTACACTTTGGTCGAGCAGCTGTATTCCGGCGCTCAGAGGATCATAAGTGCAACATCATTCAATAAACCGGCGCCCACTACCATCCAAGGCACATTAGAAAAGCTGTCTGTTTTACCAGTGCGTTTGGAGGAAGTTAAGAAATCTGCTGCTCGAGCCGGTGCCCTCATGGCACTTACCAGGGCTAAAGCCTGGGTCCCGGATCTTGATCCGGAAGAAGCCTTGAGTGGGTATCCCGACACTAAAGAAGACGGATCAACTTTTACTGCAAAAGACCTTCATGCCCTGACGAAGGAGATGCGTCCACTCGCCAGCAAGCTTGCAGCCGAATCCGATTTATCCAGGTATAATCCGGGGTATGACTTGCAGAACGAGCGGGTGGAGCGGCCGGTTTATGATACGGTTAATTTAATCCCACCAGTGCGCCCTCATACCTTCGCTCCGGATATCGAACCTTCTGAACTCATCAATGAAGAGATGTACTTCCGTGCCTTAACGAAGATCGACTGGTGTGTTCCGGACTTCCAGCCGCTTCAAGATGAAGAGGAGACTCCGGATCAAGTTGATGCCCAGCCGTCTCAGCAGGAAGGAGCATAGCTCATAACTTATTGTTGTAGTTGCAGTCCCGCTTTACCAAACAATCTTTAATCCGTCGGGCTTGCTATGCCTTGTAATAGGATAGCTGAAAACTGTGTCTGTTTTGATCCGGATACTTCTTGCTATAATATTACCAATTTGCTCTGAGATGGGTTATCTGATATATCATCTGTTCCTGAGATCAAGTATGCTTGATACTCTTAATCCGGCGGATTTTGCCTCTTTGAAGGGAGTCTTTTAACAGACTCAATAATAATCCTTGGTCTTATATGAACTGCCGGTTTAAAGCATGCTTGGCTTGTCTTGTTTCTGCGTGATGTGTGTTCCGGGTAATGATAAACACCGGATTAACCCAAACTTTTTACTCATGCTGGTGCTCATGACCCAGACTTTTCAACTTTGTATATGTGTGGTCAATTTCTTGAATTGTCCCACTCCGGATTAAAGAACCATAACACATAAAGATCAGAAATGCAAATTTGCAAATAAAACCATGTAGTCGAGGCTTTTTATGAGCTGCCAGGCTCAAAGCAAGGTTCAGCCAATCACTGGATGCGGGTAGTGTCGTCTTTCCAGAGGGCCGGTCAGTGGATGCGGGTACCATCCATAAGAACCATTAGAAAAACTATAGCCAATCACTAGATGCCCGTAGCTTTTCCAGAGGGCCTCCATGGTTCCATGAAACCATGGGTAAATATAAGCCAATCAGTGGATGCCCGTAGCCTTTCCAGAGGGCCTCCATGGCTCCATGAAGCCATGGGAAAAATATAAGCCAATCACTGGATGCCCGTAGCTTTTCCAGAGGGCCTCCATGGCTCCATGAAGCCATGGGAAAAATATAAGCCAATCACTGGATGCCTGTAGCTTTTCCAGAGGGCCTCCATGGCTCCATGAAGCCATGGGAAAATATAAGCCAATCACTGGATGCCCGTAGCTTTTCCAGAGGGCCTCCATGGCTCCATGAAGCCATGGGAAAATCATGAACCAATCACTGGATGGATTACCATCCAAAGGGTTTTCATGAAGCGTTCTCTCTGAGCCGGATGTGACCTTACGCTCTTCAGGGAGTTTATTGCTTCTGAGTGCATATGTTATGCAAAATCAGTTTAAACCGATCAATCTATTTGAAATATAACATATGGTAACACATGCATGGTTGTCCTCATAAGATATTTATATTAGAAAAAAGGCTGAGCCCCCGGTTTACCGAGGGTGCCGGTTTATTCATTAATCATAATATATACATAGGATACAGTGGAGCTCTTGGCTCAAGTATAGTAGGGTTGTAAGTGGGCGATGTTCCATGGCCTCTTTGTCTCCTCTTCCGATGTCCGTGAGTCCTTGTGCTCTCGAACGTCCACCAAGTAATATGAACCATTGTGTAGATTCTTGCTGACCACAAAGGGTCCTTCCCAAGGTGGGGATAGCTTGTGCATATCTGTTTGATCTTGGATGAGCCGGAGTACTAAGTCTCCCTCCTGGAATGTTCTGCTCTTAATCCGGCGGCTGTGATATCTGCGCAAGTCTTGTTGATAAATCGCAGACCGTGCAGCTGCTATATCACGCTCCTCGTCCAACCGGTCCAAACTATCTTGTCTTGCCTGCTCGTTAGCCGCTTCAACATATGCTGTCACCCTTGGTGAATCATGACGAATATCACTTGGAAGGACCGCTTCAGCACCATACACCATAAAGAAAGGAGTATACCCTGTGGACCGGTTTGGCGTAGTGTTGATACTCCAAAGTACAGATGGTAACTCCTCAGCCCAACATCCCGGGGTTCTTTGCAAAGGAGTCATAAGCCGGGGCTTGATACCTCGCAAAATCTCCTGGTTTGATCTTTCAGCTTGACCATTGGTTTGAGGGTGGGCCACAGAAGATACATCTAGGCGAATATGCTCTCGTTGACAAAATTCTTCCATCTCACCCTTAGATAAATTGGTGCCGTTGTTTGTGATGATGCTGTGTGGAAAACCAAACCGGAAAATTACCTTTTTGATGAATTTGACTGCTGTGGCTGCATCACACTTGCTCACAGGTTCTGCTTCAATCCACTTTGTAAACTTATCCACCGCCACCAGTAGATGAGTTTTCTGATCTTGGGATCGCTTACAAGGTCCAACCATATCAAGCCCCCAAGCCGCAAACGGCCAGGTTATTGGTATCATCCGAAGCTCCTGTGCCGGAACAAGAGCACGTCGTGAAAACTTCCGACAAGCATCACACTTCCGGACTAGATCCGCCGCATCAGCATGAGCTGCTAACCAATAGAAACCATGTCGAAAAGCTTTAGCCACCAACGATTTTGAACCGGCATGATGACCACAATCCCCTTCATGGATCTCGCGAAGAATCTCGCAACCTTCCTCAGCTGACACACACCGCTGAAACGCTACAGAAACGCTGCGATGATGAAGTTCCCCGTTTGCAATTGTCATGGACTTAGAACGCCGGATTATCTGCCGTGCTTCTATTTCATCGTCCGGTAGCTCTCCACGGCTCATATATACCAAATAAGGCAGAGTCCAATCCGGAATAACATGAAGCGCTCCCACTAACTGTGCCTCCGGATCAGGAACATCTAGGTCTTCCTCCGATGGTATTTGTACTGATGGACTATGCAGCTCATCCAAAAAAGTATTTGGTGGCACCGGTTTATGTTGAGAACCCAACCGGCTTAAAGCATCAGCCGCTTCGTTCCTTCGCCGGTCTATGTGGTCCACTTGATACCCTTTGAAATATCCAGCAACTGCTTCCACTTCTCGTCTGTAAGCCGCCATGAGGGGATCTCTTGAATCCCACTTGCCTGAAACTTGCTGCGCCACCAAATCTGAATCGCCGAAACACTTAACCCGGCTCAAGTTCATCTCCTTTGCCATCCCCAAGCCATGAAGTAATGCTTCATACTCTGCTGCATTATTAGTACAAGGAAACAATAGACGGAGGACGTAACAAAACTTATCACCTCGTGGGGAAGTTAAGACAACTCCAGCCCCCGAGCCCTCTAGCTATCTTGAACCGTCAAAGTGAATTATCCAGTACGTCAAATCCGTCTTTTCCTCAGGTGTTTGTAACTCTGTCCAATCATTGATGAAATCCACCAATGCCTGAGACTTTATAGCGGTGCGTGGCACATATTTCAACTCATGTGGGCTGAGCTCAATGGCCCACTTCGCCACTCTACCTGTTGCTTCTCTGTTCTGGATGATGTCCCCCAATGGTGCTGAGCTAACCACAGTTATGGGGTGACCTTGGAAATAATGCTTCAATTTCCGGTTTGCCATGAACAGACCATACACCAGCTTCTGCCAATGTGGGTACCTCTGCTTAGATTCAATGAGTACTTCACTCACGTAATAAACCGGGCGCTGAACCGGGTATTCCTTCCCTGCTTCTTTGCGTTCAACCACAATTGCCACACTAAGTACCCGTGTGTTGGCGGCAACATATAACAACAAAGGCTCTTTATCAGCAGGGGCAGCTAGGACTGGGGGTCTGGCTAGCTGTCGCTTCAAATCCTCAAACGCAGTATTTGCCTCATCACTCCATATAAACCGGTCCGTCTTTCTCAGCATCTGATAAAGCGGAATCGCCTTCTCCCCCAAACGGCTAATAAACCGGCTCAATGCTGTGATCCGGCCAGCGATACGCTGAACATCATTAATGCAAACCGGCTTTGTGAAAGATGTGATTGCCTTGATTTTCTCCGGATTAGCTTCGATTCCTCTGTTTGACACCAAAAACCCAAGGAGCTTGCCCGCCGGAACACCAAAAGCACACTTCTCCGGATGAAGCATCATTTTATAGGCCCAAAGATTGTCGAAGGTCTCCTTGAGGTCCTCTATCAGTGTCTCTTCCTTCCTTGACTTTACCACAATATCATCCACATAGGCATGAACATTTCTTCCTATCTGCCCCTTAAGACAGTTCTGAACGCAACGCTGATAAGTTGCTTGGGCACTCTTGAGCCCAAAAGGCATAGATACATAGCAAAAAGCACCAAAGTGAGTTATGAAAGCTGTCTTCTCCTGGTCTTTAACTGCCATCTTGATTTGGTGATATCCTGAGTATGCATCCAAAAAACTTAGCCGCTCACATCCCGCTGTAGCATCGATAATCTGATCAATGCGAGGGAGAGCAAAAGGATCGGTTGGACAAGCTTTGTTGAGGTCTGTGTAGTCCACACACATTCTGCACTTTCCATTCTTCTTTAGCACTAGCACCCTATTAGCCAACCACTCTGGGTGAAAACCTTCCACTATGAACCCTGCAGCCAAAAGTCTGGCTACTTCCTCTCCTATAGCCTTGCGCCTCTCTTCGTTGAAGCGGCGCAGGTACTGTTTGACCGGTTTAAACTTCGAATCAATATTAAGACTGTGCTCAGCGAGTTCCCTCGGTATACCTGGCATGTCAGAAGGTTTCCATGCAAAGATATCCCGGTTCTCACGGATGAACTCGATGAGCGCGCTTTCCTATTTGGGATCAAGGTTAGCACTGATCGTGAACTGCTTGGATGAATCGCTCGGCACAAAATCAACTTGCTTGGTCTCCTCCGCCGATTTAAATTTCAGCGCCGGATCATGCTCTGTAGTCGGCTTCTTCAACGGGGTCATATCCGCCGGATCAACATTATCTTTATAAAATTTTAACTCCTCGGTAGCACATACTGCTTCTGCGTAAGCAGCGTCTCCCTCTTCACACTCCAACGCCACCTTGCGACTTCCATGAACCGTGATTGTGCCCCTGTGACCCGGCATCTTGAGCTGTAGATAAACATAACACGGCCTAGCCATGAACTTGGCATAAACCGTCCTTCCGAACAAAGCATGATAGGGGCTCCAGATCTTGACGACTTCGAAAGTTATCATCTCTGACCTGGAATCATTCTCATCTCCAAAGGTAACTTCTAAGTCAATTTTCCCAACTGGATAAGCTGACTTACCTGGAACCACCCCATGGAACACCGTGTTTGATTGCCTTAGCTTTTTATCCGTCAGGCCCATACGACGGAAGGTCTCATAGTATAAGATATTGATGCTGCTGCCGCCGTCCATGAGAACTTTAGTGAACTTATAGCCACCCACTTGCGGTGCTACCACCAAGGCCAAGTGGCCCGGATTATCCACCCGCATTGGGTGATCCTCCCTACTCCAGACGATGGGCTGCTCTGACCAGCGCAAGAATTGTGGTGTTGCCGGTTCAACTGCGTGGACTGCCCGTTTTAAAACCTTCTGATCTCGCTTACACAAACTCGTAGTGAACACATGATATTGCCCACTGCTCAACTCCTTCGGATTACTCTGATATCCGGATTGTGGCTGCTGTTGTTGACGCTGCTGATTACCCTGATTATTGTGATTACCTTGGCCCTGCTGTTGGCTGCCTTGGTTATTGTAACCACCCTGACCATGCGGCGGATTAACTTGGTTATTATAACCACCTTGGCCATTTTGATTATTGGCCCAGTTATGATAACCGCCGTTATTGCCCCTATATCCTGATCCGGAGCTGTTCCCCTGATGATTCGGACCATAAAACCCTGGGCCTGAACCACCATTGGGAAACCTGTCATTAGGATTAAAGCGGCCTTCATGGCTTCCATCAAGGGCCTGCATTCTCTTATTGTGTGTTTTGCTGGCCGTCCCCTCGAGCTATGCTTCGGACAAGGCTGATTTAACTCTTGGTCCCAACTAATATCCCCTCCGCCGGTTTGTTGGGGTGGATTGCCCCTACTGCATTGGAAACCCCCTTGGACTTGGGTATTGGCTACGAAATTAGAGCCACCTTCCGCCTTTCGCTTGCCTAAGAAACTTGCAGCAGCCGGATTAACTTGCGCCGGTTTACGTGGTTTACTAACCTTTCCTGCCTTGTCTCTGTCAGCTTTTGGATATTTAGTATTGTCAGAGTCCCCATACTTCACCAGAGCACTCATGAGAGTTCCCATATCATTACAACCCCGTTTAAGCCGTCCTAGCTTTAGTTTTAGAGACTCAAACCGGCAATTGTTTTCCAAAGTCACTATTGCTGTGCTAGGATTGATACCATTCGAAGAGTGCAAGATCTCTGACACTCGCCGCACCCAAGCACTTGTGGCCTCCTGCTCTCCTTGCACATAGGCTGCCAGATCCACTACTAACATTGGCTGCTTGCACGTATCTTTAAAAATTTTAATGAACTGGCGACGTAGCTCTCCCATGATCCGATGGAATTCAGGGGTAAACCCTTTAGCCAGGTCCGGGCTGTACCTTCAAGCATCATTGTAAAGTACTTTGCACAAGCCGCTTCATCCACGTCCAACATCTCCATAGCCATCAAATAATTCTCAAGCCAAGCTTCTGGAGCCAGATCTGCTGTGTAGTTAGGTACCTTACGCGGACCTTTGAAATCCTTGGGCAGTTTCACGCTCCGTAAAGCGGGGATAAGACATTGCACTCCAAAGGAGCTCGTTGTGACTCCTGTCTCTGCTGTGGCAGTTTGAACCGGCGTCGTCTGACGGACCTCCTCCCGGGCTATCGACCTCACCCGGTTTGCATCCTGAGCTTGTGCATCCGCGCCTGCCGGATTATCCTGTCTGCGCCGATGTCGCTTGCGTTCACTGCTAGACACTTCTGGTTCCTCCCAATGCCTAGTGTAACTCCGGCTGGGACGTGGTGTTGAATGCAGCCTTTCCCTGCTATGAGAATATGCTTGCTGCTGTATCAAAGCCGTGTTGAGTAGATCCTTGACCCTGCGTGCCTCCAATGCCACCGGAGACGTCCCCTCAATGGGTAGAGCGGCCCAGCGCGAAGCAGCTGCAACGATATTGTCCAAAGGATTCGAATAATGACCCGGAGTGGTAGGAACGTGAGGTGTAGATGTGATCCGTCGATCTTGCTCTGCAGTAGGCTGCTGAACCGGCTCGTCCCTCGCTGGGGGTGCCCTCCGGTTTAAAGCCGGATCATTGCTAGTTCCTGCCCCTGGCGTCCTAAACAGATCCGTCGCTTCATAAACCGGTGGTATATGGGATTGGTACTTCCGACTTCTTACTCCCTGTGTAGAGGCTTGTTCCATCCTTAGGTGAAAAGCCTGATCATTCAATTCCGCTTGCCTTATTGCTATCATAGCCTTCTCTGCTTTCAGATCATCCCTTGCTTGATCAATCCAGCCCTTTAACTGAAGGACCTCTGCATCATGCTGCGCCTTGTCTGCTGGAGCTACCGCTGCCACAGCTTTGGCCGTAAATTCCTCGACTAAGGTGGATAGAACGTCAGTAGGTGAGAGGGCTGGGCCGCTCCCCCCTACACCAGCTTCTGCTGTCGCCCCGTTCACCGTGGGCTGTGAACCGGCCATAAAGACAGCCACCCGGTTTGGCAGGTCAAAGGGGTCCGGAATGTTGTTCCCGTCGGACTCACCCTCAGACCGGCCGTCCTGCAACTGATACAGAGATCCAGTCTCTCCGGATGAGGATCCATCGTCGGTGTAGACAACTGTTTCACCGCCGGATTCCGATTTGTCCTCGGTTTGGACCCCGTGAACTGCTCCAACGAAAACGTGCTTCATGGCGGGCTGAATCCGGGCCGATCTCGCGCGCTGAGCCGGCTCGATGATGTTGGGGAAGATGTCCGGCTCAGGTCCCGGTTCGTCGATCTTGCCGATGAAGACATGGATGCCACCGAAGGGAACCCGGTACCCGTATTCGATTGAATCGGCCTCCGGTCCCCAACCCGCATCATCGATGTAGATCCTACCGCGGCGACTCTTGGTCATCCGGCCGACAACGTAGCCCCTGAGCCCTTCAAAGCTGCCCTTCAAGAACTCGAAACCATCGTGCGGAGGCCCCACGGTGGGCACCAACTGTCGTGGAATTAACACGGCAGATGTCCGGTTTAACGGACTTGATGATGGAACCATCGCACGGGTTAGCTTGAAGGGGTTAAAAGCACACAAAGGACACAGAGGGTTTATACTAGTTCGTCCCCTTTGATGAAGGTAAAAGCCTACGTCTAGTTCGGTTTGGTATTGCTTGGGTGTCGATGAACAGGGAGCGGATCGCTTGCCTGTGTCTCGACGGGTTGTTTCTTGCTTGTCCCTGAACCGTCGCCGGGTCGTCCCTTTATATAGAGGTGACAACTGGTCCGGTTTACAGAGTCCCGAGGCCGGCTCATACTTGTGTCCGCCTCGGTCTCTGCTCTTTCTTCCTTATCTCTCAAGTTACATCATCGGGCGGTTTACAAACCATAACTCTATACACGGGCCCTAATATCTTATGGGCCGTAGGCTTTTACTAAAAATTACAACCATACGAACATATTATAACAAGCCGGTTTACACTAGCCGGTTCATACCTGCTAGTAATATCCCTGACACAAAGTGTTCCTCCGGTATTCAGGAGTTGCATAATCTCATAGTCATAGGAACATGTATAAGTCATGAAGAAAGCAATACCAACATACTAAACGATCAAGTAATAAGCTAACAGAATGGGTCAAGTCAATCACATCATTCTCTAATGATGTGATCCCGTTCATCAAATGACAACTCATGTCTGTGGTTAGGAAACTTAACCATCTTTGATTAACGAGCTAGTCAAGTAGAGGCATACTAGTGACACTCTGTTTGTCTATGTATTCACACATGTACTAAGTTTCCGGTTAATACAATTCTAGCATGAACAATAAACATTTATCATGGTATAAGGAAATAAATAATAACTTTATTATTGCCTCTAGGGCATATTTCCTTCAGTCTCCCACTCGCACTAGATTCAATAATCTAGTTCACATCACCATGTGATTTAACACCAATAGTTCACATCGTCATGTGATTTAACACTTTATAGTTCACATCTCCATGTGACCAATACCCAAAAGATTTACTAGTGACAATAATCTAGTTCACATCGCCATGTGATTAACCCCAAAGAGTACTAAGGTATGATCATGTTTTGCTTGTGAGAGAGGTCTAGTCAATGGGCCTGCCACATTCAGATCCGTATGTATTTTGCAATTTTCTATGTCTACACTGCTCTGCACGGAGCTACTCTAGCTAAATGCTCCCACTTTCAATGTGTATCCAGATCAAGACTCAGAGTCATCTAGATCGGTGTCAAAGCTTGCATCGACGTAACTCTTTACGACAAACTCTTTATCACCTCCATAACCAAGAAATATTTACTCAGTCCTCCAAGGATAATTTTGACCGCTATCCACTGATCTACTCCTAGATTAAAATTGTACTCCCTTGCCAAACTCAGGGCATGGCATACAATAGGTCTGGTATACGACATGTCATACTTTATAGAACCTGTGGCTGAGGCATAGGGAATGACTTTCATTCTCTCTCTATCTTTTGCAGTGGTTGGGCTTTGAGTCTTACTCAACTTCTCACCTTGCAACACTCGCAAGAATTCTTTCTTTGACTGTTCCATTTTGAACTACTTCAAAAACTTGTCAAGGTTTGTACTCATTGAAAAAATTATCAAGCGTCTTGATCTATCTCAATAGATCTTGATGCTCAATATGTAAGCAGCTTCACCGAGGACTTTCTTTGAAAAACTCCTTTCAAACACTCCTTTATGCTTTCCAGAAAATTCTACATCATTTTCGATCGACAATATGTCATTCACATATACTTATCAGAAAGGCTATAGTGCTCCCACTCACTTTCTTGTAAATACAGGCTTCATCGCAAGTCTGTATAAAACTATATGCTTTGATCAACTTATCAAAGCGTATATTCCAACTCCGAGATGCTTGCACCAGTCCATAGATGGATCAGGGGAGCTTGCACATTTTGTTAGCACCTTTAGGATTGACAAAACCTTCTGGTTGCATCATATACAACTCTTTTTTAATTAATCCATTAAAGAACGCAATTTTTGTTGTCCATTTGCCAGATTTCATAAAATGCGGCAATTGCTAACATGATTCGGACAGACTTAAGCATCGCTACGAGTGAGAAAATCTCATCGCAATCAACACCTTGAACTTGTCAAAAAACTTACGCAACAAGTTGAGCTTTATAGACAGTAACATTACCGTGGTCGCTAGTCTTCCTCTTAAAGATCCATTTATTTTCAATCGATTGCCGATCATCGGGCAAGTCCACCAAAGTCCACACTTCGTTCTCATACATGGACCCCATCTCAGATTTCATGGCCTCAAGCCATTTTGTGGAATCTGGGCTCATCATCGCTTCCTCATAGGTTCGTAGGTTCATCATGGTCTAGTAACATGATTTCCAGAACTGGGTTGCCGTACCACTCTGGTGCGGAACGTACTCTGGTTGATCTACGTCGTTCAGCAGAAACTTGATCTGAAGTTTCATGATCATCATCATTAGCTTCCTCGCTGATTGGTGTAGGAATCACTAGAACTCGTTTTTCTGATGTACTACTTTCCAATTCGGGATAAGGTACAATTACCTCATTAAGTTCCACTTTCCCCCCACTCACTTCTTTCGAGAGAAACTCCTTCTCTTGAAAGTATCCATTTTTAGCAACGAATATCTTGCCTTTGGATCTATGATAGAAAGGTATACCCAACAATTTCCTTTGGGTATCCTATGAAGACACATTTCTCCGATTTGGGTTCGAGCTTATCAGGTTGAAACTTTTTCACATAAGCATCGCTTCCCCAAACTTTAAGAAACGGTAGCTTAGGTTTCTTGCCAAACCACGGTTAATACGATGTCGTCTAAATGGATTAAGATGGTTCCTTATTTAACGTGAATGCATCTGTGTCTAATGCATAACCCCAAAATGATAGTGGTAAATCGGTAAGAGCCATCATAGATCACACCATATCTAATAAAGTGTTGTTACGACATTCGGACACACCATTACGCTGTGGTGTTCCAAGTGGCTTGAGGTGTGAAACTATTTCACATTATTTTAAATGAAGGCCAAACTCGTAACTTCAAATATTCGCCTCCGTGATCAGATCGCAGAAAGTTTTATTTCCTTTTTACGAAGATTCTCTACTTCACTCTGAAATTCTTTGAACTTTTCAAATGTTTCAGACTTATGCTTCATTAAGTAGATATACCCATATCTGCTCAAATCATCAGTGAAGGTCAGAAAATAATGATACCTGCCGTGAGCCTCAATACTCATCGGACCACATACATCAGTATGTATGATTTCCTATAAGTCAGTAGCTCTCTCCATTGTTCCGGAGAAGGGAGTTTTAGTCATCTTGGCCATGAGGCATGGTTCACAAGCACCAGGTGATTCATAATCAAGTGATTCCAAAAGTCCATCCGCATGGAGTTTCTTCATGCGCTTTACACCAATACGACATAAACGGCAGTGCCACAAATAAATTGCACTATCATTATCAGCTTTGCATCTTTTGGCTTCAATATTATGAATATGTGTATTACTACGATCGAGATCCAACAAACTATTTTACTGGGTGTGGGACCATCAAAGGTTTTATTCATGTAAACGGAAAAACAATTATTCTCTGATTTTAAATGAATAAATGTATTGCAACAAACATGATCAAATCATATTCATGCTCAACACAAACACCAAACAACAAATTTTTTTTGACTATGTACTGCGAGGCAACAGCCTCACAGTGTTTTTTTAAAATAAAGACCCAAAGAGGGTGAAAGTTACAAAGGAACTAAATATATACAAGGGAGAAGGAAGAGGTTACTTACAACTAAACTACTGGAGGGAGGCTATCCACGATAGAAGCTTATCTCTATACTTACATTTGATTCTATGAGCAAGTAAAGAAATATCATAAACAAAATTTCTTTTCCAGGATCGGAAGCTGGGCTGCTCATTTCTGAAAATTTTGCCATTCCTCTGAGTCCAGATATTCCAAGCGGCAGTGAAAACTACCTCAGTGAAGAAAGGTTGACCGAAATCCTGTCGAGCTGCCAAAGCCATGGAGTATGTGGATTGATGACCATCTGATGTCCAAGAAATACCAAGATAATTCCAAACTCGCTGACTAAAGTTACAGGCAAAGAAGAGATGCCCCCGGTCCTCAAGATGAGGGAGGAGGCATAAAACACAGTTAGCGTCATCAACATGCCAATGCCTTCGCTGCATCATATCTCTTGTGTTGAGA
This sequence comes from Secale cereale, assembly GCA_902687465.1. Classification (NCBI taxonomy): domain Eukaryota; kingdom Viridiplantae; phylum Streptophyta; class Magnoliopsida; order Poales; family Poaceae; genus Secale; species Secale cereale. Next base: position 33,668,480 of record LR738710.1, read on the forward strand.
CGATCCATCAACAGCAACCACCCAAAGACTTTAATCTTTAGTGTGCAGGAGCATTTCCAGATCCATCGGAAGATGGGATCCACCACTATATGAGAGAAAGTGAAGTTGTAGTACACTTTGGACTGGAAGGTGCCTGATTTGGAGGGCCATTGCCAGATATCATTGGTTGATGGGTCAAGCTGAAGAGGAGCTAACAGAGACTGTAGTTGCTGGAGTTCATGATAGGCTTCGATGGACAAAGGTAAATGAAAGTTCTAGGCCTCAGTCGGTGCATCAAAAAAATCCTTGATAGTGATGAGGTCATTAAGCACAAATGAGTAGAGATGAGGTAATCTGCTCTGGAGCGAAATAACCCTACTGTCGATATGCCACTTGTCGACCCAAAACAACACGGTGTCTCCTGCATGAACTTGTGGGACGGCGAGAGTGCAGAACTGATCATAGAGATTGAGGATATCTCTCCACCAGAAAGAACCACAGCTTCGAGTGGCTTGAGGTGGGGAAGAACCATAATAAGAGTCCCAGATCAATCGAACCCAAGGTATATCAAGTTTGTTGAAAAACTTGTAGAGATGCTTCATGAGCAAGGCCGCATTCTGTATGCCCAGGTGTGTAACTCCAAGGCCACCATACTTCTTGAGTCGGCATATGAGGTCCCAGGCACCTAGAGATTGACGTGGGGTCTCCGAGTTGCCCCTCCAGAGGCATTGACGCATAATTATCTCGAGCTGCTTAAGAATGCCCTTTGGGAGAGATAAAGAGCAAAATAAGTATATTGGCATGGAAGCCAATACAGACTGCAGCAGCTGTAAACGACTACCCTGATTCAGCAAACAGGAAGAAGCAGAAAGCCTCCTCTCCAGACGATCTACTAGGGGCGATAGCTCAGCCACGGTAGGTCTAGAAGTGCCCATAGGTAGACCTAGATATGTGAAGGGCAGAGAACCCACCTCACAGCCCAAGAGTGCAGCAATGCGAGATCCCTCCTCAGCAGACAAATTCAGAGGTACCAGGGATGATTTGCTGAAGTTGACGCATAGAACGGTGGCTCGAGCAAACTTTTCAAGCATCTGTTTGAGCGCAATGATTTGATCATCAGCAGCCGGGAGGATAATCAGTGTATCATCAGCATATTGAACTATTGGATAGTCATTTGAGCCAGTAGGAATTGGCAATCATAGGACATTGCGAGCACACATATCATTCACCACTGATTGAAGAAGGTCCACTGCAATGACAAACAGAAGCGGGGATAGAGGATCACCCTGACGCACACCAGTGCGACAATGAAAGTGCTGACCAGGGACCCCGTTAAGAAACACCGAGGAAGAGCCAGATGATAATAGTGTGTCTACCCAGCCAGACCAGCGTTCGTCAAACCCCTTATAATGCAACATTTGGAGGATTGTAGCGTGCTCAAGCGTATCAAAAGCCTTTGTGAAGTCTAGCTTGAGAAGGACAATAGGTCTTTTAGAGGCTTTACACTAGTGTATGTACTCAAAACACCAAGCTAAGCAGTCCTGAATTGAACGGCATCGAAGAAAACCATACTGGTTTTTATGAATACATCGGAGGATCACCTGTTGAAGTCTGTTAGCTAACAGTTTCGTGAGAAACTTTAAGCAGGTGTTTGTCAAGGATATTGGCCGAAAGTCCCCCACCACCTCAGGGCTTAATTTCTTGGGAATGAGGGTAATGAGGGAAGAATTCAAGCATTCCAGATCAGATGAGCCCTCATAAAAAGCCCTGACAAGCGATAAGAAATCAGATTTCAGAATGGGCCAACACTTCTTCAGAAACAACCCCGTGAAACCATCGGGTCCCGGAGCACGATCAACAGGCATATGTTTAATCACATCCTCAATTTCTTTATCTGAAAAAGGCCGGGACAAAGCCTCAAGCCCGTCCACCTTTGTAATAAGTGAGGCAAGATCAAAATCCATTTGAATTCCCTTAGTATGGCCCATTCGTTGTTTGAAGTCAGCCCAGAACATAGCAGCAAGGTGTTGGTGATCAGAAATCACATCTCCCGCCGCGTTTTTGAGAGAGGAGATTGTGTTCCTGCGATATCTCTCAGTTGCCATTGCATGGAAGAATTTAGAATTCTCCTCTCCAACTTTAATTGATCTGATGGTGCAATGCTGTTTCCAATAAATGTACTGCATGTGTAATATATCCTCAAGGTGGGACTTAACAATACACCGAAAATTCGTCTCAGGCCAACTGAAAGACCTAAGCTCCTCAAGATTATCAAAAAATAGGATAACCTTGTTGCAGTCCGAAATAAGGGCCTTCACCTTAGCCAGGCTTAGATGCCATTGTTTAAGGGCATAGCGGAGAGCTTTAAATTTCGCCGAAATCCTGGAAGCAATATTAGCCTGTCGAAAATCACGGTTCCACACGGTGGAGACACATTCAAAAAAGCCAGGTAGATCAATCCAATAATTCTCAAAACGGAAAACTCTGGCCTTGGGAATGCACGTGGCAATAGCAACCACGCAAGGCACTTGATCCGAGGTAGTACGTGCAAGAGGGTAAACCAAAGTATTAGGATGATCATGTGTCCATGCCACAGATGTGATCATGTGAAAGAGGGTAAACAACATTTATTTAGGTTCAACACTAATCCCGAAAGTATAGGGAGTGTGCGATGACGATCATATCAATCTTGCATCCACTTCCAACACACATCGTCACTTCACCTTTAACTAGTCTCCGTTCATTCTGCAACTCTCGTTTTGAGTTTCTAATTTTAGCAACTAAACTGGTATCAAATACCCAGGGGTTTCTATGAACACTAGTAAAGTACACATCAATAATCTGTATATCAAATATACCTTTGTTCAGTTTGCCATCCTTCTTATCCGCCAAGTATCTAGGGAAGTTCCATTTCCAGTGACCATTTCCTTTGCAGTAGGAGCACTTAGTTTCATGCTCGAGTTTAGCTTTGGGCTTCTTCACGGGAGTGACAACTTGCTTGTCATTCTTCTTGAAGTTCCCCTTCTATCCCTTTGCCCTTTTCTTGAAACAAGTGGTCTTGTTAACCATCAACATTTTATGCTCTTTCTTGATTTCTACCTTCGCTGATTTCAGCATCGCGAAGAGCTCAATTACTTTCGTCATCCCTTGCATATTATAGTTCATCACAAAGTTCTATTAACTTGGTGATAGTGACAAGAGAACTTTGTCAGTTACTATCTTCTCTGGAAGATTAACTAACACTTGGTTCAAGCAAGTGTAGTACCCAGACAATCTGAGCACATGCTCACTGGTTGAGCTATTCTCCTCAATCTTGTAGGCAAAGTAATGTCAGAGGTTTCATACCTATCGACACAGGCATGAGTATGAAATACTAATTTCAACTCTTGGAACATCTTATATGCTCCGTGGCGTTCAAAAAGTTTTTGAAGTCCCGGTTCTAAGCCGTAAAGCATGGTGCACTAAACTATCAAGTCGTCATCCTATCGAGCTTTTGTCAAAATGTTCATAACGTCTGCATCTGCTCCTGCAATAGGTCTGTCACCTAGCGGTGCATCAAGGACATAATTCTTCTATGCAGCAATGATGAAAATCCTGAGATCACGGAACAACTGCGCATCATTGCTACTATCATCTTTCAACTTATATTTCTCTAGGAACACATAAAAATAAACAGGGAGCTACATTACGAGCTATTGATCTACGACACAGATATGCTAATAGTACCAGGACTAAGTTCATGATAAATTAAAGTTTAATTAATCATATTACTAAAGAACTCCCACTCAGATAGACAAACCTCTTGTCATCTAAATGATCACCTGATCCAAATCAACTAAACCATGTCCGATCATCACGTGAGATGGAGTAGTTTTAAATGGTGAACATCTTATGTTGATCATATCTACTATACGATTCACGCTCGCCTTTCGGTCTCTAGTGTTCCGAGGCCATTTCTATACATGCTAGGCTCGTCAAGTTTAACCCGATTATTCTGCATGTGCAAAACTATCTTACACTCGTTGTATTTGAACGTAGATCTTATCACACCCGATCATCATGTGTGTCTCGGCACGACGAACTTTCGCAACGGTGCATACTCAGGGAGACCTCTTGTACCTTGAAATTTTGTAAGGGATCATCTTATAATGCTATCGCCGTACTAAGCAAAATAAGAAGTATAATATTATAAACATCACATGCAATCAAAATATGTGACATGATATGGCCATCATCATCTTGTGCTTTTGATCTCCATCTCCAAAGCATCGTCATGATCTCATCCGCCACTGGCTAGACACCATGATCTTCATCGTAGCGTCGTGGTCGTCTCGCCAAGTATTGCTACTACTACTATCGATAATTCATAGTGATAAAGTGAAGCAATTACATGGCCTTCGCAATTCATACAATAAACAGACGACCATAAGGCTCCTGCCGGTTGCCGATAACTTTAAAAAACATGATCATCTCATACAATAACGTATAACTCATCACATCTTGACCATATCACATCACAACATGCCCTGTAAAAACAAGTTAGACGTCCTCTACATTGTTGTTGCAAGTTTGACGTGGCTGCTACGGGCTTAGCAAGAACCGTTCTTACCTACGCATACAAAAACCACAACGATTTTTCATCAAGTGTGTTGTTTTAACCTTCACAAGGACCGGGCGTAGCCACACTCGATTCAACTAAAGTGAGAGAGACAGACACCCGCCAGTCACCTTTAAGAAATGAGTGCTCGTAAAAGTGAAACCAGTCTCGCATAAGCGTATGCGTAATGTCGGTCCGGGCCGCTTCAGCTCACAATACCGCCGAATCAAAGTATGACATGCTGGTAAGCAGTATGACTTATTGTGTTCTACTGGTGCATATCATCTACGCATTGACCTGGCTTTGATACCACTGTTGGGGAACGCAGTATTTCAAAAAAATTCCTACGATCACGCAAGATCTATCTAGGAGAAGCATAGCAACGAGCGGGGAGAGTGTGTCTACATACCCTCGTAGACCGAAAGCGGAAGAGTCTAGTGACACGGTTGATGTAGTCGAACGTCTTCGCGATCCAACCGATCCAAGCACCGAATGTACGGCACCTCTGCATTCAGCACACATTCAGCTCGATGACGTCCCACGAGCTCTTGATCCAGTTAAACGTCACTTGAGAGTTTCGTCAGCACGACGATATGGTGATGATGATGATGATGAAGATACCGACGCCGGGCTTCGCCTAAGCACTGCAACGATATGACCGAGGTGGAATATGGTGAAGGGGGGCACCACACACGGCTTGGAACAATCAACTTGTCTGTCTTAGGGTGCCCCCTACCCCCGTATATAAAGGAGCAAGGGGGAGGGCCAGTCGGCCCTAGGGCGTGCCAACGAGAGGAGGAATCCTCCTCCTAGTTGGACTAGGACTCCCATTTACTAGTCCTACTAGGAGGGGGGAAAGGAAGAAGGGAGAGAGGGAGGAAAAAGGGGGCGCCACCCCCCTCCTTGTCCAATTCGGACTCCTAAATGGGGAGGCGCGTGGCCAGCCCAAGGCCCTCTCCTATCTCTCCCACAAGGCCCATGTTGGCCCATTATATCCCCCAGGGGTTTTGATAACTCCCCAGCACTATGCTAAATATACGGTTACCCCCGGAACACATCCGGTGTTCGAATATAGTCATCCAATATATTAATCTTTATGTCTCGGACATTCCGAGACTCCTCGTCATGTCCGTGATCACATCCTGGACTCCAAACAACCTTCGGTACATCAAAAGAAATAAACTCATAATACCAATCGTCCTCGAACGTTAAGCTTGCGGACCCTACAGGTTCGAGAACTATGTAGACATGACCAAGACTCATCTCCGGTCAATAACCAATAGCGGAACTTGATTGCTCATATTGGTTCCAACATATTCTACGAAGACATTTATCTGTCAAACCGCATAACAACATACGTTGTTCCCTTTGTCATCGGTATGTTACTTTTCCGAGATTCGATCGTCGGTATCCTCATACCTAGTTCAATCTCATTACCGGCAAGTCTCTTTACTCGTTTTGTAATGCATCATCCACAACATACTAATTAGTCACATTGCTTGCAAGGATTATAGTGATGTGCACTACCGAGAGGGCCCACACTACTAGGAAAAGTCCTGTTAGTGGCGCACCTGTTTTGGCCATTAATTGCGCACTACAGGTGCGCCACTACTACCATGCCATTAGTATCCCAGACACTAATGGTACACCACCTGGTGCGCCATTACTATGCCTAGAGATGCGCCATTACTATCTGACTTAGTAATGACGCACATAGAAGTGCGCCATTACTAAAAAAAATTAAATTTATTTTCAGAATTTTTTTTACATTTATTTTCAGATTTTTTTTCTTTTCTTCTTAATATCAGGTCACTATGGCTTAATCTTAGGTCAATATGCTTAATCACAAGTCAAATCGCACTCCGTGGTCAAACTTCCCGGAAGGTCACCCATCCTTACACAACTCCAGCCCGAGCACGCTTAACTTCGCAGTTCTATCCAACCCCAGAATCAGCTCACCTCACATGCACTTGTTGATATATCTATCATATCAATCCTATTAAACCTCCCAGTCATGTTCATGAGTGTGATGAAGTTTTGAAATAAATATTTCAAACTTCCCGGTCATATTGCGTATCATATTTTGAAAATAATTTCCAAAAAAAATTCCCAAAAAAATTCTATTACTAGTGGCGCACCTAGCAAATGGTGCGCCACTACTAAGTTTGATTTTTTTTTTCATATTTCCCCCCTTTAGATCTTAAAAGCCCCATAACTTTCGTTCTATTAGGTTTTGATATTTTTAAAATGTTCAACGGGATTCCCCCTGTTGAATTCGGATGTAACTTCTCGAGTAGATGATTTTTCATATTAAAAACTTTTTAATCCGAGTTCGTATGCAAAAGTTATGCCCGTTTTACTAAATCCAGAGAGATTTTGCAAACAAAGCCAAAATTCATATTTTTAAATTTTTCCAATAACTAGACCACATATCACATGGGAAACTTATTTTTTTATTTTTTTTGACATTTCCATTATTTTCTTTTATTTTTTTAAACTGAAAAGGTGGTCCACAAGGGGGGTGGATTTGGTGAAACCTTAGTCAAAATTAGTAATGGCTCACTTTGTATAGGTGCGCCATTACTAAGTTTGACATAGTAATGACGCACCTGGTGTGCGGTGCGCCATTACTATTTAAAAAAACTAAAAAATGTTAGTAATGGCACACCTGGGGTGCGGTGTGCCATTACTAGTTAAACTAGTAATGGTGCACTATACCCTGGTGCGCCACTACTAACATTTTTTGTGGTTTTGTTTTCATAACTAGTAATGGCGCACCGCACACCAGGTGCGCCATTAGTAATATGATAGTAATGGAGCACCTATATCTGGTGCGCCACTGCTATATAGCAGTGGCGCACCACATACATGGTGCGCCATTAGTGTCAATATCATCTATAGTCCTTTTCCTAGTAGTGCGAGAGATCCCTCTTCGACAATCGGAGTGACAAATCCTAATCTCGATCTATGCCAACTCAACAAACACCATCGGAGACACCTGTAGAGTATATTTATAATCACCCTGTTACATTGTGACGTTTGGTAGCACACAAAGTGTTCCTCCGGTATTCAGGAGTTGCATAATCTCATAGTCATAGGAACATGTACAAGTCATGAAGAAAGCAACAGCAATATACTAAACAATCAAGTAATAAGCTAACAGAATGGGTCAAGTCAATCACATCATTCTCTAATGATGTGATCCCGTTCATCAAATGACAACTCATGTCTGTGGTTAGGAAACTTAACCATCTTTGATTAACGAGCTAGTAATGTAGAGGCATACTGGTGACACTCTGTTTGTCTATGTATTCACACATGTACTAAGTTTTCGGTTAATACAATTCTAGCATGAATAATAAACATTTATCATGATATAAGGAAATAAATAATAACTTTATTATTGCCTCTAGGGCATATTTCCTTCAGTCTCCCACTTGCACTAGATTCAATAATCTAGTTCACATCACCATGTGGCATAACACCAATAGTTCACATCGTCATGTGATTTAACACTTTATAGTTCACATCGCCATGTGACCAATACCCAAAAGGTTTACTAGTGACAATAATCTAGTTCACATCGCCATGTGATTAACCCCAAAGAGTACTAAGGTATGATCATGTTTTGCTTGTGAGAGAGGTTTAGTCAATGGGCCTGCCACATTCAGATCCGTTTGTATTTTGCAATTTTCTATGTCGACACTGCTCTGCACGGAGCTACTCTAGCTAAATGCTCCCACTTTCAATGTGTATCCAGATCAAGACTCAGAGTCATCCAGATCGGTGTCAAAGCTTGCATCGACGTAACTCTTTACGACAAACTCTTTATCACCTCCATAACCAAGAAATATTTACTTAGTCCTCCAAGGATAATTTTGACCGCTGTCCACTGATCTACTCCTAGATTAAAATTGTACTCCCTTGCCAAACTCAGGGCATGGCATACAATAGGTCTAGTATACAACATGTCATAATTTATAGAACATGTGGCTGAGGCATAGGGAATGACTTTCATTCTCTCTCTATCTTTTGCTGTGGTCGGGCTTTGAGTCTTACTCAACTTCTCACCTTGCAAGACACGCAAGAATTCTTTCTTTGACTGTTCCATTTTGAACTACTTCAAAAACTTCTCAAGGTATGTACTCATTGAAAAAATTATCAAGCGTCTTGATCTATCTCTATAGATCTTGATGCTCAATATGTAAGCAGCTTCACCGAGGACTTTCTTTGAAAAACTCCTTTCAAACAGTCCTTTATGCTTTCCAGAAAATTCTACAACATTTTCGATCGACAATATGTCATTCACATATACTTATCAGAAAGGCTATAGTGCTCCCACTCACTTTCTTGTAAATACAGGCTTCGTCGCAAGTTTGTATAAAACTATATGCATTGATCAACTTATCAAAGCGTATATTCCAACTCCGAGATGCTTGCACCAGTCCATAGTTGGATCAGGGGAGCTTGCACATTTTGTTAGCACCTTTAGGATTGACAAAACCTTCTGGTTGCATCATATACAACTCTTTTTTAATTAATCCATTAAAGAATGCAATTTTTGTTATCCATTTGCCAGATTTCATAAAATGCGGCAATTGCTAACATGATTCCTACTAACTTAAGCATCGCTACGAGTGAGAAAATCTCATCGTAATCAACACCTTGAACTTGTCAAAAAACTTACGCAACAAGTCGAGCTTTGTAGACAATAACATTACCGTGGGCGCCAGTCTTCCTCTTAAAGATCCATTTATTTTCCATGGCTTGCCGATCATCGGGCAAGTCAACCAAAGTCCACACTTCGTTCTCATACATGGACCCCATCTTAGATTTCATGGCCTCAAGCCATTTTGTGGAATCTGGGCTCATCATCGCTTGCTCATAGGTTCGTAGGTTCATCATGGTCTAGTAACATGACTTCCAGAACCGGGTTACCGTACCACTATGGCGTGGAACGCACTCTGGTTGACCTACGAGGTTCAGTAGTAACTTGATCTAAAGTTTCATGATCATCATCATTAGCTTCCTCGTTGATTGGTGTAGGAATCACTATAACTCGTTTTTGTGATGTACTACTTTCCAATTGAGGATAAGGTACAATTACCTCATTAAGTTCCACTTTCCTCCCACTCACTTCTTTCGAGAGAAACTCCTTCTCTAGAAAGTATCCATTTTTAGCAACGAATATCTTGCCTTTGGATCTGTGATAGAAAGGTATACCCAACAATTTCCTTTGGGTATCCTATGAAGACACATTTCTCCGATTGGTTCGAGCTTATCAGGTTGAAACTTTTTCACATAAGCATCGCTTCCCCAAACTTTAAGAAACGATAGCTTAGGTTTCTTGCAAAACCACGCTTCATGCGGTGTCGTCTCAATGGATTTAGATGGTTCCTTATTTAACGTGAATGCATCTGTCTCTAATGCATAACCCCAAAACGATAGTGGTAAATCGATAAGAGACATCATAGATCACACCATATCTAATAAAGTGATGTTACGACGTTCGGACACACCATTACGCTGCGGTGTTCCAAGTGGCTTGAGGTGTGAAACTATTTCACATTATTTTAAATGAAGGCCAAACTCGTAACTTCAAATATTCGCCTCCGTGATCAGATCGCAGAAAGTTTTATTTCCTTTTTACGATCGTTCTCTACTTCACTCTGAAATTCTTTGAACTTTTCAAATGTTTCAGACTTGTGCTTCATTAAGTAGATATACCCATATATGCTCAAATCATCAGTGAAGGTCAGAAAATAACGATACCCGCCGCAAGCATCAACACTCATCGGACCACATACATCAATATGTATGATTTCCAATAAGTCAGTTGCTCTCTCCATTGTTCCGGAGAACGGAGTTTTAGTCATCTTGCCCATGAGGCATGGTTCACAAGCACCAAGTGATTCATAATCAAGTGATTCCAAAAGTCCATCCGCATGGAGTTTCTTCATGCGCTTTACACCAATATGACCTAAACGGCAGTGCCACAAATAAATTGCACTATCATTATCAGCTTTGCATCTTTTGGCTTCAATATTATGAATATGTGTATTACTACGATCGAGATCCAACAAACTATTTTAACAGGTGTATGACCATCAAAGGTTTTATTCATGTAAACGGAACAACAATTATTCTCTGATTTTAAATGAATAGATGTATTGCAATAAACATGATCAAATCATATTCATGCTCAACGCAAACACCAAACAACATTTATTTAGGTTCAACACTAATCCCGAAAGTATAGGGAGTGTGCGATGACGATCATATCAATCTTGCATCCAATTCCAACACACATCGTCACTTCACCTTTAACTACTCTCCGTTCATTCTGCAACTCTCATTTTGAGTTAATAATTTTAGCAACTGAATCGGTATCAAATACCCAGGGGTTGCTATGAACACTAGTAAAGTACACATCAATAATCTGTATATCAAATATACCTTTGTTCAGTATGCCATCCTTCTTATCCGCCAATTATCTAGGGAAGTTCCACTTCCAGTGACCATTTCCTTTGCAGTAGGAGCACTTAGTTTCAGGCTTGAGTTTAGCTTTGGGTTTCTTCATGGGAGTGACAACTTGCTTGTCATTCTTCTTGAAGTTCCCCTTCTATCCCTTTGCCCTTTTCTTGAAACAAGTGGTCTTGTTAACCATCAACATTTGATGCTCTTTCTTGGTTTCTACCTTCGCCGATTTCAGCATCGCGAAGAGCTCGGGAATTACTTTCGTCATCCCTTGCGTATTATAGTTCATCACGAAGTTCTATTAACTTGGGGATAGTGACAAGAGAACTATTTTAGTTACTATCTTCTTTGGAAGATTAACTCCCATTTTATTTAAGCAATTGTAGTACCCAGACAATCTAAGCACATGCTCACTGGTTGAGCTATTCTCCTCAATCTTGTAGGCAAAGTAATGTCAGAGGTTTCATATATATCAACACAGGCATGAGTATGAAATACTAATTTCAACTCTTGGAACATCTTATATGCTCCGTGGCGTTCAAAAAGTTTTGAAGTTCCGGTTCTAAGCCGTAAAGCATGGTGGACTAAACTATCAAGTAGTCATCATATCGAGCTTTTGTCAAAATGTTCATAACGTCTGCATCTGCTCCTGCAATAGGTCTGTCACCTAGCGGTGCATCAAGGACATAATTCTTCTATGCAGCAATGAGGATAATCCTGAGATCACGGAACAACTCCGCATCATGCTACTATCATCTTTCAACTTATATTTCTCTAGGAACACATAAAAATAAACGGGGAGCTACATCACGAGCTATTGATCTACAACATAGATATGCTAATAGTACCAGGACTAAGTTCATGATAAATTAAAGTTTATTTAATCATATTACTAAAGAACTCCCACTTAGATAGACATCCCTCTGGTCATCTAAATGATCACGTGATCCACATCAACTAAACCATGTCCGATCATCACGTGAGATGGAGTAGTTTTAAATGGTGAACATATTATGTTGATCATATCTACTATACGATTCATGCTCGCCTTTCGGTCTCTAGTATTCCGAGGCAACGTCTGTACATGCTACGCTCGTCAAGTTTAACCCGATTATTCTGCATGTGCAAAACTGCCTTACACCCGTTGTATTTGAACGTAGATCTTATCACACCCGATCATCACGTGTGTCTCGGCATGACGAACTTTCGCAACGGTGCATACTCAGGGAGAACACTTGTACCTTGAAATTTTGTAAGGGATCATCTTATAATGCTACCGCCGTACTAAGAAAAATAAGAAGCATAATAAGATAAACAGCACATGCAATCAAAATATGTGACATGATATGGCCATCATCATCTTGTGCTTTTGATCTCCATCTCCAAAGCATCGTCATGATCTCCATCGTCACTGGCTAGACACCATGATCTTCATCGTAGCATCGTGATCTTCTCGCCATGTATTGCTACTACTACTATCGATAATTCATAGTGATAAAGTGAAGCAATTACATGGCCTTCGCAATTCATACAATATAGAGACAACCATAAGGCTCCCGCCGGTTGCCGATAACTTTACAAAACATGTTCATCTCACACAATAACGTATAACTGATCACATCTTGACCATATCACATCACAACATGCCCTGTAAAAACAAGTTAGACGTCCTCTACTTTGTTGTTGCAAGTTTTACGTGGCTGCTACGGTCTTAGCAAGAACCGTTCTTACCTACGCATACAAAAACCACAACGATTTTTCATCAAGTGTGTTGTTTTAACCTTCACAAGGACCGGGCGTAGCCACACTCGATTCAACTAAAGTGAGAGAGACAGACACCCGCCAGTCACCTTTAAGAAATGAGTGCTTGTAAAAGTGAAACCAGTCTCGCATAAGCGTATGTGTAATGTCGGTCTGGGCCGCTTCATCTCACAATACCGCCGAAACAAAGTATGACATGCTGGTAAGCAGTATGACTCATTGTGTTCTACTGGTGTCATCTACGCATTGACCTGGCTTTGATACCACTGTTGGGGAATGAAGTATTTCAAAAAAATTCCTACGATCACGCAAGATCTATCTAGGAAAGCATAGCAACGAGCGGGTAGAGTGTGTCTACGTACCCTCGTAGACCGAAAGCGGAAGCGTCTAGTGACACGGTTGATGTAGTCGAACGTCTTCGCGATCCAACCGATCCAAGAACCGAACGTACGTCACCTCCGCATTCAGCACACGTTCAGCTCGATGACGTCCCACGAGCTCTTGATCCAATTGAACGTCACGGGAGAGTTTCGTCAGCATGACGATATGGTGATGATGATGATGAAGATACCGACGCTGGGCTTCGCCTAAGCACTGCAACGATATGACCGAGGTGGAATATGGTGGAGGGGGGCGCCACACATGGCTTGGAACAATCAACTTGTCTGTCTTAGGGTGCCCCCTACCCCCGTATATAAAGGAGCAAGGGGGAGGGCCAGTCGGCCCTAGGGCGCACCAAGGAGAGGAGGAATCCTCCTCCTAGTAGGAGTAGGACTCCCATTTACTAGTCCTACTAGGAGGGGGAAAGGAAGAAGGGAGAGAGGGAGGAAAGAGGGGGCGCCACCCCCCTCCTTGTCCAATTCGGACTCCTAAATGGGGAGGCGCGTGGCCAGCCCAAGGCCCTCTCCTATCTCTCCCACAAGGCCCATGGTGGCCCATTATATCCCCCGGGGGTTCCGATAACCCTCCGGCACTCCGCTAAATATACGGCTACCCCCGGAACACATCTTGTGTCCGAATATAGTCATCCAATATATTAATCTTTATGTCTCGAACATTCCGAGACTCCTCGTCATGCCGTGATAACATCCGGGACTCCAAAATACCTTCGGTACATCAAAACTCATAAACTCATAATACCAATCGTCATTGAACGTTAAGCTTGCGGATCCTACGGGTTCGAGAACTATGTAGACATGACCGAGACTAATCTCCGGTCAATAACCAAGAGCGGAACCTGCATGCTCATATAGGTTCCTACATATTCTACGAAGACCTTTATCGGTCAAACCGCCTAACAACATACGTTGTTCCCTTTGTTATCGGTATGTTACTTGTCCGAGATTCGATCGTCGGTATCATCATACCTAGTTCAATCTCGTTACCAGCAAGTCTCTTACTCGTTCCATTATGCATCATCCCGCAACTTACTAATTAGTCACATTGCTTGCAAGGCTTATAGTGACGTGCATTACTGAGAGGGCCCACACTACTAGGAAAAGGCCTGTTAGTGGCGCACCTGTTTTGGCCATTAATGGCGCACTACAGGTGCGCCACTACTACCACGCCATTAGTAATTAATACTAATGGCGCACCTCTGGTGCGCCATTACTATGCCTAGAGATGCGTCATTACTATGCCTAGAGATGCGCCATTACTATCTGACTTAGTAATGGCGCACCACATAGAAGTGCGCCATTACTAATTTTTTCAGATTTTTTTTTACATTTTTTTCTTCAAATTATCTTCTTTTCTTCTTAATCTCAGATCACTATGGCTTAATCTCAAGTCAAATCGCACTCCGTGTTCCAACTTGTCCAATTCGGTCTCCTAAATGGGGAGGCGCGTGGCCAGCCCTAGGCCCTCTCCTATCTCTCCCACAAGGCCCATGGTGGCCCATTATATCCCTCGGGGGTTCCGACAACCCTCCGGCACTCCGCTAAATATACGGTTACCCCCGGAAAACATCCTGTGTCCGAATATAGTCATCCAATATATTAATCTTTATGTCTTGGACATTCCGAGACTCCTCGTCATGTCCGTGATAACATCCGTGACTCCAAACTACCTTCGGTACATCAAAACTCATAAACTCATAATACCAATCGTCTTCGAACGTTAAGCTTGCGGACCCTACGGGTTCGAGAACTATGTTGACATGACCGAGACTAATCTCCGGTCAATAACCAATAGCGGAACCTGCATGCTCATATTGGTTCCTACATATTCTACGAAGACCTTTATCGGTCAAACCGCATAACAACATACGTTGTTCGCTTTGTCATCGGTATGTTACTTGTCCGAGATTCGATCGTCGGTATCATCATACCTAATTCAATCTCGTTACCAGCAAGTTTCTTTACTCGTTCCATAATGCATCATCCCGCAACTTACTAATTAGTCACATAGCTTGCAAGTCTTATAGTGATGTGCATTACCGAGAGGGCCCACACTATTAGGAAAAGGCCTGTTAGTGGCGCACCTGTTTTGGCCATTAATGGCGCACTACAGGTGCTCCACTACTACCACGCCATTAGTAATTAATACTAATGGCGCACCAGAGGTGCGCCATTACTATGCCTAGAGATCGCCATTACTACCTAACTTAGTAATGGCGCACCACATAGAAGTGCGCCATTACTAATTTATTTTCATTTTTTTTAGATTTTTTTAGATTTTTTTCTTTTCTTCTTAATCTCAAGTCACTATAGCTTAATCTCAAGTCAAATCGCACTCCGTGTTCAAACTTCCCAGAAGGTCACCCATCCTGACACTACTCCAGCCCGAGCACGCTTAACTTCGCAGTTCTATCCAACCCCAGCAACAGCTCACCTCACAAGCACTCGTTGATATATCTATCATATCAATCCTATTAAACCTCCCAGTCATGTTCATGAGTGTGATGAAATTTTGAAAAAATATTTCAAACTTCCCGGTCATATTATGTATCATATTTAAACAATTTACAAAAAAAATCCAAAAAAAATTCTATTACTAGTGGTGCACCTAGCAAATGGTGCGCCACTACTAAGTTTGATTTTTTTTTTCATATTTCCCCCCTTTAGATCTTAAAAGCCCCATAACTTTCGTTCTATTAGGTTTTTTGAGATTTTGAAAATGTTCAACGGGGTCACCCCGTTTGAATTCGGATGTAACTTCTCGAGTAGATGATTTTTCATATTAAAACTTTTTAATCCGAGTTCGTATGCAAAAGTTATGCCCCTTTTACTAAATCCAGAGAGATTTTGCAAATAAAGTCAAAATTCATATTTGTAAATTTTCCCAATAAGTAGACCACATATCACATGGGAAACTTATGTTCTTATAATTTTTTGACATTTCCATCATTTTCTTTTATTTTTTTAAACTGAAAAGGCGGTCC
>LR738710.1:33684748-33698792 GCA_902687465.1 Secale cereale
TCAGTCAAAATTAGTAATGGCGCACTTTGTATAGGTGCGCCATTACTAAGTTTGACATAGTAATGGCGCACCTGGTGTGCGGTGCGCCATTACTAGTTATAAAAAAAACGAAAAAAAATTTAGTAGTGGCGCACCAGGGTGTAGTGCGCCATTACTAGTTTAACTAGTAATGGCGAACCGCAGCCCAGGTGCGCCATTACTAACATTTTTTCGTTTTTTTTTTCAAAACTAGTAATGGCGCACCGCACACCAGGTGCGCCATTAGTAATATGATCGTGATGGAGAACCTATATCTGGTGCACCACTGCTATATAGCAGTGGCGCACCACATAAATGGTGCGCCATTAGTGTCAATATCATCTATAGCCCTTTTGCTAGTAGTGCCAGAGATACCTTTTCGACAATCGGAGTGACAAATCCTAATCTCGATCTATGCCAACTCAACAAACACCATCGGAGACACCTGTCAAGTATATTTATAATCACCCAGTTACGTTGTGACGTTTGATAGCACACAAAGTGTTCCTCCGGCATTCGGGAGTTGCATAATCTCATAGTCATAGGAACATGTATAAGTCATGAAGAAAGCAATAGCAACATACTAAACGATCAAGTGCTAAGCTAACAAAATGGGTCAAGTCAATCACATCATTCTCTAATGATGTGATCCCGTTCATCAAATGACAACTCATGTCTATGCTTAGGAAACTTAACCGTCTTTGATTAACGAGCTAGTCAAGTAGAGGCATACTAGTCACACTCTGTTTGTCTATGTATTCACACTTGTACTAAGTTTCCGGTTAATAAAATTCTAGCATGAATAATAAACATTTATCATGATATAAGGAAATAAATAATAACTTTATTATTGCCTCTAGGGCATATTTCATTCACTTCTCTCTTCAGCTCTATCTTCATTAGCCAAGTATCGTCGTCCGCGTTGTTGGAGGAGGGGGGGTGACATGATGCGTGGCCTTGACAACTCTGGCAGAAAACAACTCGAAACAAAAACAGGATATATTCGCGTGGTGCGGTGGTCAAAACCTTCGGGGTATTATATAATGAATTTTACCGACCAAAAGAAGTATCGTGCAAGAAAATTGAGCCTGTAGGGCACACGAGGTGCCCACGAGGCAGGGGCATGCCCAGGCGGGTAGGGCGCGCCCTCCACCCTTGTGGATGCCTCGTGTCCCTTTCGGACTACTTCCTATTTTCATTTTTTAAATATTCCAAAACAGAGAAAAATTGCTATTAGAACTGTTTTTGTGTCGGTTTACTTATCATACCACATACCTATTCCTTTTCGAAGTCTGAAACATTCTGGAAAGTGTCCCTTAGGTATTCCTCCGGGGTTACGGTTTCAATGACATTAGTTTCAACATTTATGGGATTACCTGAGATATAATGTTTGATTCTTTGACCGTTCACCACCTTCGAATTTGTGCCTTCGAAGTTGTTGATTTTTATGGTACCAGAACGATAGACCTCCTGGATAACGTAACGTCCTTCCCATTTAGAGAAAAGTTTTCCTCCAAAAAATCTTAAATGAGAGTTGTATAGCAAAACATAATCACCTACATTAAACTCACATTTTTGTATCCTTTTGTCATGCCATCTTTTAACTTTTTCTATAAACAATTTGGCATTCTCATAAGCCCGGGTTCTCCACTCATTAAGTGAGCTAATGTCAAATAACCTCTTCTCACCGGCAAGTTTGAAATCATAGTTGAGCTCTTTAATGGCCCAATACGCCTTATGTTCTAGTTCAAGAGGTAAGTGACATGCTTTTCCATAAACCATTTTATATAGAGATATATCCAAATGATTTTTATATGCAGTTTCTTGGACCAATTCTTCCTTGATCTATTAACAATCTTGTACAAAATTAATTTCAGCTCTCTATTACTCAGTTATACTTGACCACTAGACTGTGGGTGGTATGGGGATGCAATTCTATGATTAATTTCATACTTAGCAAGCATTTTAAGAAAAGCACCATGAATAAAATGCGAACCGCCATCAGTCATCAAGTATCTAGGGACTCCAAACCTCGGAAAAATAACTTCTTTAAGCATCATAATATAGGTGTTATGATCAGCACTACTAGTTGGAATAGCTTCTAACCACTTAGTAACGTAATCAACAGCAACTAAAATATGTGTATACCCATTAGAGGAAGGAAACGATCCCATATAATCAAAGCCCCAAACACCAATTCTATGATATTCATCACAAGACAAGACAAACTTACGGGCATCCTTGAAGAGAGTAGGCCAATAAAAGCCGGATTGCAATACCTTATGTGCAGTTCTATCTCTACGATGGTGTCCTCCATAAGCCTCGGAGTGAAACTTGCGTAGGATCTGTTCCTGCTCATGCTCAGGTACATAACGTCTGATAACACCATCCACTCCTTGTTTATAAAGGTGTGGGTCATCCCAGAAGTAATGTCTTAAATCATAGAAAAACTTTTTCTTTTGCTGGTATGGGAAACTAGGTGGTATAAATTTAGCAACAATGTAATTAGCATAATCAGCATACCATGAGCAGTACGAGAATCATTTATGACAGCTAATTGTTCATCAGGAAAGCTATCATCTATAGGTAGTGGGTCATCAAGAACATTCTCTAACCTAGACAAGTTGTCTGCAATGGGGTTCTCAGCTCCCTTTCTATCAATAATGTGCAAATCAAATTCTTGTAGCAAGAGAACCCATCTAATAAGTCTAGGTTTAGCATCTTTCTTCTTCATAAGATATTTAATAGCAGCATGATCAGTGTGAACAGTTACTTTAGAATCAACAATACAACTGCTAAAAATTCTTTTTCAGTAGTGGCATAATTTCTCTAAGCATTGTTGAGTTCTACTAGCATATTGGATAACATTCAATTTCTTATCAACTCTTTGTCCTTGAACAGTACCTACAACATAATCACTAGCATCACACATAATTTCAAAGGATAAATTCCAATCAGGTGGTTGGACAATAGGTGCAGAGGTCAAGGCTTTCTTAAGTATTTAAAATGCTTCTACACAATCATCATCAAGACAAAAGGAACATCTTTTTGTAAGAGGTTAGTCAGAGGCCTAGAAATTTTTGAGAAGTCTTTAATGAACCTCCTATAAAAACCGGCATGACCAAGGAAACTTCTTATACCTTTAATGTCCTTAGGACACGACATCTTTTCAATAGCATCAACTTTAGCTTTATCAACTTCAAAACCTCTTTCAGAAATTTTATGCCCCAAGACAATACCTTCATTAACCATAAAGTGGCACTTCTCCCAATTCAAGACAAGGATAGTTTTCACATCTCTGGAAAACTCGATCATGGTTCCTTAAGCAATCATCAAAAGAAAGTTCCTTAAACGGAAAAATCATCCATGAAAACCTCAACAATCCTTTCACAAAAACAAGAGAATATAGCCATCATACATCTTTGAAAGGTAGCAGGTGCATTACATAAGCCAAAAGGCACACGTCTATAAGCAAAGGTATCGAAAGGGCAAGTAAAAGTGGTATTTTCTTGATCTTCTTTTGTCATAGGTATTTGAGAGAAACTAGAATAGCCATCTAGAAAGCAAAAATGTGTGTGTTTGGATAATCTTTCTAGCATTTGTTCAATAAAAGGTAAATGGTAATGATCCTTTTTAGTAGCTTTATTTAATTTGCGAAAATCAATTACCATTCTATAACCTGTGACAATTCTTTGTGGGATCAATTCATCTTTATCATTAGGAACAATAGTAATACCTCCCTTCTTAGGGATACAATGGACATGACTTACCCACTGACTATCAGCAACAGGATAAATTATACCTACCTCTAGAAGCTTTAGTATTTCTTTCCTTGCCACTTCTTTCATCCTAGGATTTAACCATCGTTGGTGATCAACAACCGGTTTAGCGTCTTTCTCCAATTTTATTTTGTGTTGGCACAGAGTGGGACTAATGCCCTTAAGATCATCAAGAGTATATCCAATAGCAGCACAATGCTTCTTCAGAGTTTTCAATAATTTCTCTTCTTCCTACTATGAAAGTTTAGCACTAATAATAACAAGATATATCTTATTTTCATCAAGGTAAGCATACTTACGAGTATCAGGTAATGGTTTAAGCTCAAACACGGGATCACCCTTGGGTGGAGGAGGATCTCCTAGGATTTCAACAGGCAAGTTGTGTTTCAATAAGGGTCCCTGTTTAAAGAATAATTCACCTATTTCCCTTCTCTCATTCATAAACATATCATTTTCATGGTCTAGCAAATATTGTTCTAAAGGATCGTTAGGAGGCACGGCAATAGAAGCAAGACCAATAATTTCATCTTTACTTGGCAATTCTTTATCATGGGGTTGTCTACGAAATTTAGCAAAGTTAAAATCATGAGACATATCCCCTAATCCAATAGTAACAACATCCTTTTTGCAATCTATCCTAGCATTAAGAATATTCAAGAAGGGTCTACCAAATATAATAGGGCAAAAGTCATCTTGTTGGGAACCAAGAACAAGAAAATCAGTAGGGTATTTAACTTTCCCACACAAGACTTCAACATCTCTAACAATCCCAACTGGTGAAATAGTATCTCTATTGGCAAGCTTAATTGTAACAATAATACATTCTAGCTCAGTAGGTGCAATATCATGCATAATTTCTTCGTATAAGGAATGAGGTATTGCACTCACACTAGCACCCATATAACATAAGCCATGATAGCAATGATCTCCTATTTTAACAGAAATAATAGGCATGCCTACAATAGGTCTATGTTTATTTTTAGTATCGGGTCTAGCAATTCTAGCAGCTTCATCACAGAGGTAAGTAACATGCCCATCAATATTATCGACCGAGAGATCCTTAACCATAGCGATACTAGGTTCAACTTTAATTTTCTCAGAGGGTGTAGGTGTTCTAGTATCACTCTTGCGAACCACAGTCGAAACTTTAGCATGATCCTTTATTCTAGCAGGAAAGGGTGGTTTCTCAATATAAATGGTAGGAACAATAGGATCAACATTATAAGTGATAGTCTTTTCTTCAACTTTAACAGGTTCAACTAGTTTTACTTCAATGGGAGGATGCTATTTAAACCACTTCTCCTTATAGAGATCAACATGAGTAGCAAATGATTCACAGAAAGAAGCTACTATCACAGAGTCAAGTCCATATTTAGTGCTAAATTCACGGAAAACATCGGTATCCATAAAAGATTTAACACAATCAAACTTAGGTGTTATACCTGACTCCTTCATCGAGATCCCAATATTCAGAGTTGCGTTTAATTCTTTCCAACAAATCCCATTTGAATTCAATAGTCTTCATCATAAAAAAACCAGTACAAGAAGTATCGAGCATGGAGCGATTATCGATAGAAAGCTGAGCATTAAAAAATTGAATAATCATTTCTCTTGAGAGCTCATGATTGGGGCATGAATATAACATTGACTTAAGCCTCCACCAAGCTTGAGCGTTGCTTTCTCATTCACGAGGCCAAAAATTATATATATAATTACGATCACGATGAACCTGATGCATAGGATAAAACTTGTGATGAAATTCCAATTTCAATCGGTTGTAGTACTATAATCCAATATCATCGCATAGCCTAAACTATGTAAATGCCCTTCCCTTCAAAGATAAAGGTAAGACCTTCTTCTTGATAACATCCTCGGGCATACCTGCAAGCTTGAATAACCCACAAACTTTATCCACATAGATTAGGTGCAAATCGGGATGCAATGTTCCATCTCCTATAAAGGGATTAGCTAGCAGTTTCTCTATCATACCCGAAGGAATTTCAAAGTAAACATTTTCAGTAGGTTCGGTAGGTTGAGGAGCAACTCTTTGCTCTACTGGTCGGGGTGAAGATACCCCGAACAATCCCCTCAAAGGACTATGTTCCATAGTAACAAGTGACAGTAAATTTCAGCACACTATATAAAATTTTCCTTACCAAATTCCACTTACCAAAGGCGCTTCACTCCCCGGCAATGGCGCCAGAAAATAGTGTTGATGACCCACAAGAACATGGGTTCTATCATAGTCCTTTCGATAAGTAAGAGTGTCGAACCCAACGAGGAGTAGAAGGAAATGATAGGCAGTATTCAGTAAGGTATTCTCTACAAGCACTGAAATTATCGGTAACAGATAGTTTTGTGATAAGGTAATTTGTAACGAGTAACAAGTAATAAAAGTAAACAAGGTGCAGCAATATGGCCCAATTCTTTTTGTAGCAAAGGTCAAGCCTGGACAAACTCTTATGTAAAGGAAAGCGCTCCCGAGGACACATGAGAATTATCGTCAAGCTAGTTTTCATCACACTCATATGATTCACGTTCGTTACTTTGATAATTTGGTATGTGGGTGGACCGGTGCTTGGGTACTGCCCTTTCTTGGACAAGAATCCCACTTATGATTAACCTCTATTGCAAGCATCCACAGCTACAAAAGAAGTATTAAGGTAAACCTAACATATCATGAAACATATGGATCCAAATCAGCCCCTTACGAAGAAACGCATAAACTAGGGTTTAAGCTTGTGTCACTGTAGCAACCCCTCATCTACTTATTACTTCCCAATGCCTACCTCTAGGCCCAAACAATGGTGAAGTGTCATGTAGTCGACGTTCACATAACACCACTAGAGGAAAGACAACATACATATCATCAAAATATCGAACGAATACCAAATTCACATAACTACTTATAGCAAGACTTCTCCCATGTCCTTAGGAACAAACATAACTACTCACAAATCATATTCATGTTCATAATCAGAGAGGTATTAATATGCATAAAGAATCTGAACAGATGATCTTCCATCAAATAAACCAACTAGCATCAACTACAAGGAGTAATCAACACTACTAGCAACCCACATGTACCAATCTGAGATTTTGGGAGAAAGATTGGATACAAGAGAGGAACTAGGGTTTGAGAGGAGATGGTGCTAGTGAAGATGTTGATGGAGACTGACCCCCTCCCGATGAGAGGATCGATGGTGATGACGATGGTGATGATTTCCCCCACCCGGAGGGATGTTTCCCCAGCAGAACAGCTCCGCCGGAGCCCTAGATTGGTTCCACCAAGGTTCCGCCTCGAGACGGCGGCGCTTCATTCCGAAAGCTTCCTTCTTATTTTTTTCGGGGCAAAAGACACCTTATACCAGAAGATGGGCATTGGGGGGCTGCCGGGTGGCCCACGAGGCAGGGGCACGCCTAGGGGGGTAGGGCGCGCCCCCACCCTCGTGGACGGTGGGTGGCCCCTCTCTGGTGCTTTCTTCGCCCAATATTTTTCATATATTCCAAAACTGACTTTCGTGGAGTTTCAGGACTTTTTGAGTTGTGCATAATAGGTCTCTAATATTTGCTCCTTTTCCAGCCCATAATTCCAGCGGTCGGCATTCTCCCTCTTCATGTAAACCTTGTAAAATAAGAGAAAAAAGGCATAAGTATTCTGGAATAATGGTTAATAACAACCCATAATGCAATAAATATAGATATAAAAGCATGATGCAAAATGGACGTGTCAAAGAACTACACCTTGGATGAGTTCCTTAGTGATGAGGGGATCAAGCATCAATATGCCACACCTTATACCCCTCAACAAAATGGTGTGGCGGAGAGGAAGAATTGGACATTGATAGACACGACAAGGACCATGATGGCAGAGTTCAATTCTCTCCAACTTTTGGGCCGAAGCCATCAACACCGCTTGTCATGCCTCAAATCGGCTCTATCTCTGCAAAGGCTTGAACAAGACTCCATATGAGATACTTATCGGTAACAAGCCCAATCTCAAGTACTTTCGGGTGTTCGGGTGTAAGTGTTTCATACTCAAGAAAGGTGTTCGTTTGTCTAAATTTGAGGCTAGAGCTCATGAGGGCATATTTTGTTTGTTATGCTACAAACTCTCATGCTTACCGTATCCTCAACAAGTCCACCTGACTCATTGAGGAGACGTGTAACGTGGATTTCGATGAGAATAACGGCTCCCAAGTGGAGCAAAGTCGTACTCGTGATGTAGGTGATGAAATTCCTCCCCAAGCCATAAGAAGAATGGGTATTGGTCATATCCTACCCATTGAGGAACCCCTTGTGGCCGAAGGAGAAGGACAATGCTCCACTCAAGTGGAACCCTCACGAACCCAAGACCCACACAGTTCCGAAGAACAAAGTGAAGGCCATCAACCCGATGAACAAGGCCAAGTGCAAGATCAACTGCAAGATGGTGTCAGTCCACCAAGTGATGCACAAGGCCAAGTTCTCTCTCTCGAGCTAGTTCAAGATCAAGAGCAAGATCAAGATCAAGAACAAGCTCATGACGACACTCATGATGATCAAGATATCGCTCCTCAACTCTCTCTTGAGGAGCAATTGGAGCATCGTGCTGCCAAAGTTGCTTCCAGGCTCGCTTCGAGAGAGCATCACATGGAGAATATCGTTGGAAGCATTACAAATTGGGTAAGCACTCGTAGACAATTAGCAAACTATTGTGCTCATCATGCGTTTGTCTCTTGTGTTGAACCTCAAAAGGTATATGAGGTGCTCGAAGATCCAGATTGGCTCAATGCCATGCATGAAGAACTCCATAACTTCGAACGGAACAAAGTGTGGCGATTGCTGCCAAGGCCGGTGGAGAACCATAATGTCATTGGAACCAAATGGGTCTTTAATAACAAGCAAGATGCTCACGGGATTGTCATTCGCAAGAAGGCTCGTTTGGTGGCACAAGGCTACCCCCAAGTCGATGGTATCGACTACGGTGAAACCTTTGCCCCCGTTGCTCGCCTTGAATCTATTTGTTTGTTGCTTACTTATGCCTCTCATCATAACTTTAAATTGCAACCAATGGATGTAAATAGTGTTTTTCTTAATGGTCATCTTAATGAGTTGGTATATGTCAAAAAACCCTCGGGGTTTGAGGATCCTAAGTTCCCCAATCATGTGTATCAACTCGATAAGGTGCTATATGGCCTGAAACAAGCCCCACGTGCGTGGTATGAGCATCTTACCGAGTTGTTGCACGATCGTGGGTTTGAAATTGGGAAAATCGACCCCACTCTTTTTACTAAGAAGGTCAAAGGGGATTTGTTTGTACGCCAACTATATGTTGATCATATTATCATTGGTTCTCCTAACAAAGCTTTCAATGACGAGATTGCCGCACTCATGCGGAATTTGAGATGTCCTTGATTGGAGAGTTGAAGTTCTTCCTCGGGTTCGAAGTCAAACAAAGACGAGAAGGAATCTTCATCAACCAAGCCAAATATACTCAAGACATGCTCAAGAGATTCAATCTAAGTGATGTCAAGCTGGCTACTACTCGAACGCATACCAAATGCCAGCTTGACATTGATCCCAATGGTAAAGCGGTGGATCAAAAGGTATATCGTCCTATGATTGGATCCTTGCTTTACCTTTGTGCATATAGACCGGATATCATGTTAAGTGTGGGAATTTGTGCACGGTTTCAAGCCTCACCTAAGGAAAGTCACTTTGTGGAAGTCAAGCGAATCTTTCGATATTTGGCGCATACCCCAAACTTTGGCTCATGGTACCCAAGAGGAGCAAACTTCAACCTTGTAGGTTTCTCGGATTTGGATTGGGCAGGAGACAAAGTGGATAGGAAGTCAACTTCTGGAGGGTGTCAATTCCTTGGTTGCTCTTTGGTAAGTTGGTCTTCCAAGAAGCAAAGTTGTGTATCTCTCTCATCCACTGAAGCCGAGTATGTGGTGGCCGGCAGTTGTTGTGCTCAACTTTTATGGACGAGGCAAACTTTGAAGGATTACTGTGTCATTTGTGACAAAGTGCCTCTTTGGTGTGACAATTAAAGTTCCATCAAGATTTCTCTCAACCCGGTGCAACAATTCAAGATGAAGCATATTGAGATTCAGTATCACTTCATCCGGGAGCATATTTGGCGAGGGGAGATTGATCTTCATTACGTCAACACTCAAGACAACCTTGCAAAGATCTTCACGAAGCCTTTGGATGAATCAAGATTTCGCGAGTTAAGGCAAGAGCTAAATATCATTGATTTGAGCAATGTAGCTTGAAACCCGGCACACCCCACATCACTCATCATGATATCTTGTCTAGATGTAGGCATGGACATAGGGGGAGTGTTGTTCTCTCAATGAACTCTCCCTCCCCCCATTATGCATAAATTGATCAAGTCTTTCACATTAGCCATTTTTTATGGTACTTGTGCGTCAAAGACGAGTTTTGGTCATGGGCCCAAAGATAATTCTTCGTGGCACCATACCATTTGACTCAAACATAGGTGGCACCGGCCACCGCCCTTGTGCAAGGGTGTTTCTTTGTTGTCTCACTACTAGGAAAAGGGCTATAGATGGAATTGTTACTAATGGCGCACCAGACATGTGGTGCGCCATTACTATATACTAATGACGCACCATGTGTCGGTGCGCCATTAGTGTCCAAATACTAATGGCGCACCACACCCATGGTGCGCCATTAGTAACAATTTTTTTTCTTCTTTTCTTCAAAACTACTAATGGCGCACCAGTGGATAGTGCGCCATTACTAGTTAAACTAGTAATGGCGCACCATATCCACGGTGCGCCATTAGTATTTTTTTAATTTTTTTTAAAAAAATTCAATTTATTTCTAAACTACTAATGGCGCACCAGTGGATAGTGCGCCATTAGTTCAACTAGTAATGGCGCACCACATCCACGGTGCACCATTAGTATTTTTTTCAAATTTTGTTTTAATTTTTTTATCAAAACTAGTAATGGCGCACCGTGGGTGTGGTGCGCCATTAATAGTTCAACTAGTAATGGCGCACCACATCCACGGTGCGCCTTTACTAACTTGGCCCAATATTTCACCAACTGCACCCCCCTGGACCGCCTTTTCCAGTTTAAAATAAATAAAAGGAAATGATGGAAATGTCAAAAAAATAAAAGAAAATAAGTTTCCCATGTGATATGTGGTCTACTTGTTAGGAAAATTTACAAATATGAATTTTGACTTTATTTGCAAAATATCTCTGGAATTTAGTAAAACGGGCATAACTTTTGCATACAAACTCGGATTAAAAAGTTTTTTATATGAAAAATCATCTACTCGAAAAGTTACATCCAAATTTAACTGGGGAACCCCGTTAAACATTTTCAAAATCCCCAAAAAACAAACAGAAAAACAATTACGGGGCTTTTAAGATCTAGAGGCAAAAAAATTCAAACTTACTAGTGGCGCACCGTTTGCTAGGTGCGCCACTAGTAACAGAAAAAAAATTGGTTTCGAAAAAAAATATTTGATTGTTTTTCCAAAAAATGAAACGTAATATGACCGGGAAGTTTGAAATATATTTTCAAAATTTCATCATACTCATCAACATGAACAAACTCCTAGACATCAAGAATGGTTAATAGGATTGATATGATAGATATATCAACAAGTGCATGTGAAGTGAGCTGTTGCTGGGGTTGGATAGAACTACGAAGTTAAGCGTGCTCGCGTGCTCGGGCTGGAGTAGTGTGAGGATGGGTGACCTTCCGGGAAGTTTGACCACAGAGTGCGATTTGACTTGACATTAAGCAAATTAACCCCAGATTAAGCCATAATGACCTGAGATTAAGAAAAAAAAAAGAAAAAAATTTAAAAAATATATGAAACAAAAAATTTGAAAAAAAATTCTGATTTTTTTTACTAATGGCGCACTTCTATGTAGTGCGCCATTAGTATGCCAAAGCACCTGGGTATATATGCCCCCCTGGGAGGCATACTAATGGCGCACCGTGGTCTATACTAATGGCGCACCTGTGGTGCGCCATTAGTATACCAGATACTAATGGCGCACTAGTGGTGCGCCATTAGTAAAAAATACAAATGGCGTGGCACTAATGGTGCACCACAAGTGCGCCATTAATGGCCAAAACTGGTGCGCCATTAGTAGGCCTTTTCCTAGTAGTGTGTGTATCTTTTTGCCCTGCTCCTTCGGTCCTCCTAGGCGTTTGAATTCTCCAAGGACTGGCTTTTATTGTTTCCTTATTGCACTCCTGGGGGTCTTCCTCATCATAATACAGTGTCTTGCTTGCATCGTAAGCCTTCTCATCCCTAGCCATCTTATCCAAATGCACACAAGTTTGATCGCTTTTGGCATGGGCTGATGCAACTTGGCGGTACAACTGGTGGTTAGAGCAGTCCTACCGCTCTTCCACTATGTTGTGTAGTCCCAGAGGTACTTCCGGTCTTGCACAAGCGGTTCTACCGCTGGTGCTTGTACCTGTACCACTGGCCGGTACTACCGGTATTTGGAAGCAATACTACCGTTGCTTCTGGCGCGGAAGTACCGCCCTCAAACACTGGCTAGCTACAGAAGCGGTACTACCGCTCGTCTGAGAGCTAATACCAGCTGACTGTCTAGGCGCGTATATAAAGGGAATGGGCTGAAGGGGTATTCTATTTTCCCCCTCGCGCCCGTCCTTCTTCTGCACCCTAGCCGCCAGTTGCTTCGCCCATTGCCCCGGAGCGCCCTCAGGCAATCCGGATCAGTCGGCTCTTCATCGGATCCGCTCCGTGGAGGTCGCCTCCCTTTCGATCCCCTCCCGCGGATACAGGTAATGCCCTGTTTCCTCTTGTTTTTAGGGTTCTTTTTGTTGAATCCTCTCTCTAGGCCATTGCTTGTACTCCCGCATTTTTTGCCAAATGATTGGTGGGAGAGATCCTTATAAACTCCTCCTCTACTTGTGCGTAGTTAGAAGTAGAAATATTGCATCTCGATTCAAGATAGGGATGTTCATGTTCTTCAACTCGGCAGATCCGCTCTCAGCGGTACTACCGCTCCTTACGAGCGGTACTACCGCTCTGGCGGTTCTACCGGTCAAACAACCGGAACAACCTCTTTCTATGAACCCATCTGCACTGTTCTTCTACTTACTTACATGTGATTTATTCTTCTGATCTTGTGTACATTCCTCTCATCTTTGCTGGGGTTTCTGTGTGTTCTCTGTGTGCGTTTGCAGGTGGCTCTAGCTCTTGTGCTGCTCAGAAGTCTCAGAACACCAAGAAGAGGGCCCGTAGGGGCAAACGATTGGATGTCAATGAAGATACTCGTGAGGTGGTGATCCCTACCAAAGCCACTCGCCTGGAGAAGTCTGCTGCTGCCAAGCAGCATGCTGCGTTGAATATTCAGGACTAGGAAAAGTTCCATTTCCAGAATCACTACACTTTGGCAGCGCCCCCTCGTTGGAACAACGCTCAGTTCCGGAATGAGCTGCAGATAAGGATTGTGTCTGAAATATTCGAGCACCACAAGAATAAGTTCACCCGGATGTGGTCCATTGACGTCGATCACTGGAGGAACAACCTTGCTTACTTTGGAGAGGCTCTGGAGATCTGTGAGGAGTTTGATTTGATCAAGCTCATGACCGTGAATTGTGATTTCGATGTGCAGCTCATTCATCAGTTCTATGCTACAGTCCACTTCGACAGCGATGATGCGCGTCACCTCTCCTTTATGTGCCGTGATGAGTTCTTTCATGTCCCTTAGAGAGCCTTCTGCAATCCTCTTGGCTATGAGGATAGCGGGTTGGAGGGTCAAGGTGGTATCTGTCCTCACGACCGAGCCGACTCCATGGATAAAGTGAAGCTTGCCCCTCTGTACATCCCTGAACGTGGTATCATGGGTAAGTCTAGTGACCTTCTTCCAGTCTATGATATTCTGCATTGTGTTTTCCGCTGTGTGCTGCTCCCCAAGCACTAGTCCAAAACCGGGCAATATCACCGGTTCGTAAGGCCCTTTAGTGTCGGTTCCATAACCGGCACTAAAGTGTGGGCACTAAAGCCCCCCCCCCCCCTTTGTACCGGTTCAGCACGTACCGGTGCTAAAGGGCAACCACGTGGCACAAGCCAGCTCCAGGGGTCGGGGGCCCTTTAGTACCGGTTGGTAAAACCAACCGGTACTACAAGGTTTTTTTTTTGGTTTTATGATTTATTTTTCATTTAATTTTGTGTTTTCCATTTAAATCTTTTTCGTTTGCTGGTATTTTACGATACTACACATTGTACACGTT
>LR738710.1:33698837-33733134 GCA_902687465.1 Secale cereale
ATATATATATATATATATATATATATATATATATATATATATATATATATGGTGGGTCTATTCTCATAACACCCCTTAAGACCTTATTCTCATAACAAAAACCTTATTCTCATAACACCCCCACTTAAATAGGTTTCTAGCGATGAGCGCCCCGAGGACAACAACCACTGCCCCGTCTCCTACCCCGGCGCTGCCGCCCCGCCTCCTTCCCCCCAACACCGTCGCGCCGGCTCCTACCCTGATGCAGTCCGGTTTTCTTGTGTTGTTCGGAAGCGCAAAAAAACGCTCGCTGCCATAATTCGTCGGTCGCACCGTTTTCAAAACTGCTCTTAAACCGTACGGAATCTCGAAAAGTGTTCAACATGGCGAAGTTGCATCTACTCCATAGCTTTTCAACGGTATATTACACGCATAATTCCGATAAATGGTTAAAAAAACTAGAGCAAAAAAGGTACCGAAAAAACAACACGTATAGTTTTTTCAAACATGCAGTTCACCGTTTTCAAAACTACTCTTAAACCGTGCGGAATCTCGAAAAGTGTTCAACATGGCGAAGTTGCATCTACTCCATAGCTTTTCAACGGTATATTACACGCATAATTCCGATAAATCATTAAAAAACTAGAGCAAAAAAGGTACCGAAAAAACAACACGTCCAGTTTTTCCAAACATGCAGTTCACCGTTTTCAAAACTGCTCTTAAACCGTGCGGAATCTCGAAAAGTGTTCAACATGGCGAAGTTGCGTCTACTCCATAGCTTTTCAACGGTATATTACACGCATAATTTCGATAAACAGTTAAAAAACTAGAGCAAAAAAGGTACCGAAAAAACAACACGTACAGTTTTTTCAAACATGCAGTTCACTGGTCTCTGTGTTGCAGTAACATGCAGTTCGGAAGCGCAAAAAAACGCGTTGATTTGGGTGTCGCGAAAAACAGAGTTTCCGCGTTTTTGTAATTTCAAAACTGCTATTAAACCATAATGAATTAGAGGGGGTGTTCTACATGAAAAAGTAGCGTCTCAACGATATCTTTCCAACGGTGTATCATCTGGATCATTTCGACCAACGTTTTGTAAAAAATTCACGAAAAAAGGCCACTGCCCTTCGTAGTCAGCCGCACGATTTTCAAATTTAACTAAAAACCGTAAGGAATCTCAAAAACATTTCAACATATGAAAGTTGTGCCTCGTTTGTAGCTTTCCAACAGTATATTACACGCCTTGTTTCGACAAACGGTTAGAAAACTGGAGTGAAAACAGTACCGAAAATTTGAAAAAATTCAAAAAACACAATTTCGCAATTTAGTAAATTCAAAACTACTCTTAAACTGTAGCAAATTAGAAAAAATAATAGATATGGAAAAGATGCGCGCCGATGATACCTTTCCAACGGTGTATCATACGTTTCATTCCGACGAGCGATTTAGAAAAAAACGCAAAAAAAGCTCGCTGCCATTCGTTGTGAGCCGCACGATTTTCGAAAATACTCTTAAACTATGATGAATTTTGAAAAGTGTTCAACATGGCGAAGTTGCGTCTACTCCATAGATGTTTAACGGTATATTATACGCATAATTCCGATAAACGGTTAAAAAACTAGAGCAAAAAAGGTACCGAAAAAACAGCACGTACAGTTTTTTCAAACATGAGGTTCTGTTGCAGTATCTGTGCAGTGCGCATAGCTTTCCAATGCAGTAAAACAAAGCAGTTCGGAAGTGTTATGAGAATATTATTCTCATAATGTTATGAGAATAGACCAGCTGTATATATATATATATATATATATATATATATATATATATATATATATATATATATATATATATATATATATATATATATATATATATATATATATAGGTACGCGCTATTCGTCACCCTGGGTGAGGGATTCTTATTCCTCACCCCAGCCTATCCCACGTCCAGAGTTTTGAAACGTAAGAAAAAAACGCGTGAGGTAAGATTACTACAGGGAGGAAGGAAACCATTCCTCGGCCGCATAAAAGGGAGAAAGGTAATCTTACATTATGCATGGCACTAAGTTATGTCCTGTGAGAAACTGTTATGGCGCTGCCATAAGAAACAAAGGTTGTGACGTAAATTTCCCTCACGCATGCTAAGTAAGTTATGGTTCTTACATCTGCGCATCCGAACCACTGCCGTAAGAGACAATAGGCTCGCACGGTAACTTTACCTCGGCATCAAACTACCTCTATGTGCACGAGCTGTATCACATGATACTCAATTCCTTTAAAAAGATCTTTTCTGCTCCTAGAGAAACAACGAGATAGTGATGCATCCAATTTTTCTTTTCTCCTTTTTCGTTCTATAGTTTCATCTAGATTTGGTGTGATGGAAATCTGAGTTGGAATCTTTTTGGAGGTACCATTTCTTGAATTGTGTTCTCAATTACAGAAAATATTTTTATTTAAATGACATTCCTAAGAGAACCTTATTGTTATCATATAAACACCAAATCACCTTTTAATCTGAGGAGTAGTGTTATCTTTAAGGGCCTGAGGCCGAACTTTATTTAAACATTGAAGAATTTACATATCAGCTGTAAGAAAACAGAGCTAGAATTTGCAGGGGTCAGCTCTCAAGAAAAACAGAACTGGAACTCTATACATTGCTTTAGATAGCACACTGATTACACGACCCTCCAGGGAGAACCCTATACTGTTGTACACTCACAGTAGGGAGAAAAAAATAGGAACATGATTCTGAAAGCAGGGAGAAAAAGACAGGTACATGTTTCTGAAAGCAAATGAAACTGGTTAGTAGAAAGCAAGGCTGCAACTATTCTGCCATCTATACACACTCCACAATACAGGCAAATGCAACTAATTTTATTTGTTCTTAGCAGGCGATTAGGTGTGCAGAAGGATGCATGGCACATCATTTATCAAAAATATGTTTTCTTCGATAGCCCTTTGTAGAAACCCAAATTATGAATGCTATGTACGAAATTAGTAGCAGGTGCTTCAAAAGAATAGTGGAATGGTGTCCCATGCTGAAATATGCTCGCTGGCATGTACCACTTGCTATATTAGTGTAGATGGTAGAAAATGAGCATATAGTTCAATTTTTTTCAAATAATTTTGTTTTCAGACCAACACTTCAATTTTGTTGCAGAAGAATAGTTTGATCTAAAAACACGAAGCATGCTAGGAGCATACTGAATAGGGGTGTCGTATCTAGATGAAGCGTCAACAATTGGAAATAAAAATGACCGTGTAGTACGATAGGAGCTTAGTGAATCATTACTGTCCTAATAAAGGAGCTACATAGTTCTCCTATATAGGTTAGAATGTTACTGAAATAAGATACTCCCTCCGTTCGTTTTTATAAAGCGTTTAAGACAGCTAGTTTTGAACTGTTGAAAACACTGTATGAACAGGCTTAAATGACTTACATAAGTGAACAGAGGTAGTAGTAGATTACTTACAAGGCAAGTAGATTTAAAGAAAATGTAAGACATTTGACTGAAGCAAATATGAACCCTATACTAATCAAAATATGTTTTCTTCATATGATGCTCGGTTCCATTAAAAATATCTTTTCTGCTACCTCTATGTGAAGATATCCCTGAAAAAAATAGAAAGTATTCATCTAAATTGAACACAAAATCAGCATAGAGATATGAAGAGAACTAGTAAGCCCATAACATAGATTTGTTGGCAGGATTTACCTTAGGTATCGAAATTTGATGTCAGGACATGAATTTCTGAATCAAACAACTGCAAATGCGAAGTTTGCTCGCCACATAACCCCGAATGGAAAACAGTAACAAAACCTGAACCAAAAAGATCCTAGCAGGACTCGGGATTTAGCTCGCCACCGTACCCTGACGTTGAAGCCCACTGGTGTGCTCCGCCCACCATATAACCACCCGCAGCAGTGCCGAGACCGGCCGGCGCTTGCTGATGCCACCCGCCGAGCCGGCCGCAGGCACCCAAAGCTTGAAAACCTTTGGGTAAAATGAAAATAGTCGTAGAAAATGTCCTAGAAAGGAACGGCTTAAAGATTCACGTACACCTAAAGCATACATCTTCTTCTGCTCCTAGATTTCTTGGCAGAATTTCAATTATTGGTTTGCCTGATAAATTCACAAAACATAAAGCTAGCATCACCGATACAAATCTTGTCTTAAGAATTGCATAAAACAAAAAATCGTAGTATGGTGAATATTCTTTAATTGAAGAAATATTACTCGTATGTATGTGGAATTTTTGATTAACACAAATTTACAGAGAATTAGCATTTTCAGCTAGGTACAGGCTGATTGTTTATGTACATCACTACCAACATTCAATCAAGTCAGAACCATCATTTTTTACTTCTGGATGAAAATTCATGAAATTTAGACAAAACCAAATCAGAGAGAGGATTCACATGTCCCGTAAAAATAAAACTTGATCTCAGCTAGATCGAAGTCTGATACTCTACTGTTGTACTTTTTCTCCACAGCCTTGAGCTCCTCCTCTTCTTCTATGTCATCCACACGGCCTTCATATCCTCCGATATGATCTCCAGCTCCTCCTAGAATTGATTCCACCGCCAGGAGCCCTTTTCCAGCATTACCTCCATCACCCGAGCTTCTCATTTTCCTTTCCTTTCTTGGTCTTCTTCCTCTTTCCTAGCACCGCTCCCAAAAACCAATAACCCAAAGCCCAGAAATTCAGAAGTTCATGGAGGAGGATAGGGGAAGAGATGAGGAGGGGCGGGGGGGGGGGGTCTTACTGGTGATAATACCGTTGACGGTGGAGAGGGACGCCGGAGAACGCCGTTCTCTTGCCGAGCTCGCCCAGATCTTGCACCGCCCACGGCGCCTACGAGTCGCTACCGCATGAGAGAGGAAAGGGAAGTACTCCAGGCGCGACAGAGGTAGTCCTCGCCGCCGGGTCGTCCCTCCGGCGCCGTCGCTGTCGCCGCCGCCGCCGCTATGACGGGATGTGAGGGGTCAGAGGGAGAAACGAACGGACTGGAGGAGTGGGCTAGTTTTTTCTTCCTTTTGACATTTGGGGGAGACGGCGACCAGCTAATGTTTCCATCGAAGTAAAATTACATTGGCTGACGTTTAGTTAAACTAGACCATCGCTCGGTCGATCGACCCCGGTGAAGAATTACTTATTTTTCACCCAGGGTCATTAATAGACTTTCTATATATATATATATATATATATATATATATATATATATATATATATATATATATATATATATATATATATCATCAAATATCTCACATATATATCATCAAGTGTTATGAGAATATATATACAATTTCTATATATATATATATATACATATATATCTAGTAGAACCAATCATATATATATCACCAAATGTCTCACAAACCACCAATTCACATATACACACATGTATAACTATATACAATTTCTCCTACATGTTGCCTTCGGAGCCAGTGGCATTAGGCTAATTGGTGCCTTCGGAGCACGATGACAATTGGAAGTGGTTCATGGGGGCGGTAGCGGGTAATGGTATTCTCCCTTCGGATCTATGACCTGGCCGAGCAAAAATTCCGCTATTTTCTTTTGAAGTGCTTGCACGCGCTCCGTTTCTAGGAGCTTGTCCCGCACCTCTTTCAACTGTTAAGAAGGAGATCAATATGCATGTTTATTTCTTGTGTGACTAGATATCGATAATGGTGTAAAAATTGTGAATAGTGTTCTGACAAACGTACCCATTCCTGTCTTTGAGATCTGCTCCTTTCGGACGCCATCATGCGAATGTTCTCGCAAACGCAGTTTGCACACAGATTAGTCCCCTGCGCCTGCTTCAGGGCCTTTACGAGGATGGAATTTGATCAGATAATAATTAATCAAGCATGATAATTAAATAGATAATGGCAGCTAGCTAGCTAGCTAGTACTACTTAATTACTTACCTTGGATCGAAACCATCGCAGTCTTTGTTTCCATTCGCCTAGAGTGACGTTGATGAACCTTGCCCAAGCCCTGCCCGCCGACAAAGAAAATAAATAAATGGGTTATTAAATATTTCATATCAGGAAATGACAAACTATATAGGCCGAGATATATAGTTAATAATGATTGAAATTACCTGTTGACTATCCCAAACAAGATGGTGTAGTCACTTTGTTTTATAAGTAGTGAGTCGAGTACTTCAACTGTTCCGGCGTCAACTTTAATGATACACAAGATCCAGTGAAATCTGCATGCACACAAGTTTGGATGTCTTAATTAAGCGGACATATGTAAGCAAAAACATGTAGCTAGCTAGTAGGCAAAAACAGAGAATTTGTAGTACAAGACAGTGTGACTGACTGGAAGTTGTAAGGAAGTAGTATATCTTCATTGTATTTGAGGCACTTCAAGAACTCTAGCATGCTGTCCTCTACATGCTTTTCATAATATTCATCTATTTTCCATGTGTATTCATTAACGGTGTTTGGGTCAATGAACCCAATGCCATAGCGTCCACCTTTTTTCATTTCATACATCTTCATCCTGCATAATACCACATAAAAAAATATAGTGAGGATATTTACAGGTAATGATTGATCAAAAGGATCACTACAGCTAGCTTGAGACTTAATTACAGAAAGAAATCACTTACAGACAATAGCAAGTGACGATAGATTTGTCGAGTGCATCTTGATTGTATAACTGAAACAGTTCATTATACTCAACAGACACATCATTCTCATGGTAGTAATGATCCTTCTTGACTTCCACCATGTGGGACTCTCGATTGGAACTCTTGGTAATGTCCATGTACCATTGATGCAATGCATACATTCTCGTTGGGAGCTTCTTGACCTCGTCTGGCTTGACCAAAGGTTTGCCCCAGACATATTTCCATTTTATTTCCTCCTCTGTAAGCACAGGCATGGGCTCGATCTCGAGGAGTTGTCCAACAGTGATGTTGAGAATTTCAGCCTGCGTTATATGCTCCTCGGTTATTATCACATTGCCCTCCCCAAGAACGTAAACTGTTTGCCCACAATAATATTGGGCGCGCGTACTCTCATGTGTTGTTGGCACAACAAGCGAGGGGATCAATTGCGTCGCCTGTTCTCCAAGTTGGGGAACGGTTTTCCCACATTTTTTGACAGCTGCTTGTTGTTTGCTCGAGCTCGAGCTCGCCTACTTCTGTAGACGTGCTCGATTTAACTTCCTGATGTGGTGCTCATAGTCTGTGTCAACAAGCTTGGGAGCTGGTGGTTGAGCCATACGAACGAAGTGGTCAATCTTTTCCTCAGGCACTTTCTCCCTTGGCGGCGGTGGCGGTGGCGGTTTCGGTCCAAAATGGTCGTCCACTTCTGCCCGCACTATGGCCTTGGTTTGCTCCTCGGTCCTGTCGTATGCCCTCTGAGGAGGATCAGTGAGGCTTGGATCATATTTACATCACTTGCCTCCCCCTGTACTTCATGTACTGCCTCGACTCGTACCGCTACGCAACATAGTTGCGGGGTGTCTCTTCTGCGATTGCTGAGGCGGCGGAGACGGCTGACGGGGCTGAGTTGGACGAGGAGGAGTGGCCTGAAGCTGTGCCGGACTTGGAGGAGGAGTGGCCTAAAGTTGTGCCAGACTTGGAGGAGGAGGAGTGGCCTGGCGCGTTGGTGGACTTGCAGGAGCGGGAGTCTGCTAACTCGGTGGCGGACTTCGACGAGGAGTCGGCTGACGCGGTGTCGGTGGCCTTCGAAAGATGATGCAATCCTTTCTCCATAGGATGATACGATGTTTGGCCTCTCCGAGTGTGTGCTCCTCGTCACCTCCAGGAATGTCAGGCTCTAGCCCCGAATATTGGTCCACCACCTCATCAACCAAGACACGAGCATAGCCTGCTGGAATCGGGTTGCAATGGAAGGTTGCCTCGGGGGGATTTGTAAAAGCAAGTGCGTCCGCCACCTTCATGGATATGTTCTTCATTTTGAAGTGTAGCTCGCAGTTAGTGTTCTCAATGATGTCATCCACGGGGTATCTATCCAGCATTGCGTCGCCCCGGGCGGAACCCACGCTGCTTCTCGGCATGGATGGGGCGGTGGTATGCATTGCTGGATCATCCGCTAGCTGCTGGAACTGCTGAGACCCCCTTTGCTGGCTAAGTGACTCGATCTGCTCCTCCTGCCGCTAGAATTTGACTGCCAAGTCCGCGTGCTTTGATTCTAGGCCTTGAAGGCGTTCATAGTCCAGCTTTCTCTGCTCCTCCTCCATATTCATCTACTTCTCCTCCGCAATCTTCCTCAAGTCCGAAAACCCTTCATACCACGGAATAGCGCCCTTGCCTCGTGTTCTTCCTGGGTGTTCAGGATTTCCCAGGGCATGCGTAAGCTCGTCGTTCTCTCTGTTGGGCTGGAACACCCCCGATCGAGCCTCTTCTATTTCAACAAGTATCTTATCGTCGGCTCCTTTCAGACATGCCTTCGTCGAAACTTTGCTTGTCTTCGGGTCCAACTCCCCCCATGCGCATAGAACCAAGTCCTGCACCTGGGGGGCTAGCTCCTAGTAACCAGAGTGACACTTGCATCCTCCATCTCTTTCTCAAACTTATCCCACTTAGGCATTGCCACCGCGTAGCCACCTGGCCCCAGCTTATGGAACTTATCCTTTTTTTCGGCATTCTTCTTGTTTATTCTCGACCGTTCCTTAGCTAATTCTAAATCCTTGAATTTCACGAAATCGTCCCATTGAGCACTTTGCTTCTCTAGTGTTCCCTCGAATACTGGAGTCTTCTTTCCTCCCTTGACGTACTTGTCCCATTCACGATTCTTGTGGTTCTTGAATGCAACCGCCATCTTCCTAAGAGCAGCGTCCTTGACTTTCTGCACATCTGATTCTGTGAAATTATCTGGTAGGGTGAAATGTTCCATGAGAGTATCCCAAAGCAGACTTTTTTGTCTGTCGTCGACAAAAAGTAACATCTGGACGTGGCTTAGCTGGTTTTCTCCATTCTTGAAGGGAGATCGGGTGTTGGTCCTTCACAAGAATTCTACACTGATGAACGAACTTGTCCGCAATCTTCTTAGGCGCTAATGGTTCGCCATTAGGTCTGATTGCCTCGATATTGTACTTTACGCCCTCCTTCAACAATTTGTTCGGGCCTCGTTTCGTCCTGTTGCCTGAAGATTTGCTCGATCCGGATGGCTGAAAGAAGAAAGATTGATTCGTTAATATATCTTCAATTCATTTAAAACATGTGATGATCACCAGATGTGCCTGCTTATATAAATACATATACCTTGCCGGTCTTTGTTGTTTCAAGATCAATATTTTCTTTGTCATCATCATAATCGTAGTTCATGACTTCATCAATTCGGTCGTCGCGATCGAATATCATATCACCCTCTCCGGTGTTGTTTAGAAATTCGGAGCTGTCATAATCTTCTTCATTCTGATCATCATCTGGCCCGCGAGGATGGCGTATCATATCGTACAGGGTCTGTTCTCCCTCTCTGCCGGTATTGTCTGCCATAGCTTTTATTTAACTAATCCAAAAGAAATATAAAACAATTTAGTATTCAAATTACTTCATCTTGAATAATAGATATAATCTCGAATACATCGTCTCGAATAATATATAATCTCGAATACATCATCTCGAATAATATATAATATCGAATACAACACTGGCTAGGTAGCTAATAAAGATCGAATACTACAGAAGAATCTAGGACACTCGCGGTTCCTGCAGCGCGGGCGGTGGACACCCAAAGAGAAGGAACCCTCACAGGATCATAGCTGAAGTGAGATCCCTGAAGAAACTGCCAGGTATTGGAGAACCTGCCGCCCTCTAACGCAACCATGTAGCGGTGGACGTGCTCGTCCTCCTCCCTGACACGGCGACGTACCACCTCCGGCGGGGCCGGCTCCCTCCGCACCGACGCTGGCCCACGCAAACGCCACCAAACGAGATCAGGGTCGACGATGGGACCCGGGGCCGGGTTCCTCATCAAGCGGCACGCCCCTCCAGGCAGCACCTCCCAGTGCCAGCCCGGCGGAGCCTAGTCCCGGACATGGGTCAGCCGGACATCGTCGCGGACGGGTCGACGGCGAGGATGCGGGCCGGGCATCGTCGAGAACAAATACTAGCTATATGCCCGCAAAAAGTAACATTTTTTTAATGATTGGATTTTGATAACTAAAATTTCTAACATTTCTATATAACTAACATTTCTATAACATTTTTAACAATGCTATATAACTAACATTTGTATAACATTTCTAATATTTCTATAACTAAAAAACAGAAAAAATTATAACATTTCTATATATATAACTAACATTTGTATAACATTTCTAATATTTCTAGAACTAAAAAAAAGAAAAATTTCTAACTTTTTTATAACTAAAAAACAGAAAAATTTCAAACAATTCTAACTTTTTTATAACTATTCCTATAACTAAAAAACAGAAAAATTTCTAACATTTATGTAAACATTTCTATAACTAAAAAACATAAAAAAAATTCTAACATTTTTGTAAGTAACAATGTGTGTGTGTGTGTGGCGATGGCGGGGCAGGAGCTCACCGGCGAGGCGAGGCACGACGGGGGCGGCGACGGGGACGGCGACGGGCGTCGACGACGGGATGGAGACAGGGGGCGACAGGGACGATGACCAGCGCCGACGACGGGGATGGCGACGGGGACGGCGCGGCTACGGGCGGCGACGGGGAGGGTGACGGGCGGTGACGGGGACGAGTGCGTTGACGGGAGCAGCGACGAGGGCGGCGACGACGGGGGCGTCGACGGGCGGGGCAGCGACGGGGGCAGCGACGACGGGGCAGAGGAGAAGAAGCAGAGGAGATGAAAACTAATGAAATTCGTAAGTGTTGTGTATATAGGAATGACCTTTAGTACCGGTTGAAGCCACCAACCGGTACTAAAGATCAAATTTTGCCAGACCAAGCAGGAAGCGCACCCCCTTTAATACTGGTTGGTGGCTCCCTTAGTACCGGTTGGTTCCACGACCCGGTACTAAAAGGGGATGCGCTGGCGCAGGTGCGGTGCGGCAAGTTTAGTCCCACCTCGCTAGCCGAGGGGCAGGCGCACTGGTTTATAAACCCCGCCGCGGCTGCTCCTTCGAGCTCCTCTCTACTGTAGGCTTGTGGGCCTAACTTTGCCGCGCTGTCCTGTGAGTTTGCTGGGCCTTTATGAGCCTGCAAATACAGGCACACAGCCTTGCAGGCCCACTGGGTAGCACGCAAACAAATTTTTAGATGGTATTTCATTTTATATCTAACTAAAATTTCTATATCTAAAATTTATCTATTGAACATTGCCGCAAATATATCTAAAATTTCTATCTAACATTTCTATATCTAAAATTTTATATCTAACTAACATTTCTATATCTAAAATTATCTAACAAACATTTTATATCTCATTTAACTCTCTAAAAACAAATCAGTAAATGAATGAAAAATACCAAATGAATTCAAAAATGGTTGATAATTGATTCTGTGGATTTGAATGGTGCATGTTGAACACACAAAAAGTCTGGAGTTCAAAAAAGTTCAAAAAAATGCAATGCCTTTGTAACATATGAGTTTTCGTCCTAAACCCTAATACCTCGAAAGAGATTGTCCATTGTATACACGAAGTGCATCCAGTTTTTGCCGTGACCCTCTCTACTTTTTTGCACATGCCATGTGGGTGAAATGATGATACCACGCCAAGTTTCAACCTTTTCAGACTTCAATTTGTAGTGCTTTTCAATTTCACGGTCATTTAGCTCTCTCAAAACAAATCAGTAAATGAATGTAAAATACCAAATGAATTCAGAAAGGGCTAATAATTGATGGTGTGGATTTGAATGGTGAATTTAGAACACACGAAAACTATGGAGTTCAAAAAAATGCAATGCCTTTGTAACATATGAGATTTTGTCCTAAACCCTGATACCTCGAAAGAGATTGTCCATTTTGTACACGAAGTGCATCCAATTTTTGCCGTGACCCTCTCTACTTTTTTCACATGCCATGTGGGTGAAATTATGATACCATGCCAAGTTTCAACCTTTTCATACTTCAATTTGTAGTCTTTTCAATTTTACGGTCATTTAGCTCTCTCAAAACAAATCAGTAAATGAATGAAAAATACCAAATGAATTCAGAAAGGGCTAATAATCTATGATGGGGATTTGAATGGTGCATTTTGAACACACAAAAACTCTGGAGTTCAAAAAAATGCAATGCCTTTGTATCATATGAGTTTTCGTCCTAAACCCTGATACTTCGAAAGAGATTGTCCATTTTGTACACGAAGTGCATCTAGTTTTTGCCGTGACCCTCTCTACTTTTTTGCACATTCCATGTGGGTGAAATGATGATACCATGCCAAGTTTCAACCTTTTCAGAGTTCAAATTGTAGTGCTTTTCAATTTCACGGTCATTTAGCTCTCTCAAAACAAATCAGTAAATGAATGAAAAATACCAAATGAATTCAGAAAGGGTTGATAATTGATGATGTGGATTTGAATGGTGCATTTTGAACACACAAAAACTCGTGAGTTCAAAAAAAGGCGCAATGCTCGTTAATTAGCTTCAAGCCTTTCGGAAGAGTGTACAAAGCACTGCACATAGCTCCATGCAGTCTACACTATTCCTCTAGGTTTGAAGCTAAGCAACATGGAGGTGAACATTGCGCCTCTCCCACATTGTCTGTGCACTCAAGGCTTATAAACCGCTCCTAGTGCCTCTCTCTTGGCGAGGTGGGACTAAAAATCAGCTTACTAAGATACTCTAGTACCAGTTCATGTCATGAACCGGTACTAAAGTTGCCTAGCCTGACAACAGCCTGACACATCATCATTAGTACCGGTTCGTGGCATGAACCGGTACTAGAGGTTGCCCACGAACCGGTTCTAATGATCTCCGCCCACCTAGCCGTTGGAACCGGCACTAATGGTCACATTAGTGCCGGTTCTGTTACAAACCGGGACTAATGTGCTTCACGTTTGACCCTTTTTCTACTAGTGAAGGTTGGGAATCAAGATGATATTTATGGGTATCTTGTGGATGTTCTTGTGGCCAGGAAGACCAAAAGGGGATCCGGTGCCATGTTTGATGTCTCCAAGTGGATGTGGGAGGAGATGTACAATATGGTGTGGTATCGCATGGTACCAATCTATGCTCCTTTTGTGATGCAGTTTCTGCACTCAGTTTAGGCAGTCCGTAGGCCAGGAGAGCCTCTCACCACTCCTGCTAACCACACGGAGCAAGAGGTTAAGGTTTTGAGGAAGAAGAAGCATGCTACTCCTTGTTTTCCTGAGGGCAATTAGGAGGATGTGTTTGCCACCTCGAGCAATGAGGATTTTGTGTTGGAGCCTGGGGCGACGCCCTCTTGGCTTGAAAAGCTGACTACCAAGATCAAGAAGAATTTTTGCTTGCAGACTCATATTCAGAAGAAGCTCTACATGGCTCATGTGGCTGAGAAGATGACGCGTCGCAGGAAGATTCAGTTGACGAGGCACCTCAATGTGCCAGATGTGAAGAGCGGCTCTGAGAAGACCATGACTCCTGAGGATACATGGTGCTTGGAGAACTGTCGGTGGTCTGATGACGAGCCTACTACATCTCTTGTCCATGGTCCTGAGGGTGCTACCATGGA
Source organism: Secale cereale (assembly GCA_902687465.1). Classification (NCBI taxonomy): domain Eukaryota; kingdom Viridiplantae; phylum Streptophyta; class Magnoliopsida; order Poales; family Poaceae; genus Secale; species Secale cereale. The sequence goes on from LR738710.1 coordinate 33,712,437, forward strand.
GTCTGAAGAGATTGGGGAGTCTGAGGATGCTGATGATGAGTCTGACGATTCAGCAGCGACAGGCAAAGAGATCTACTGAGCCTTGGGGCGTTAGCTTCACTCTTTTCCTTTTTGGTGTCTTGATGCCAAAGGGGGAGAGAACTCTATTAGGTCACGGGAGTTGAATGGGGGGCTTGTTTGCAGTTGCTCTCTTCAGTTGATATATTTGTTTGCTTTCTAGTGTCTTGTGAACTTGTCTTGTCTTGTGACTCTGTGCATGATGTGAGACATGCGTCCCTTATCTCTTTATCTATGCACTCTTCTACCAGTAGAGCTTGCGTGTTAATGGTGCCCTTATCTTTTGCTCTATTGTTCTGTTATGCAAATATGTGCCTTATGTAAGTTATTTTGATCTGCTGTCACTAGGTGGTCTATAAAATCTAGGGGGAGCATTGATCCTAGTGTGAACATTTTGCATTCCAAAAGCAAACTCTAAATAGTGCTCACACTCAGGGGGAGCCCCATCTATATTTTCTAGATCTCCTGTGCTTTTCGTGTGGTTGTCATCATCCGACAAAAAGGGGGACATTGTAAGGGCATTTCCCACCTTAGGGTTTTCGTGATGATGACAATACACGTGTGGACTAATCGTGCGTCCTAGTTTTTTCAGGTACACATTGTGTGGCGCAAGACGGTTAAGCCTTCCCTCTATGCGGAAAAGATCAAAGACGGAGTTTCCGATGTTTTTATTCCTTTGGTCGTAGGAAATTCGTACTATTAAGAGGGAATCCACATCGGAAGGTACTGGGTGAATCACTACATGTACACATTCTTTGTGCCCACCATGTACCCTCCGTTCAAGGAGAGAGAGGATCCCAAAATTCCTCTGTGATTGTGCATTTCTGCTCAAGGCGGTAGTACCGCTCTCTTGAGTGGTTTTACCTCACACCTAAGTCCGCTAAACCGGACATCTACCGTGCTAATTCCACGAAAGTTGGCGCCCACCATGGGGCTATGGCACGATGGTTTCGAGTTCTTGAAGGGCAGCTTTGAAGGGCTCAAGGGTTACGCAGTGGGCCGGATGACCAAGAGTCGTCGCGGCCGGATCTACATCGACGATGCAGGCTGGGGCCCCGAGGCCGATTCAATCGAATACGGGTACTGGGTCCCCTTCGGCGGCATCCACGTCTTCATCGGCAAGATCGGTGAACCGGGACCTGAGTCGGACATCCTCCCCAACATCGTCGAGCCGGCTCACCGTGCGAGATCGGCCCAGGGTCAGCCCACCGTGAAGCGTGTTTTCGTTGGAGCCGTGCATGGAGTACAAGCTGAGGACGGATCAGATTCTGGTGGCGAGACAGTTGTTTATTCCGACGATGAATATTCATCCGGAGAGACCGAATCTTTATATCTGTTGCAGGACGGTCGGTCAGAGGGTGTGTCTGATGTTGATAGTATTCCGGGCCCCTCTGATCCGCTGAACAGGGTTGCTGTTTTCATGGCCGGATCACAATCTACGCAGCAGCCCTCGATGACCGGGGCTTTCACCTTAGAGGCAGCGGGAGCCGAGGCATGCAACCAAACCCCGTCGCCCTCTAACGTCCTATCCACCTTGGTCGGCAATTTGACGGCACTCGCAACAGCAGAAGTAGCCCCTGCTGACAACGCGCAGCATGATGCGGAGATCGTTCAGCTGAAGAGCCGGATTGACCAAGCTAAACTGGATCTGTATGCGGAAAAGGTTAGGATGGCTGCAAGGCAGGCATAGCTAGATTCCCAAGCTTTCCGGCTCAGGCTCGATCAGAATTCTGCATAGGAGGTAATGTACAGAAGGCAGCAAACTCGTCTACCACCAGTTTATGAGGCAAGGAATCTCTTTGGCACACCAGGAGCGGGAGCCAGTAACCGCCCAGAGGTAAACCGGGGAGGAGCTCCGAGGACTGGCGCGTCGGTTCGGCCGCCGGCCACAGAGTGGAACCACCAAGTTGTGCCAACACCTGATGGCTTCTCGCCCCTCGTTGGTTACCCCAAGTGGAAGGTTTGAGATGTAGTGTAGCGGAAGTTTTCCCTTGGCAAAGATACCAAGGATCGATTTCCCCTGAGACTCCAAGGTTCAACAAGAAGGTGTCAACTGCTAACGGCGCCAGATACTTAGCAATCAACCTGGACCTGCACACAGATACAAATAACTTTGCTCCCAACGAGTACAGAGAGGTTGTCAATCCCTCCGGCCTTGTCGTTTACAACGGATCAAACGCAAGAGATAATAGTGATAGGTATTGCTGCAACTAGTAAGTAAAAGAGGAAAGTAAATAGCGGATGTGATCAGTGACGGTAATATGGACCGGGGTCCCATGATGTTCACTAGTGATGTCTCTCTCCCAAAAGACGATAAAACAGCTATGTGAGGTAAACAAATTACAGCTGGGCAATTGACAGAATTATGTGCGCAAACCAATGCTAACTATGTTGCAAGAAAGGTAGAGGTTCAAAGCATGGGCGGTACGCCAAGGTAAGTAGACCGAAATCCATCTGCATCTACTACTAATCATCCACCTTGAGATATCTATCCAGAACATCTCGCTGGTATTAAGTTGCGAGTCCCACCCATAGTGTAAACTCAAAGCAACAGACAACTGCATTAAAAGAACTTTGCGTAAAGTAAACAATCCTTGCACCCGGGAGTACAAGCACCATTGTTTTCCCCCTTGTGGCAACAGCACATCCCCTAGACTCATATTTCTGTCACTCAAGCTAGTCATCGAGGGGCATGAACCCATAATCAAGCATAATGTTCCCTCTTAGAGTCACTACCTACTACTTGGCCAAAGCAATAAATAGCAACGGAGAACATGCAAGAATTACTTACGAACATAAATATAAAAGAGGTAAATCAAATATATTACTCAAACACAATCTGAACATAATCTCACAATCCATCGGATCCCAGCAAACTCAACATAGTAACAGCATAAGGATTACATATGTGCCTCGATCATGTAGGGCAGCTCACGAGGTCTAATTAGTGAAGCACAAGAAGGGGAGGAGAACATCACGTAGCTACTGGTCATGGACCCATGGTCCAAGGGAGACTACTCACAACTCATCCGGGAGGCGTCCATGGTGGTGGAGAGGCTCCCGGTGGCGATCCTCCCCTCCGGCAGGGTGCTGGGAAGGGTTCTCCTGGTGCTCCCGATCTTGGAAGCGCGGCGGCGGCGGAATAGAGATGAGATCGCGAAAAAGGGTTCCGTCCTCGAGGGTTTCGGGACGCGGAGGCCTGGGGGGCCCAGGCGCCCCCTCGGCGTGGCCAGGAGAGGGGCCGCGCCACCAGGGCACCTGGAGCCCTGGTGGCCCCCCTCCGGCCCTACTTCGGTCGTGTGGAAGCTTCCGGAACGCTGATTTTTTATATAATTTTTCCGGGATTTTTCTGGCAGTTTATGTGACGGGAAAACCTGAAATACAAAAACAACAGAAAACAGAAACTGGCACTGGGGTGCACTGAGTTAATAGGTTAGTCCAAATATGATCAAAAGTGCATGGAAGTGTATAAATATCATAGCAATATCACCCAAAAGAGGCATGTAGCAAGCAGAAATTATAGATACGTTTTGGACGTATCAACACTGCACGTTCCCACCCCTCCTGGCCATTATTCTAACCCGTTGGACAACATTGTCGCCGCCACTTCACGACTGGCCGCTTTACCCATTGAGGGGACATCCCCCATAGCGATGGAGGCGCGACGGGCTAAGGAGTTGCTGAACACGGCGTTGACATAGCAGCAGGCGTATTCTTATAGCCGGGAGAGGATTCATTCAACCCCCCGCCCGAGCCGAAGTTATACAAGGCACTGGGATGAACTGGCTGTATCTAGCAGCGAGCGGAGACGGCACCGTCACAAGCAAGATAATCCGGCAGGGGCAGAAGCACACGCCCAAGAGCCGGTAAACCAGGCTAGGCATACTGCCCGCGAGGACACCCGTCAGGCGACGCCGGTTCACCCCACCACCGCAGAAACGGGATTCATGGCCAGTTCCTTTGGAGTACATTGTCTCATCCCCGCTTTACGAAGCGGGAAATTACCCAAAGACTTCAAAGGCCCACGCAAGGTACCCAACTACACGGCGGATCTGGCTCCCGAGGCATGGATTGAAATTTATGAGATGGCGATGGAGATGCTTGATGTGGACGAAGCGGCGCGCGCCAAATACTTCACAATGATGCTTGAGGGTACAGCCCAGACTTGGTTAAAGGGTCTACCACCTAACTCTATCGGATCATGGGGGGAGTTGCGTTGCCGGTTTATCAGTAATTTCAAAGACACGTGCAAACAGCCGATGTCTGTGGTGGACTTAGCGGCATGTGTTCAAGGAGAGTAGGAGACCACAAGCAGTTGGGTGCGGCGAGTGTCAGAAATTCTGCACTCTTCCAATGGTATCAACCCCAGTACAACGATAGTGACGTTGGAGAACAATTGTCGGTTCGAGTCTTTGAAGCTGAAGTTAGGACGGCTCAAGCGTGATTGCAACGACATGGGAACACTCATGAGTGCTTTGGTGAAGTATGGGGACTTTGATAACACCAAGTACCTAGATGCAGACGGAGACAAATCCGGGAAGGCGAACAAAGCTAGTAAACCGGCGCAAGCCAATCTGGTAGGTACATGTTACAATTGTAAACGAAAGGCGGAGGGCGGCTCAGACTTTGTGGCCAATACCAACGTTCAGGGCAACGGGCAGCGCCGCAAGGGTAAACTGCCCCCGCGCAACGAGAGGCTACCCTTCAATTTAGATCAGCTGCTAAGTGTGCCTTGCCCGAGACACGGTACGGAGGAAAACCCGGCTGCGCATCTCTGGAAAGACTGCCGTATCATGCAAGAGGTTATGAAACAGGCCAGGTATAACCACGGGCCCCCCAGCGGCGGATCAGGTTCCGGCTTTCAGGGTCCGGGTTACCAGGGTACCGGATCCGGATCAGGATATCATGGTGGCAACAATAACCACAACGACAACGGTCAGCATCAACATAACCAGCAGCATGGTCAAGGTGGTTACAACAACCAAGGGAATCAGCAGCGCCAGCAGCAGCAACAATCCGGATATCAGAATAATCCGAAGGAGCTAAGCAGTGGGCAGTATCATGTTTTTACCACAAGTTTGTGCAAACGAGATCAGAAGGTTCTGAAGCGGGCAGTACACGAAGTTGAAACGGCGATACCATGTTTCTTACATTGGTCTGAGCAACCCATTGTGTGGAGCAGAGAGGATCACCCGCCACGGGTTGATAATCCGGGCCAGTTGGCCTTAGTGGTGGCACCACAGGTGGGAGGTTACAAGTTCACAAAAGTACTTATGGACGGCGGCAGCAGCATCAACATCTTATACTATGAGACCTTCCGACGTATGGGGTTGACGGATAAGAAGCTTCGGCAGTCCAACACAGTGTTCCATGGAGTGGTACCAGGTAAATCGGCTTATCCGGTTGGAAAAATCGATCTGGAAGTAACCTTCGGGGATGAACAGGACTCTAGATCAGAGACAGTAACCTTTGAAGTTGTAAAGATCAGGAGCCCATATCATGCTCTGTTTGGGAGGCTGGTTTATGCCAAGTTCATGGCTAGATCGTGCTATGTTTATCTGCAGCTCAAGATGCCGGGTCACAAGGGAACCATCACGGTCCACGGGAGCCGCAAGATCGCATTGGAATGCGAGGAAGGAGATGCAGCATACGCTGAGGCAGTTTGTGCTACGGAGGAGCTAAAATTTTACAAAGACAATGTTGATCCGACAGATATGTCCCCGTTGAAGAAGCCAACTACAGAGCATGATGTGGCGTTAAAATTTAAATCGGCAGAGGAAACCAAGCAGGTTGAGTTTATTCCGGGCGATTCGTCGAAACAGTTCACTATCAGCGCTAACCTAGACCCCAAATAGGAAAGCGCGCTCATCGAGTTCATCCGTGAGAACCGGGATATCTCTGCATGGAAACCTTCTGACATGCCAGGTATCCGAGGGGACTCGCTGAGCACAGTCTTAATATTGATCCGAAGTGGGTCAAGCAGTATTTGCGCCGCTTCAACGAGGAGAGGCGCAAGGCTATAGGTGAAGAGGTGGCTAGGCTCTTGGCCGCAGGATTCATAGTTGAGGTGTTTCATCCAGAATGGTTGGCTAATCCGGTGCTGGTGCTAAAGAAAAATGGAACCTGGAGGATGTGTGTTGATTACAGAGACTTGAATAAGGCTTGCCCAACTAATCCTTTTGCTCTCCCCATATTGATCAGATTATTGATGCTACGGCAGGATGTGAGCGGCTAAGTTTTTTGGATGCATATTCAGGTTATCATCAGATCAAGATGGCAGTTAAGGACCAGGAGAAGACCGCTTTCATAACTCCCTTCGGAGCCTTCTGCTATGTGTCCATGCCTTTTGGGCTCAAGAGTGCCCAAGCAACTTATCAACGTTGTGTGCAGAACTGCTTCAAGGGGCAGATTGGAAAAAATGTCCATGCTTATGTTGATGACATTGTGGTGAAATCCAGGAAGGAGGAGACGCTGATAGAAGACTTGAAAGAAACCTTTGACAACCTCCGGGTTTACAAGATGATGCTTAATTCGGGGAAGTGTGTTTTTGGTGTTCCAGCAGGCAAGCTCCTTGGATTCTTAGTATCAAACAGAGGGATTGAGGCTAATCCGGAGAAGATCAAGGCGATCACATCCTTGGATAAACCGGCTTGTATCAATGATGTCTAGCGCATAGCAGGCCGTATTGCAGCGTTGAGCCGATTCATCAGCCGTTTGGGGGAGCAGGCGATCCCGCTTTATCAGATGCTGAAAAAGACGGATCGGTTTGTATGGAGCAATGCTGCAAATGTTGCGTTCGAGGATTTGAAGCGGCAATTAGCAGAACCACCAGTTTTTGCTGCCCCTGTTGACAAAGAGCCGCTGCTGTTATATGTGGCCGCCAATGCCCGTGCAGTTAGCGTGGCAATTGTGGTGGAACGCAAGGAAGCAGGCAAGGAATATCCGGCTCAGCGCCCGGTTTACTACATCAGTGAGGTCCTTATTGAGTCATAGCAAAGATATCCACACTGGCAGAAGTTAGTGTACAGGGTATTCATGGCAAACCGGAAGTTGAAGCACTATTTTCAGGGCCACCCAATCACTGTCGTCATCTCAGCTCCATTAGGGGATATAATCCAGAACAGAGAAGCCACTGGCAGAGTGGCGAAATGGGCCATTGAGCTTAGCCCACACGGATTGAAGTATGTACCCCGTACTGCTATAAAATCCCAAGCACTGGTGGATTTCATCAATGATTGGACAGAGTTGCAAGCACCTGAGGAGAAGCCGGATCATACATATTGGACTATTCACTTTGACGGTTCAAGGCAATTGGAGGGCTCGGGGGCTGGAGTCGTGTTAACTTCCCCACGAGGTGACAAGTTATTTATGTCCTTCGATTAATCTTCCCTTGCACTAACAATGCTGCTGAGTATGAAGCTCCACTTTACGGTTTACGGATGGCCAAGGAGATGAACTTGAGCCGGGTCAAGTGCTTTGGTGATTCAGATCTAGTGGCACAACAGGTATCTAGTAAGCGGGACTCTAAAGATCCACTCATGGCGGCTTATCGGCGGTAAGTTGAGGCAGTTGCCGGATACTTCAAAGGATACCAGGTGGACCACATAGACCGGCGGAAAAATGAAGCAGCTGATGCATTAAGCCGGCTGGGCTCTCAGCGTAAACCGGTTCCACCTAATACCTTCTTGGATGAATTGCATAGTCCGTCGGTACAAATACCTTCAGAGGAGGATATAGCTGTTCCTGATCCGGAAGCACAGCTAGTCGCAGCACTTCACGTTATTCCGGACTGGACACTCCCTTACTTGGCGTATCTGAGCCGAGGTGAGTTGCCAGAGGACGAAGTTGAGGCCCGGCAGATAATCCGGCGGTCCAAGTCTATGACTATCGTCAATGGAGAACTTCATCACCGCAGCGTCTCCTGGGCGTTTCAGCGTTGCGTATCAACAGAGGAAGGCTGTGATATTCTTCGGGAGATTCACGCAGGGGATTGTGGTCATCACGCCGGTTCAAAGTCTTTGGTAGCTAAAGCTTTTCGTCATGGGTTCTACTGGCTAACGGCTCATGCCGATGTAGAGGACTTGGTCAGAAAATGTGACGCTTGCCAGAAATTTTCGCGGCGTGCTGATGTTCCGGCGCAGGAGCTACGGATGATTCCAATCACTTGGCCGTTTGCGACTTGGGGGCTTGATATGGTTGGACCCTTTAAAAGATCCCAAGATCAGAAAACCCACCTGTTGGTAGCAGTGGACAAGTTTACAAAGTGGATTGAGGCAGAGCCTGTCAGTAAGTGTGATGCGGCAACAACAGTTAAGTTCATCAAAAAGATAATTTTCTGGTTTGGCTTTCCACACAGCATCATTACTGATAATGGCACCAACCTATCTACAGGAGAGATGGAAGAGTTCTGTCAAAGAGAACATATTCGCATGGATGTATCATCAGTAGCTCACCCTCAGTCCAATGGCCAAGCTGAGAGGGCCAACCAAGAAATCTTGCGAGGCATCAAACCCCGGCTTATGGTTCCTTTGCAAAGAACACCAGGTTGCTGGGTAGAGGAGTTACCTTCTGTCCTTTGGAGCATCAACACTACAGCTAACATGTCTACTGGTTATACGCCTTTCTTCATGGTATATGGTGCTGAAGCGGTTCTCCCTAGTGACATCTGGAACGACTCACCGCGGGTGGCAGCTTACGTTGAAGCGGATAATGAGCAAGCAAGGCAAGACAGCTTGGACCGGCTGGATGAGGAACGGGACACGGCAGCAGCACGTTCGGTGATCTATCAACAAGACCTGCGCCGGTACCACAGCCGCCGGGTTAAGACAAGAACGTTCCAGGAGGGAGATCTGGTGCTCCGGCTCATCCAAGACCAGACAGATACGCACAAGTTATCCCCACCTTGGGAAGGACCCTTTGTGGTCAGCAAAAACCTACACAACGGTTCTACCTACCTGGTCGACGTTCGAGAACATAAGGACTCGCGTACGGCGGAGAAGGAGACGAAGCGGCCGTGGAACATCGCTCTTCTGCGACCTTACTATACTTGAGCCATCGGCTCCGTTTTATGTACATTGTATATATTATGATTAATAAATAAACCGGCGCCCCCGGTAAACCGGGGAATCAGCCATCTTCGCAAAGGAGTATCACATGGGCGTTTCGCTGAAAACTCACCATGACCTCTTAAACCGGCGCCCCTGATAGCATCAGGGAATTAATCATGTTTTTCTTCAAAGGAGTATCACATGGGTGTTTTTCTGAAAACTCACCATGGCCTCCTAAACTGGCGCCCTTGATACATCAAGGAATCAGCCATTGACAATCATCGAGTTGATCACCTAAAGACAAGATCCTTTAGAGGTTTTGAAACATTGGGTGACATGTCACATCAAATTTAGAGCCTGGCAGCTCACACAAAAACCTAGAGCCTGGCAGCTCACAAAAAGCCTAGAGCTTGGCAGCTCACAAAAAGCCTAGAGCCTGGCAGCTCACAAAAAGCCTAGAGCCTGGAAGCTCACAAAAAGCCTAGAGCCTGGCAGCTCACAGAAAGCCTAGAGCCTGGCAGCTCACAAAAAGCCTAAAGCCTGGCAGCTCACAAAAAGCCTAGAGCCTGGCAGCTCACAAAAAGCCTAAAGCCTAGCAGCTCACAAAAAGCCTCGAATTTAGAGCCTGGCAGCTCACAAAAAACCTCGAGTTTGGAGCCTGGCAGCTCGTAAAAAGCCTCGACTTCATGGTCTTATTTGCCCGAAAAACCTTTATTGCTATGATTTCACAATTTTGGTCGTCTAGATCATTGGTTTTTTAACCAAGTCCATTGATGCGGGATTGGGCAACTACAAGGTTGACCATATATCTACAAAGTTAAAAGTCTGGGTCATGAACACCAGCGTGAGCTAAACCGGCGTTCATTATAACCCGGAATCGTCCATCAGGTAAAGCCAAATAAGAGAGCCAAGAACCTCATCAGCGCCTGCGCTTTCAATTATGCCTACCGGATTAAGGTCGACAAGCACACTTAATCAGAGGTATGATGTATATTTGTGATCAACAATTATTCCTCTGATATATATATATTGGAGCAGTATAATCGGTCCGGTGGTAAACTGCCAGGACATCTTTTAGCTTTGTTCATGCAGGCACAGACAATGTAAACGGATCACGCATGGCAAAACAGAGGATTAAATTGATAGATACCAAGTCGAGCAGTGCCATAAATATTGGGACAAAGGAAGTGTTTCAACTATCCTATTACAAGGCACCTGCAGGCCCGAATAGATCAAAGTTTTTGGCAAAATATTCAGCAACTACAAATTAAACCGGACGGTTTATGACTCCTCTTCACGCTGCGAAGGCTGAGGGTCAACTTGTTCCGGGTCTGCATCAACCTCAGGCAATGGCTGGAAACCAGGAGCACACCAATCAATCTTGGAGAGTGCACGGAAATACATTTCGTCATCAATAAGATATGAAGGGTCAATATCTGGAGCGAAAGTATGGCCACGAACTAGTGGGATCAGATTTTCAGTGTCGTAAACCGGCCGCTCCACCCACGAATTTTCTAAGTCATAGGCCGGATGATACCTTGTGAAATCCGCCTCATCGGCAAGCTTGTTGGCAAGCGGCCGCATGTCCTTAGTCAAAGCACGGAGATCTTTGGTAGAGAAGACTGACCCGTCCTCTTTGTTGCTGGGATAGCCGTTAATAGCTTCAGCCGGGTCAAAATCAGGGACCCATGTTTTGGCCCGGGTCAGCGCCATAAGAGAGCCAGCCCGTGCAGCAGACTTCTTCACCTCCACCAGACGCACAGGCAGGACAGATAGTTTCTCCAAGGTGGCTTGGATGGTAGTCGATGCCGGTTGATTATGGGACATGGCACTAATAGCCCTTTGAGCGCCGGAGTAGAGCTGCTCTACGAGGGTATAGGCTGCCTTGAGCTTCTTCCGGACATCATCTCCAAGATGAGTTATGCGCCTCTCTATATACAATTAGCGCGTTAAACCGGAGCGGAACACAAGATGGTAAGGATGAAAAGCATACAAAGACGGGTACTCACCGAAGATAGCAGAGGTCATGAGCTCTATTTGCTATTTCAAACCGGATAACTCATGCGTCACCGGATTAAGAGCAGCTTCGGCATCATTTGCTCTTTTTTCACGAGCACCCCTCTGCACCTCCCATGTAGACCGCTCCGCTTCAAAATCTTTCTTCAGTTTTTCATATTGGTCAAAGCAAGGACAAGTTCTTCCTTAGCTTTGGCTGAAGCGGTCTCATGGAAGGCCAAGCTGTTCCGGAGTTCAGCTGCCTCCGAAGCCAGCCGGGTTAAGTCAGCCTGCGAGGAATTTAAACGGATTAGAAGGACAGATCAATCAAGTCTCAAGTGCATAACAAGTTATACACTTGACCCTTGGGGGCTAATGTGCAATTGAAGTACAGAAAGAAAAAAATTCAGACAAGTCCCAAGCGCATAAACAAGTTATGCCCTTGGCACTTGGGGGCTAATGTAAGCTCATTCTCACGCATAATGGAAGTCCCGGTTCACCTACAATGAAGCCAAACCGGCACTTGGGGGCTACTATGGCCTAAAGATAGGATTGCAAAATTACAAAGTAGAGACAGAAGTGAAAGGAAAGAAAGTCACCTCATACTTGTCCTTCATCATATTAACTAAACCGACTTCGTAGTCGCGGCCAGTAAAGAGCCGGTTCAGGTACCCAGAATGAATTTCCTGGGCACTCAACTGAGCATAGCTGGATAAATCTGAACTCCACTTGCCTTTGTCTTGTTGAAATTTCTCTTCCTTGGCAGTATGCCTAGCCAAGGTGACAAGCTCTGTGGGAGCAGTGAAGCCTAGCCCGGTTATCTCAACATCTGCGGATGAGGCAGCGGTTGGCTGGAGGGGGGCAGCGGTGCAGGAGCCGGGCTAGCCCGAGGAGGGCTAACCCGGACAGGGCTGGCCGGTTCAGCCGTGTTCTCCGTATTATCACCTCTCGGAGCAGCAGCGTCGTCACGATCCATAGGAATGGGATCATCAAGTTGAATGTCAAGGTTGTCCTCTAGAGGAATGGCCGCTTCAGGATCCTCGGCCGGTTCAGCAGTAGTGGTTTCAGCAGCCGGCTTATTTTCTTTCGCCTTTTTGCTAGGCTTTGGCATTCTGGTAAAGGTCAAATGAACGGTGAGAATCATAAGGTTAAAAACATAAAGTTAAACTGGATGTTTGAAAGAAGGACTTACCCAGGGACGGTCTTGAGCACTGGGACCTGTGTAGCGGTCGACTCACCAGAAGAGGACAAAGGAGACTCCTGATAGTTGGGATCAGACGGTTTAAGTGGTTTATGTATGAGGCCTGCCTTTGGATGAAGGAGAGTGGGAGAAAGTAAAACCTCGGAGCGGCGTCTGCGAGCCGGCGTAAGGGGTATTCCGTACAACTCAACCACATGGCCGCTATGGCGCGTGGTCCGGCGAGCTTCGTGCTGCTGTTTCTTCAAAAGAAAGTTGGGATCCAATTGAGCATAAGGATGAGAAAAGGGATATTTCCGGGATACCCCCGACGGATCTTGGGTGGCAAAGGTTCTGAATCAGATGAGAGAGAAATTACCTCAACTCCCCCCGCTTTGCTTCCTTCCGCCGGATCCTGCGAAAAGGCATTGTTAACATAAATTTAGACAAAGGGAGGTCAAAGGACATAAGGGTTAAATAATACCTCAGAGTCCGGATCATCCTCCTCAGGGTGTGAACCGGAAGCAACAACAACCTTTTTCTTCTTAACAGCGTAAGTTTTCTTGCGTGATTGATTGGCCGGTTTATCTTGAGTTTTCCTCTTCCAGAAAGGATCGTTGGCCTATGCGAAAGGATAAGTAATGCATTGAAGACAACTGATATGAACAGATTAAGAAAAACAAAAAAGGATCGGGAAAGACTTACCGCTGGTGGTTCATTGGTTGCGCAGAACGGAGCTAAACTGGTCCGGCTGCACTCCTCCAGAGGGATGTACATCATTTTCTTAGCGAATTCAGTTACTTCATTGTCAGGAAGCACTATTTTGGTGTGGCGCTGCGGGTCTTCTGGCTTGCCGGCATATTCGCACATCAGGCTTGAGCGCCGGCTTAGTGGAAGAATGCTCCAAGAGAGCCAGCAGCGGACGAAGTCAACGCCGGTTAAACCATTGGCCGCGAAGGCCCTGAGTTTGGAAAGTTGAGGGGCAAATCGGGCCCGGTCTGGGGCGCTGAGACGTTGTGGCAAAGGATGGTCTGTTGCCAGACGATAGGCGCGGTAACCCGGCAGCGGATTCCCTCCTTCAGGCGAAGTGTCCCTACAATAGAACCGCGTCTGGTTCCAGTCTTTGGGATGGCTGTGCAGAGGGGCGTGGGGAAAACTCACATCTTTTCTTTTCTGGATGCTGACACCACCCAGTTCCTGATGCGGCCCGTTAGTAAACTCCGTCCGCCGGTTCAGATGAAAGAAGTCCCGGAACAGATCCACTGATGGTTCTTCATGAAGATATTCTTCTGAGAAAACTTGAAAATTGTAGATGTTCGGCATAGAATTCGGGCCTACGTCTTGAGGGTGGAGTTGAAAAGCGGCTAATACATCCCGGAAGAATTTTGAACCGGGAGGACTGAAGCCCCGGGCCAGATGATCATAAAAAACTATAACTTCTCCCTCCTTAGGCTTAGGAGGGCATTCCTTTTCAGGAGCCCGCCAGTGCAGAACTTCCTTAGGGCCTAGAACACCAATTGAGGCCGCTTCAGCCAAATCATTTTCCGTGATCCGGGAAGGAGCCCAATTGCAAGCAACAAATTGCTTGGCCATCGTTTTTGATGAGGAAGTGCTGAAAAATACAGTGCAAAGATACGGTTTACCAACTACTAAATATAAGCTGGTGCATTCTATAAGGTTATGGACCTAATTGTCGGTTTAAGCAACGGACTAATGGTATTACTAATCCGGAAGCAGTTATGAGTGAAACAGCTGCCGGTTCACGTTGATAGGAAAAGAAGAAGTTAAACCATTAATTGCGGGATACAGGCTTACATCTAAACCGTCAAAAAAGGCATATGAATTGCAAGTTATGGCTAAACCGGTGAGATGAGCTACAGATCTAAAGTATGAAGAAAAAATTTCCACAGAAAGCGGAGGTAAATATGGATCTAAGGCGCAAGAAAAAGATGGAATACTACAAGTTATATTCAGGGAAGGCCGCGGAGGTTCTCTACAGATTTGATCTATACTGGTATAGCTAGAGGAACTAAGAATGTAAGGACGGAGCAGAAGCGCATGGATGAAGGTCGAGCCTAAATAAGTTTAAATCTACAGCAAGACTGACCTACGGGGATGAACTACAAGGCCTCGAGGGTTCATGGCGATCTACAGGAGAAACCCTAGAGTGAGATCTACGGGAAAGAAGAGGGAGTACCTGAGGAAACAGAAGACGGTGGCGAAGCTATCTGGAAACATTCAGGTCGATGCAGCGGCCGGGCTCGAGGACGACGGCGAGTTCGAAGAGCGGCGGCGGAGCTTCGAGCGTTGGAGACAGAGGAAGAAGGCAGAAGGGAAAAAGAGACGAGCCTCAGCGGTATTTATAGGCCGAAGAGGTAAAAACGGTAAGCACGGGAATCGAGGAGGCCAGAGATCGGATAAAGATTGAGATGTCGCCTTGATCTTTGGTGCGGCATTAGAGGAAAAGGTAACAGATGGATGCGGGCATTAAATGCGGAGATGATGTCACGGCGGATTAACGCGATTCCAGGAGATGACGTCATGGCCGGTTTATGAAGCAAATAAGTTGCAGAAAGCAAATTCGTACAAAACTTTGAAGACTGACATGAACAAGTTCAAATCAATTTGGGGCCTAATGTCAGGGATATTACTAACAGGTATAAACCGGCCGGGAAGGTCCGGATTACACTAACAAGGTTGTATTATTACAAGCCCATTAGGATATGTAAAAAGGGGCATAGCCCGTAGAGGCCTAGGACCCATGTATAAGGCCCACGGTCTGTAAACCGTCGTACCATGTAACTTGGGATGTAAGGCGGACACGTTTATGAGCCGGCCTCGGGACTCTGTAAACCGGGCCGGGCATCGCCTCCTATATAAAGGGACGACCCGACGACGGTTCAAGGACAAGAAACAACAGCTCGAGACACAGGCAGGCGGATTTTCTCCCTGGTCATCGACGCACAAGCAATACCACACCAAACTAGACGTAGGCTTTTACCTTCATCGAAGGGCCTGAACTAGTATAACTCCCTGTGTCCTTCGTCTACTTTAACCTCTTCAAGCTAACCCGCACGATGGCCTCACACCTAAGTCTGCTAAAGCGGACATCTGCCATGCTAATTCCACGACACTATCGGTCTTCAGGGCAGTAGTACCGCCAGGAACTCCACCACCCAGGAACTGCTGGTCCAGCGGTAGCTCCGGCTCTATTACCGCTCTAACTACCAGCCTAGAGTGTAAACCTTATGGATGTGATACGGTTGTTGACCGGTGGTGGAGCGGTAGTTCCGGTTTGCTCCGGCATACCGGTACTACTGGTAGCTCCACCAGAAGTACAATCCTGGTGCCCATAGCAGGGGTTTCCCGCATCCACCGGTTGTACCGGTGGTCATAGCGAAAGTGCCGCTCCTATGTGTTTCTACGCATAACGGTTGGATTTGACGGGACCCTATATAAGGAGGTGCTTCTCCCACCTCCCACCTACCTCTTGCCTCTCTCTATCTCCTCCATTAATGCCATTCAAGCTTTCTTGCCCGATCTCTCTCTCTAGCCACTCAAACTTGTTGATTTGCTAGGGATTGAAGGAGGAGACCTAGATCTACACTTCCACCAAAGGATTTTCGATTCCCCCATACTTTTGTGTGTGGATTTTGTTACTCTTGGATGTTTGAGCACCCTAGACAGTTGAGGTCACGTCGGAGCCACATTCCATTATGGTGTAGCTCCGTGGTTTCGTTGGGAGCCTCCAATTAAGTTGTGGAGATAGCCCCAACCTTGTTTGTAAAGGTTCGGTCGCCGCCTTCAAGGGCACCAATAGTGGAATCACGGCATATCGCATTGTGTGAGGGCGTGAGGAGAATACAGTGGCAATAGTGGCTTCTTGGGGGAGCATTGTGCCTCCACACCGCTCCAACGGAGACGTACTTCCTCTCAAAGGGAAGGAACTTCGGTAACACTTCCTCGTCTCCACCTGTTCCACTCTTGGTTATTTCTTACCTTTACTTGTTCAAGCTTTATAGTGTTAGTTCTTTGTACTAGCTTGTGTGCTTGTTATTGTTGCATCATATAGGTTCCTAACTTAGTTGGACATCTAGACAACCTATTTTGTTGCTAAGTTTAATTTGGTAAAGAAAAGCTAAAAATTGTTAGTTGCCTATTCACCCCCCTCTAGTCACCCATATCGATCGTTTCACATGTCCCACCACTCCGCCCCCATGCCTCTTACTAGGCCGCCATCAGGGTGTTGCATGACGATGTTTTGCCGCCACCATGTCCAAGGGAATGTTGGGGGCTGCTTGCGCACATTCGCGAGCAAGGGGCTCCTGCTTCTCCGCGATGGGGCGGCATCCCGTCACCCTCTCCTTATCGCGCGACGCCAGCTAGTCGAAGCGGTCGATCATGCTGTGTAGTGGCAGCTCTCCTCCTCCTTGACGTGGCCTCCGATTTGGACGTCGCGGTAGCTATGAGGGTTACAGGAGGGCTCCTGCTTGACGCGACTCGTGTTGGACCATGGTCACAAAGGGATCGCATGAGGAGGAACTCCTCATCCATTGCTGGCGGCTTGGCGAGGATGGCGGCTGTTGCTCCTTGTTATCCAAGGCGAGCATGACCTCCTCCTTGGACGATGCGATGGAAGACGAGGGCCATGGAGAGCGTGTGTGCCGGTGCTACCATTCGAACGAAGATCCGCCCTCACTCACTGGTGCCGAGAACCATCCGCTCCCACCTGACATTTTGCCGGTGCAGGAGATGATCAGATCGGATGTGGAGGGAGATGAGAGGGTTTATGGATAGAAGAGGAGATCCGGTGAGAAGGGTGATGTAACCCTGCTTAAATAGGCCAGGCAGGCAGAGTGACGCCGCTTCACTATGGCACAACAGCCGGAGTCGGCTTTTTGATCACCGCGTCTACATTGAAGCGGCACCCCCTCTTGTCCGTTCGCATTGTTTTGACCGACATCAATGGCCGTCGTGTCGCGTCCGCTCTAGAGCAGCCGACCAACATTAAAGTGCGGGCGAAGCTTTGAGAGTGGTTCAATTGGGAGAGGGGTATATGGAACCACGTACCGGACATACACATGGCACCAGTCCGAACGTCCGTAAACCTACCCCAACTTTAATGCCGGTTTGAGAGAATTCGGACGCACGAACACGTCCATGAGCGATTTGCTCACCGCGTTGCATTGCAAAATTTTCCCAGACATCACAATCCGGACATTTGCAGCACCGTGTTGGAGATGCCCTTAAAGGTACTGAAAATTCTATCAGTGACGCTACTGAGCTGTGAGCTAGCCTTCGATATACTCCTATGTACGTAAATTAGAGAGATCAGCTGGCCGACGAGATGAACTGAACTGGAATGCATATCTTGACATATTTATGTGTGCAAGTATGGCCGATGATCCATCATTATATCATGAATGGAGCAAGGTCATAGGTGGTGCAGTTAAGAACATGACAAAGCTTCCTCCTTGCTGTATGCACCTACAGCTACAGTGCACTTGCTGCTACAGCTAGCTGGAGTTTCTGCTCATCGATCGTGCTGCAAAAAAGAAAGATTCCAGACCTATATGCCGACACTGCAACTTGGGGGCAAAGCTAGACAAATCAATACGACTATACTATATGAGTTGGGTTTGCTTGGACAGAAAACGAACACCGTGCGGCCCAATGTTTCCAAAAGAAAAATGTGGGCTCTCCCTTCTTGTACACTAGTAGAAAACAGGGCTTTGGTTCGGGCCTGGCGAGCCCATTAGTCCCGGTTCATCCACGAACCGGGACCCATGGGGGCATACGTCCCGGTTCGTGCGGCTAGGGGGGCGGCCGGGCCTCGTTGGGCATCTGTCCCGGTTGGTCTAGGCCCATTTGTCCCGGTTCCAGGCACGAACCGAGACCAATGGGCCTCGCTCCTGGTCCACACCCATTCGTCCCGGTTCGTGCGTGGAACCGGGACAAATGGGTAGCCTTTAGACCTGGTTCCTGGTACGAACCGGGACCAATGAGTTTCCTATATATAACCCCTCGCCCACCACTTCCACTACTCTGTTTTTTCTGGCCGGCCGGGGGGAGCTGTGGTGCTCTAGCTAGCTCACCTCCTATGCACATGAGGTGTTTGATGAAATGCCCGAGCCACACTAGTTAAGCTTTTCTCCTCTCGAAGCTCGAACTCCAAGCTCCATTTTCTCCGAGATTTGTCTAGGTTTAGCGGTCCGTCACGTCCCGTCCCCGTCTTCACCGCCGTCGATCGCCCCCGCCTATCTCGTCACCGGCACCACCGTGGTGAGCCTCTTGTTCTGTCCATGCTTTTCTTACTTTTATTATTGGTTGTTATTATTGCTTTAGATAGATATTTGTCTAATTTTCTTACGTTTATTATTGCTTGTTATTATATAGTGCGATGGTTTTGATATCTGCCCATGTCGGCCCTCGTCCTGTCTACGATTCGGATGTGGTATATTATGTTTAATTTATAACTATTTGTTTTAGTGGTTATGACAATTATGTCGACCAACCTGACATAGATGTTTTTATATGTCTAGGAGGTAGTTGAACTGGAAATTCCAACCGACCCTCTTGTGGAGAGGTTAAATTTAGTTGAAGAGGAAAACATTTCCTTGAAGAAAAAATTGGAAAAACGGAGGAGGAGAAGATGGAATTGGAGTGGCATGTTGCGGAAGTCGTCGATGATCACAAGATCAAGATGGACCCTATTGCCAAGAGGTTAAATTTAGTTGAAGAAGAAAACAAGTACTTGAAGGAAAAACTAAAAAAATTGAGGAGGAGAAGATGATATTGGAGTTGCATGTTGCGGATATCGTTGATGATCACAAGATCAAGATTTATGCCATGCGCTTGAAGATTAGAAAGATTAGAAAATATGCCATTCATACCGAGGCTTGGTATCATTATGCCGTTGGATCAATTGTTACCTTGGTTACGATTATGATCGTATTTGTTGTTGCGTTGAAATGTTCTACATAGTTTCATTGTATGTTTAATTAGATGCTCTAGAGATATGCATGTACTTTGAATGGCATGTGATGATGAACTTATATTAATTTCATCACTTATCTATCCATGATGTTCTGTAATGGTTTTGTACACGAAGTGCATCCAGTTTTTGCCGTAACCCTCTCTACTTTTTGGTACATGCTATGTGGTTGAAATGATGATACCATGCCAACTTTCAACCTTTTCAGAGTTCATTTGAAATGTTTTTCAATTTCATGGTCATTTAGCTCAAAAAATTCAGTAAATGCATGAAAAATAGCAAATGAAGTCAGAAATGGTTTGAAATTGATGATGTTGCTTTGAATGGTGCATCCATGAACACAAAAAAAGTCTGTAGTTCAAATAACTTTAACGAAACTCTAATAGAAAAGAGAATGAACTAGAAAACTTTAATGAAACTCTAATAGCTAAAGGAATCAACCAAAAAGCAAAAAATAAAATAAAATAAATAAGTAGAATAAAAATAAAATAAATAAGTGAAAAAAAACTTTAATGAAGTAAAATAAATAAACTTTAATAAAATAAATAAAAATAGCAATAGTAAGTATTTTGTTGAAAGTAGAAACAAAACTGAAAAAATAAAGCAACAAAGTAAAAAATGGTAAAAAATAATAAAAAATGCTACCTATAGGGCCGCCACGGCCCGAATACGACTAGAAACCCAACCCTGGGCCAGGATTCAGTCCCGCAGTAGGCCCAGTAGGCCCACAGGCACACAATCATAATTAGGCCCGAAAGCCTGCTGTTGAGAGGAGCTCGAGAGGGTGGGCGCATCAGCGCTTATAAACCACTCTCGAGCTCTCTCAACTAGCGAGGTGGGACTAAACTTTTGGCCGCGACGCGGGAGGCACTAGGACGTTGGTCCCGATTGGTGGCACCAACCGGGACTAAAGGTGCTCATTAGTCCCGGTTGGTGCCACCACCGGGACCAATGGCCTCTTTTTCTCGCCCTTTGAGCTGCTGAAAACTGGCTATTTGTCCCGGTTGGTAGCGCGAACCGGGACTAATGGTTCCATTAGTCCCGGTTGGTGCCACGAACCGGGACCAATTCTTCCGCTATATAAGAAACACTTTGGAGATTTTCAGATTTCCATCGTCACTTCGTCCCCGACGCAGCCAAGCTGCTCGTCGTCGACTCCATCACCGCCTCTGCCCCGACCTCGCCATCGACGCTGTGCCCCGACCTCGCCATCGCCGCCCTCTCCCCGACCTCACCGTCGCCGTCCTCCCCGACCTCGCCGTCGCCGTCCTCCCCGACCTCGCCGTCGCCGCATAGTGAGCACTCCGGCCTTCCCCTCCGGCGCCGCCCCTGCATGCTCTGCTTCTCTGCGCGGCGCCGCCCCTGCCGCACGCCGCCGCCGCCCGGCCTGCTTTGCTCGATCTACTCTGCTTTTTTTATTATATATTG
>LR738710.1:33733255-33754927 GCA_902687465.1 Secale cereale
TGAATTAATAGCACTAGTTTATTCTTAGTAAAACTAGTTCAATTTTAGTAAAACAAGTTTATTTTTAGGAAGAACTAGTTCATTTTTATTTATAGTAAGTGCTTATTAGTTGAACTAGTTGAATTAATAGAACTAGATTATTCTTAGTAAAAACTAGTTTAATTTTAGTAAGAATAGTTTATTTTTAGTAAGAACTAGTTCATTTTTATTTATAGTAAGTGCTTATTAGTTGAACTAGTTGAATTAATAGAACTAGTTTATTCTTAGTAAAACTAGTTTAATTTTAGTAACACTAGTTTATTTTTAGTAAGAACTAGTTCATTTTTATTTATAGTAAGTGCTTATTAGTTGAACTAGTTGAATTAATAGAACTAGTTTATTCTTTTAGTTCAAGCAATTATTCCCGCATCGGCATCGACGATACCTATCTCGCATGCTCGTCGTCGACTCAACGAAGACCTGCTTTATCAAAGGGGTCATGTTCAGGACCGGGCTCCGCCGGGCTGGTATTAGTAGTTGCTTCCTTCCGGTGGGCGCAACTTGATGTGGAGCCAACCCGTCGTTGACCCTAACCTTCTTTGGTGGCGGGCGCGCGGACCAGTGACGGTGCGGAGGCTTGAGGACCCGTGAAGGTTGTACGTCACCGTGTCAGCGAGGAGGACGAACACGTCCGTCGCTACATGGTTGCATTGGAGGGCAGGTTCGACAATACATGGCAGGTTCTTCAGGGATCTCACTGGAGCTATGATCCTGTGATGGTTCCTTCTCTTTGGGTGTCCATCGCCCGCGCCGATACTCGTCGTTCGCTAGGGTTTTAGTTGTATTAATTAATTAGTGATGCTATATGTATGATACTATTCGAGATGTATTAATGATAATATTCAACGATGTACGGACGCAAGAGATGATTTAGTTTTGCTTATTGAATACTCAAACTGGAGTCCAACCAAATGTCCATGTCAGTATATATGAGTCCTATAATTAAGATATTTTGAAATGTTTTTGTTTATATTTTCAACCATTGAATTTTGGCATGACTTGTGCTATAATATGTAGGAAATGTTGTCATCTGACGATGACGATAGGATCCCAGCGTGCAACTGGTGTGGCGACGACCGGGGTCAGTGCGAAAGGCCACTCCTGGTAGACGATCGATGCTTCAGTGTTAAGCTCGATGAGGCCTTCGATTTTGAGACGGTATGCAACACGACAAGTCTTGTTTGGTAATTAAGCATGACGTATGCCTTCTTTTCAACGTGTATTTTTTATCTTTTACAACTCTACTAGCTTATCCCATGCCATGCAAGACGCTATGTCTTGGAGCATCTGTATTTCGAAGATCATGAAAGTGTGGAAACAAAGCAAATTAATCTCAGGACCCATCATGATTATGATTTTCTTGTAAAGCTATACAATTCGGAGAGCGTAACCCATTTTGGTTGCTCGAACTGGAGAGCATTGTGCAAGGCATATGATTTTCAGGAGGGTATGTATGTCACCTTGACCTTGGTGATGATGACGATGGCATGTGGGTCCTTGTTGATATGCTTCCATTTCTACCTCTATGTGAGTTTCTCAAACATATTTATTAAGTAATTTATGTTGTGTCTTTCAAAATAATTGACAGCTTATTTCCATTAACAGCTTATTTCCATTCTTCAAGTACTGTACGGAAGATGGTAGACAGAACCCACTACATTGATGGTGCGAAATTAACTTGTCAGAAGAAAAACCATCTTGTGTCGTTACTTTCTTATTTTGAGCGTTACAATACCTATGCTAAAACTCTTGCACATTATGGTCAATACGTGCCACTAGTGCACGTGTTGAACTACGGTAACATCCATGGAGATGTCATGGTAAGATTTGTGGCCGATCATCTTTTGCATAAATTCTTCTAAAACTAAACTAAATTACTAACTACGAAGTTATTACTTTGTTTTTCAACAGAAAATCCCTTCGGATTGTGTGCCTCATCTGATGTTTCAGAAAGGCCACCTCAATGTTATGAGCTTATTCCCGTACTCGTCAGGTCATCATCCTATACATAATTGTCCATACATGATTTCTAAATCCGATGAAGACTTGACAATCAAAGATTGGAAGAAATGTATGGTCAGTCGTAGGGAGCTATATGGAAGTGACATTGTGCGAAAGCCAAGAATTGGAGACATGATAATCTGCATTCTCCATAATGGAGAGTCAGGGCCTATCCTATTTTATGCTATTTCACCTTAGAGAGGGTGTACTTAATTAAGTCTGGCTACTTATGATCATGTGCTAATAAGTTGTTAGATGACTATGATGATGATGATGATGAGCAGGACTTGTTATTATGACAACGAGTAGAAGTTGTGAGATGACGATGATGCTGGGTACGACTTTTTTATTATGACAACGACGATGATGATTTATTATTAATTATGATGATGCATTGTTATATGAGCATGCACGGAGATAAGAGAGGACACTTCTCTCTATTAGTTAGCTAACACAATATATGAAACCCCTAAATAAACCATACAACACCCACAACCCCCCCCCCTTCAAAAAAAATCCTAGCCCCTGAATTGCTGACGCGTGGAAGCTTATTTGTCCCGGTTGGTGCTACCAACCGGGACAAAAGGCACCCCTGCCAGCGCAAGCCGCAACTTCCACGTGGAGGGCCATTTGTCCTGGTTGATATAAGAACCGGGATTAATGGTCTAGGGCATTTGTATCAACCGATTAGTCCCGGTTCCCCAACCGGGACAAATGGCCCTGACGAACCGGGACAGATGGCCCTTTTTGCACTAGTGGTAGTAACTCGATTTCTGGCTTGTCCGGCCACTTCTTCTCCTTAGCGTGGTTGCGGCACATCAACAAAAAAACTGGTTTTGATGAGTATTTTTTGGTCCTGATGTATGTGCTGACAGAGGATTCGATGTGCCACGGGACTTGCACTTTTTGCGCACTCGACCGTTTGGACTGCTCGTGTACTCTCAGGGGTCTCGATTGGTCTTCCACGATGAAATGGTAGTCATCTTCTTGCGGAAAAGTGACAACGATGACATTACTGATAACCTTCATGGTGTCATCTCCTCGAGGGTGTGTGTGGTGTTGTGAGTGTCAGGTCAGTCGGAGCACCCTATTTTGTGGACGTGTTGTAATGGTTTTTGACCGGATTTTCGTTAGCTTTCTTAATGAACTAGAGCCTATTTAAGGGATTAAGGGATCAAGTTTGCGAAATGAAAATTTGGCACGACAGAATGCAATGGCCTACATGATGCAGGTCAAAGGCTGCATGCATGATCGATTCAACATGAGCAGTTAGGAATCCGTGGCATGCAGTTTACTTAAACCAATCGACTCCAGTCGAGCGATTAGCAATTTTTCTACTAACTCGTTGGCATAGAGTCTACCTAACCCGTCGGTCCGTGTCTATCCATGCCTCGCCCGGTCGATTCATCACAGTGTAAACAAGGTCTTCTCTTGCAAGCCCTTGTGTTACGATTGGCTGCAGCCAGAGGCAAACAAGATTGTACTCTATACACCGCATATCGTAGTCTTCTTCGCATGCATGCTTGCGATAGCACCAGAGTAGGAGTATATAAATCGCTTGCTTCATGTACGTGCCAAGCCAAACGGTCTGAAACGAGGGCGCAACCTGCTGGTCGACGGGCATGCTCGGTCCAATTAAGGCAACAACTTTGACTTAGCACCCTCAAGTAATGTCGATCCACCTCGAAGTTGCTGCACGCATTGCATACCGATCCAGCTAAACGAAGGAAGAAATAAACAAACTATATGAAGAAATTTGTGCAACTTGCGGGGTTTTGTATATACTCCTACCGTCCTACGTCCAAGCTTGGATTGTGTGGACAGAAAGCGAACACCATGCACGCTCCATGTGTATTGCCAAAAACGACTTCAGCAAATTAGGTAAAGGGAACGCCTTTATTAGTTGTATGCATACGTAATATATCATGCGTGTATGGGTCGATCGATCTTCTGTTGTACTACGTCTAGTTGCATGCATGCACTACGTCCATGTACGCTAAGCTGACGGATGCATGGACGTTATGTGGATGCATGCATGGGGCTTGCACCTTTTGCACGGTCAACCGATCGAACAGTACAGTAATTGTAATGTGTGCAAGCATGCATGGCCGATACATCATGTGATCCATCGATGCATGCCAAAAGCACGCGTCCAGATGACCGGATCTATGGTTACGAGCCACGAAACCTGTGCGACGCGACGGGTGTCGGTGTACTAAGATAGGGGTACCTTAGTACCCCAACTTGTGTACGGGCAGTAGCAGCTTCCCGTGGCAGGGCTTATCACGTGCTCGCCAAGAACCATTCTGGTCCCTATGAAGCCATTCAAGAACAAAGTATACAAGTCAGAAGAACAAGGCCCCGACAAGAGGAGCTTGCCGGGAAGGCCGCAACAGGCTCAAGGTTATCACTTTAGCACAAGACCCTGGCAAGAGGTGCTTGCCAGAAAGGCCAAGGAACACATACCTCAAGAGATGTCTCGGTGCATCATGCGCCCCGGCAGGACCCGGAGAGCGACAAGCTTCCGGGCCCGGCAAGATCGCGACCACGGCAAGGTGCTTGCCGGGGAAACCTACGCTGTGTGCCCGTGCTCCAGCTCATCTGCCCACGCGTCGCCCTGGGGCCCTTCCAGGGGCATGTGGCAGGCGGCTGTGCAGCCTGGGGCACACGGTGGCAAGCCACGGTGACGAGGCTACCGCCGTGGCGAACGGAGAAGCATGGATGGACGCTTTTGGGGGCGACGGCGACGGGCATTTAATGCCCTTGTCCCCCACTGTCAAAGTTAGGTGAAGACCACTGTTCATATACTGTTCATGCACTGTTGCAACTACCACCAAATTTACACTTTTACCCTCCTCTACGTTGACACCTGTCGGTGACCCCTTTGAGCTATAAAAGGAGGCCCATGCACAACGTAGAGGAGGTTCGAAACCTAGACAACTCTCTTGCTCGGTGTAGCTAGTATGGTAGATCTTCAAGCTCCCGAGCTCAAGAACTCAATACAACTAAGCAGGAGTAGGGTTTTACGCGTCCGCGCGGCCCGAACCTGGGTACAACTGCCCGCGTGTGCTCCTCGATCTGCTCTCCGTGCTCCCTCCGCTCCCTTACCGCAACGTAGAAGGGGCTCCGGTCCCATAGGTGCTCGTGGGAGGACAGTTTTCCCCCGACATCTTTGGCGCGCCAGGTAGGGGGCGTCGAGGTTGTGCGAACCTGATCCGGCGCTCACACGGGCGCAACCTTTAGCAACTTCACCAGCTTCATCAACCTCATCGACAGCATCAACATGCCTCCGAAGAAGAAGGCTTCGGAGGTCGGAGGCCCGTCCGCGTCAATCCCACCGCCACCAGAACCAACGGTTGGTGGAGGAGACGCCGGCGGAAGGGTGGTCGCCGGCGAGGAAACTCACGGCGTCACCAAGTCCAAGGACAAGACTGACGACCGGGCGAACTCCAAAGCCTCGGTGTCAGTACACGCCCCACGTCCCTCCCAGGAGGTGCAAGACCAGCAGCGGCGTGGTACGGGAGGTACCATACGCTTGCTGGGGCGTGGCCAAGCCGGAGGATCGCGGGATGCTCAAGGCCAGCGCGCTGGTACGAGCAAGGCGCGGTCGCCGGGGCGGGAACATGCTCCTTCTAACGCGGTTAGAAGTCCGAGCGTGTCCCGCTCCTCGCACCGTTCGCCACCGTTCCCCTCTTCTCCAGCAGAGGCCCTGGCCAGGGCCCAGCTGCTCCTCGATTTCCCTCCAGCGGCAGACAAAGCCGAAGACTGGAGGGCAAAGATCCAGAGTCTCATCGCCTTCGCCAACAACGACGCGCCTCAGCATCCGGCAACCTCGCGGCCGCGGCAAGTCGACCAAGCGAAGGCCGATGGGGACAAGACCGCCGGGGGTGCAACCATCGTGCACTCCCCGCCGCGGAAGCAGAAATCGCCACCCCGCCGGATCAACGTCAACGATGACTCTACGGCGTCGTCGGATCCGCGGGCTCGCCGCGATCAGCGCCAAGTCTTAGACGACCGGTGGCAAGAGGACGCTCGGACTCGTATCGAGCGTCGACGAGAAGCCCGAAGACAGTCAGATCAATGCGCTGGGACCGCTGTCGACGCGCACGCGCCCGGTGAACCAGGCGACTTGCCGTACGCGGCAGGCTGCCCTGCGTTCACCCGAGAGCTGCGGCAAGTAAGAATTTCAAGCCCGACGTACCTGAGAAGTACGACGGCAAGATACACCCCTCGGAGTTCCTCAGCATCTACACCATTGCGGTGCAGGCTGCCGGGGGACGCGACGAGAAGATCCTAGCCAACTACTTCCCGCTAGTGCTTAAGCCAAATGTCCGGTCTTGGCTTATGCACTTGCCAGAGAACTCCATCTCCTCATGGGCAGATCTGTGCCACCAGTTTGTTGGCGCCTTCACGGGCGGCCACAAACCCCACGGCCAGGAGAGCGATCTCCACATCCTCGCCCAGAAGGAGGGAGAGTCCCTGCGCAAATACATCCAAAGATTCAGCCGCGTCCAGCACAACATTCTCGACGTCCACCCTGCCGCGGTTATCAGCGCGTTTCACCAGAACGTGCGTAACCGCCGGATGAGGGAGGAGATGGCCATGACCAAGATCCGGGATGTCAGCGAGCTCTACGCTCTGGCTGACAAGTGTGCGCGCGCCGAAGAGGGGAGGAGACTCCCCGAAGAGGATACTGGCGCAGGAGGAAGCGACAGCGAGGATGCCGCCCCGGCAAGGAAAAACCGGCGGCGGAATAACAGAAAGAAGAAGAGCAAGGAGGTGCTGGTTGTCGAGCAGTCCGGCAAGGAGGCTCCCGCCAAGAAAGCACAGGCTGGCGGTTCCGGCAAGGAGCCCGCCCCTGTAGCGGTAGCCGACAAGCAGGACGGCTCCGACAAGCAGTACTGCAAGATCCACCGCACCAAGGGCCACGATCTTCAGAACTGCAAAAGAGTCGCGTACCTCGTAGAGCAGCAGAAGGCTGAATACGAGCGTCGCAACAAGGAGAAGGCCCAAGGAGGCGGAGGAGAACCCAGCAAGAAGCGGCCGTTCAATGGCCGGGGAGGACGCCGCGGCAAGGCCAAGCAGCGGCAAGGTGACATACCTCCCCGGGGCCGCGACAAGGATGAGGATGAAGACGACGATGACGACATGGAAGAAGGAGACAACAGTGAGCAGGAGTTCCAGAAGGCCACAGAGGTTCTGTGTGTCGACGGAGGTGCCTCTCTGCACACTTCCCACCGTCAGCTCAAGCAGTGGGTGCGAGAGGTGAATGCAGCTGAGCCGCCCGTCGAGTCACGCAAGCTGCTGAAGTGGTCCGGCACGCCCATCATCTTTGACCTTGAGGACCACCCTGACCGCACCACTGCGGTCGGGTGCTTGCCGATGTTGGTCTCACCAACTATCCTCAACCTCAAGGTCACCAAGATGTTGGTTGATGGCGGGGCCGGCCTAAACTTGATCTCCTCAGCTGTGATCAAGAAGCTACAGATCCCAGACGGCGAGCTCGAAGAAACCGGGTCGTTCCAAGGGATCAACCCGGGAAGGAGCAAGCCAAAGAGGAAGATTACGCTGCCCGTGACCTTTGGCGGGGAGCTCAACTTCAGGACAGAGAGGATCACGTTTGATGTTGCCGATATCCCATTACCATACAATGGGATACTTGGCCGTCCTGCCCTCGCCAAGTTCATGGCAGCTTCCCACTATGCATACAACATGCTCAAGATGCCAGGGCCGATAAGCGTCATCTCTGTCCCTGGCGACAAGAAGGACGCGCTTATCTGCGCCGACAAGATCTACCGGGATGCAGCGGCCGCAGCAGAAAGCAACACACTTGCCGCTGAAGCTCCCGGGGGGAAGACCAAGACCAAGTCCGGCAAGAGCTCTGGAGCCCACTCCGGCAAACGCACCTCTTCGGAGTGCTGCGCTGCCGTCGAGGACGCACCATCGAGCTCCACCGGCAAGTGCAAGAAAGGAATGGCAGCTCCACCGGCAACCAAGAAGGTGTCCGCAAAGGAGGACCGCACTGGTGGTACCTTCACCATCAGTGCTACACTCGACCCCAAATAGGAAAGCGCGCTCGTTGCCTTCCTGCGGGCGAATGTCGACGTGTTCGCATGGCAACCGTCTGACGTCCCCGGCGTTCCCAGGAAGGTAATTGAGCACAAGCTTGCTGTTTGCCCTCATGCGCGGCCCGTCAAGCAGAAGGTCAGGAAGCAAGCCGTGGAGCGCCAAGAATTCATCGCCGAAGAGATAAAGAAATTGGAAGCAGCAGGCCTGGTTAGAGGCGTAATCCATCCTACGTGGTTAGCCAATCCATTTGTCGTGCGCAAGGCCAATGGGAAGTGGAGACTTTGTATAGACTTCA
Organism: Secale cereale; assembly: GCA_902687465.1. Lineage (NCBI taxonomy): Eukaryota > Viridiplantae > Streptophyta > Magnoliopsida > Poales > Poaceae > Secale > Secale cereale. Next base: position 33,741,660 of record LR738710.1, read on the forward strand.
CTGATGTGAATAAAGCGTGTCCCAAGGATCCATTTCCCTTGCCGCGTATTGACCAGATTGTCGACTCCACCGCCGGATGTGAGCTGCTTTCCTTCCTTGATGCATACTCAAGTTACCACCAGATATTCATGGCCAAGGAACATGAAGAGAAGACTGCATTCATTACTCCATGTGGCACATATTGCTTCATACGCATGCCCTTTGGATTGAAGAATGCAGGCTCAACATTTGCGAGGGTGGTGCACACTGCTTTTGAGCCACAGATCCACAGGAATGTAGAAGCCTACATGGATGATATAGTGGTCAAGAGCAAGATCAAAGATACCCTGATACAGGACTTAGAAGAAACCTTTGAGAATCTGCGCAAGATCCAGCTCAAGCTGAACCCCGAGAAGTGCGTCTTCGGAGTTCCCTCCGGCAAGCTTCTCGGGTTCTTTGTGTCCCAGAGGGGGATTGAAGCCAATCCCAACAAGATAAAAGCCATCGAGCAGATTGAAGCGCCGAAGCGCGTCAAGGACGTAAGAAGACTTGCTGGTTGTGTGGCTGCCCTCAGCAGGTTCATTTCAAAGTCTGCAGAACGCGCCCTGCCTTTCTTCAAAATTTTGAAAAAGGCAGGTCCTATGAAATGGACTCCAGAAGCGGAGACAGCGCTGCAAGACTTGAAAGGATACCTGTCCTCCACCCCGATACTTGTCGCACCTAGGCCACAAGAGAAGTTGCTGCTGTACCTAGCGGCAACCAATCAAGTGGTTAGTGCTGCGTTAGTAGCGGAGAGGGAGGCAGATGAGGAACCCACATCCCCGGCAAGCGAATTCAGCGACAAGCAGGGGGCTTCCCCGACAAGCTCTGGCCCCGACAAGGACAAGTCTGAGCAAGAACAAGGAGAAGTGCGAAAGAAGATGGTGCAGCGCCCAGTGTATTTTGTAAGTTCCCTCTTGCAGGGGGCTAGATCAAGATACTCTGGGGTGCAGAAGTTGTTGTTCGGCCTCCTCATGGCCTCAAGGAAGCTGCGCCATTACTTCCAAGCACACGAGATAACGGTGGTCACTCGCTTTCCGTTGAAGAGGATATTGCAAAATCTCGAAGCAACAGGCAGGATTGTCGAGTGGGCACTGGAGCTGTCAAGCTTTGGTCTCAAGTTTGAGAGTACTTCAACCATACAGAGCAGAGCTTCGGCAGAATTGATAGCGGAATGGACCCCAACGCCAGATGAAGAAGTCCCAGAGACAAGCGTCCCCGTCCAAGAAGCGAGCAACGATGGATGATGTACTTTGATGGTGCTTTCTCGCTGCAAGGCGCCGGTGCCGGCGTGGTACTCATAGCGCCCACCGGAGAGCACCTCAAGTATGTTGTCCAGATGCACTTTCCCAAGGAGCAAGCGACAAACAATACTGCAGAGTATGAAGGTTTGCTTGCCGGCCTCAGAATTGCGGCCGAGCTTGGGATCAAGAAGTTGATTGTGCGGGGAGATTCACAGTTGGTGGTCCGACAAGTGAATAAGAGTTACCAGAGCCCTTTGATGGAAGCTTATGTTGATGAAGTGAGGAAGCTTGAAGAGCACTTTGAAGGTCTGCAAATGGAGCACGTCCCAAGAGCTGAAAATGATATTGCAGATGGCCTCTCAAAGTGTGATGCAATGAAGTTACCTGTGGAACCAGGGACCTTCGTGCTCAAGTTAACTCAGCCATCCGTTACACCATCAGTTGGGCAAAACAAGAAGAGGAAGTTGGTCTCCGGCGACTACTTGCCGGCGGACCTTCCCCAAGCCGCCGCCAAGGTCCCCAAGATCAACAGCCAAGATGCTGAGGAACAGTTTGCTCCTGCAGATCCAAGGGTCTGTACAGTTGCAGCAGGCGTTCCCGACAAGCCTTTCCCCGGCAGGCTTGCCGGGGGACCATCAGCTCCGGCAGAGCCGCATGTTCTTGCCGTCGAAGCTGAGGTTCCCGCAGCAGCCCTCATGTCTTTAGTCCTTGTTGTTGAGCCTCTGGCTCCAGCATGGGCACAGCAAATCGTCCGTTTTCTGCAAACTGGAGAACTTCCCGACGAGCTAGAAGAGATAGAGAAAATAACCAGGCAGTCGAGTATGTACCAGTTCGTTGGCAATGAACTGTACAGAAGAAGACTCAATGGTGTCAGGTTGAAGTGCATTTCCAGGGAAGATGGACAGAAGCTGTTGGCAGAGATAGATGGAGGCATATGTGGCCACCACATTGGCGCAAGCGCACTTGCCGGGAAGGCGTTCCGGCAAGGGTTCTTCTGGCCAGAAGCCCTCCAAGATGCAACTGCACAAGTAACCAAGTGTGAAGCGTGCTAGTTCCATGCCAAGCAAATTCACCAGCGAGCTCAAGCTCTCCAGACGATCCCTTTGTCCTGGCCCTTCTCGGTCTGGGGGCTCGACATCCTTGGCCCCTTTCCCTGCGCAGTCGGGGGCTTTGAGTACTTGTACGTAGCAATCGACAAGTTCACAAAGTGGCCAGAAGTGGAACCAGTGAGAAAGGTGACAGCACAGTCAGCAGTTAGGTTCTTCAGATCGATTGTTTGCCGTTTCAGAATCCCTAACAGGGTCATCACCGACAACGGCACACAGTTTACAAGTCGCACCTTCATGCAGTACGTCCAAGAACTTGGCGCCAAGGTCTGCTTCGCTTCTGTTGCTCACCCGAGGAGCAATGGTCAAGCGGAGAGGGCCAATGCTGAAGTGCTGCGCGGACTCAAGACAAGGACCTTCGACAGGCTGCACAAGCGCGGAAGAAACTGGATAGAGGAGTTGCCGGCGGCTCTTTGGTCAATCAGGACGACACCAAATCGAGCCACCGGACAGACACCCTTTGCTCTTGTCTATGGAGCAGAGGCAGTTCTCCCCACGGAACTCGTATACGGATCTCCTCGAGTGCTCGCTTACGATGAGCTCGAGCAAGAGCAACTGCGACAAGATGATGCACTGCTCCTTGAGGAGGAACGTCTCCAGGCTGCTGTACGAGCTGCTCCATACCAGCAAGCCTTGCGTCGCTATCATAGCCGCAAGGTCAGGGCCAGGAGTCTCGAGGAAGGCGACCTTGTTCTTCGGCGTGTTCAGTCCGCCAAGAATTCCAACAAGTTGACGCCGAAGTGGGAAGGCCCTTATCGGGTGAGACAAGTCACAAGGCCCGGCGCTGTCCGCCTTGAGACCGAAGAAGGCTTACCGGTGAGCAACTCCTGGAACATAGAGCATCTTCGCAAGTTTCACCCATAAGGCGCAGTTGCCGTGATCCGTTCCGGCAACCACCTTTTGTACAAGTCTTGTCGCTGTTGCATGTAAACCTTTGTACAAAGCCGGCCGCAGATCCCATGCATCAGTAAAGCTTTTGTGCTTCGCACTATTTGTCATTTCCATGCTTTTCTTTGTTATTGGCATGCATCATCTGACACCTTGTGCAAGGCACATCCCCGGTAAGAACTAGCAAGCCGTGAGGCCCTATACTTGTTTTTCCTCCTCTTTTTCTTTCCCTCTTAAGCAGAAGGAGTATTCCTCGCGCACAAGTTTGCCGGGGGGGAAGGAGATGGAGGCGTGAACCAAGTATTGTTCAAGAAAGAGAAGCCTTGTCGGGGAACAAACAATCTATGAAAGCTAAGTTACCAAAGTTTGAGTAATTCAAATTTTTTAAATTTTAGTTATCTTCCTTGAACAACCACACTTTGTATGGAAAACCTGTGCGCGGAGGAACCTACCCGTGGCTAGCCGCACCCTTATTTTGTTTCGAGCACGCTCAACGACTTAAGTGCACTGCGACAAGTGTCTCACCCTTACTTCGTTTTCGAGTTCGCTCAGCAATCTAGGTGTGCTGCGACTAGCTGCGGCAAGGTTTCTTGCCGGCGAAGGTATTGACAGCAGGCTGCTAAGAGTCCAGCAGTCAACGCTCGCGGCAAGGGTCATTTGCCGGCAAGTTCCCTAAAAACGTAGGGTGGAATGCATACAAAGTGAAGGTACCAAAGCAAGGGAGATAACACTGCATTGGTTGCTCAAAATAAGATTGTATATTACAAAGATAGCTTGCCGCTGTTCTAATCAACTACTGCCTATGACTTAATTGGCAGCGGCAAAGGAAGCAGAAAGAAAGGAATCTAATCTACGCGGTCGCCTTCACACCTCGTGATCTTGCCCACCTTGGCGACGATGTGGGCAACCTGCGCCTTCAACGCCTCCTGGTCAGCTTCGGGCGGCAAGGTGCGGAGGACATTGACGAGGTTGATGCCGGGGTTGCGGTAGACGATCTTCGACAAGACCCGCTCCATGGTGCCCATGCAGAGCCGACGCGCCTCGTTGGCCATCTGCACGGGGATCTTCTCCCGCAGCCGCGCAAGTGCCGGCGCAATTCCCCTGAAGAACAGACTCAACTTGGCGTTGTGGGGGAGACTCTCGTCCGGGGAGTACACGAGATGCTCCGCCCTCAGCACCATCATCTCCATGTCAATATTGGCAGCGGAGGTGACCAGCTCATCAGTCCACTGCTCCACTGCCTGGTTGAAGTTGTTCGCCGAGACGGCGGCGCTCTCCACCAAGGCCCTTTCCTTGCGGAGTTCGTCCTTCAGCTCCGTCTCGCAGTCCCGGGCGGCGTCGAGCGAGCCAGTCAGGGTGGAGACCTTCAGCTCTAAGTCAGCAATGGACTCCTTGGTGGCAGTGAGTTCCTGGCCCTTACCGCAGAGGCGTACCTGCAGCTCAGAGTTGGTGTGGGCATCTTTCTCCCGCTCCACGTTGAGCGCAGTGACCCTGTATTCGCTCGCCTTCAGGAACAACTCCAGCTGCGCCAACCTGGCCGCCAGATCCTTCTTAGCAGTCTTCGCGGTAGCGGCAGCGTCCCTCGCCTCCTTCAGAGCCCTGCCGATGGCTTGCTCCCGGGCGGTGAGGTCGTCCTCGTGGGCGTCGAGGTCGACCTTCCGCTGGTTGAGTGCCCCTTCCCGCCGAGACAGCTCCTCGGCGGCCAACCGCTGCTGCTCCTCGACCTCAGCCTTCTCAAGAAGGAAGGCTTGCTACGCCCCGGCAAACTCTTCACGCTCCTCCGCCAAGTTGCGGAGGGCCGCCTAGTTGGCGGCGCGGAGCTCCGCGGCGCGCTTCTCCAAGTCAGCTCCAGCCTTGGCGGCGAGAGCCTCCCGAGACTCCAACTTCGCCTGCCTGGCCCGATACAAGGCCAGGAGCCGACGAAGGAGTCTCTCCTCTTCGGGCTCGTCGCTCTTGCCGGGCGCTTCAACAACCTTCAATCCGGCGGAGGCGAGGACCTCTCCGTCAAAGGTCTCTCCCTCCGCGGGTGCTCGAGACGAGGACGCCCACGGGACTTTTATGAAAACCCCGTTGGCGGCCTCCAGGTAGACGCCCTGCCCAGCCGCGGAGGCGGAAGGGTCGGCGGCCGGTGCAGCGTCCGGCGCTCCTGCGGCCTCCGGGCCGGCAGTGCGGTCGCCGGTCCCTTCCCCAGCCGCGGCGTCTGCGGTCGGGGCGGTCTCTTCAGCGGCAGGCTCGTCGGCTCCAGCCATTCCCTCGGTGGCAGTGGCGTTGTCGCCGTCGCCGTGCACCTCCTCCTCAACGGTGGCCTCCACCTCTATCGGCTCTGGGGCAGGAGGATCTAGCAGAAGAAAAAGAAAAGAAAGAATCAAGCAAATATCCAAAAAGACAAATCCAAGAAGAAGAAGTCACAAGGGTTACCTTCGCGGACTTCTTCGACGACAGGGTCCCTCGCCGGGGAATTCTCCCTTGGCGCCGAAGCAGTGGCCCCTGCTGGCGGAGGGCCGCCTGCGCCCTCCCTTGGCGGGCTGCTCACCCTTGTCGGGCTGCTCACCCTTGGCGGGGTACTCGCCCTTGGCGAAGTTCGGGTCCTTGGCGGAGCGTTCTCCCTCGCCGGGGAGTTCATCCTTGGCGGGGAGGGTGGAGCAAGTGGCTCGTCGGGGGCGACCTCCTGGTGCTCCTGCGGCTGGGGCTCCACTTCTGCACAAGACAACAAGACATCAACCAAAATGATAACCTCAAGCGCACCCGTCAAGCGGAAAGATAAACACCAGACTTACGCTGGGGGCTGCGCTGGGGGCTGCTCCTCGGAGCAGCAGGCTGATCCGGCAAGCTCGTCGCCGGCACGCACTAGTAGAAAACAGGGCATTGGTCCAGCCCATTAGCCCCGGTTCAATCTAGAACCGGGACCAATGGGGGTACTGGACCCGGTTCGTTAGCCCAGGGGGCCAGCCGGGCCACGTGGGCCATTGGTCCCGGTTCGTCTGGACCTATTGGTCCCAGTTGGAGCTAAAAACCGGGACCAATGGCTCTTGCTCCTGGCCCACCACTATTGGTCCCGGTTTGCTTTATGAACCGGGACCAAAGGCACCCCTTTAGCCCCGGTTTGTAGCACCAACCGGGACCAGTGAGTTGCCTATATAAACCCCCTCACTCAAGAGCAGAGCTCACTGCTCTGTTTTTTTTTCTGGCCGAGGGGGAGAGGGGTTAGTGGTGCTCTAGCTCACCTCCTATGCACACAACGTGTTCGGTGGAATGCCCGAGCCACACTAGTTAAGCTTTTCTCCTCTCGAAGCTCTATTTTCTCCGAGATTTGTCTAGGTTTAGCGGTCCGTCACGTCCCGTCCCCGTCTTCGCCGCCGTCGATCGCCCCCGCCGATCTCGTCACCGGCACCACCGTGGTGAGCCTCTTGTTATGTCCATGCTTTTCTTACTTTTATTATTGCTTCAGATAGATATTTGTCTAATTTTCTCACGTTTATTATTGCTTGTTATTATATAGTGCGATGGTTTTGATATCCGCCCACGTGGGCCCTCGTCCGGTCTACGAGTCGGATGTGGTATATTATCTTTAATTTATAACTATTTGTTTTAGTGCTTATGATAGTTATGCCGACCAACCTGACATGCATAGATGTTTTATTATGTCTAGGAGGTAGTTGAACCGGAAATTCCAACCGACCCTCTTGTGGAGAGGTTAAATTTAGTTGAAGAGGAAAACATTTCGTTAAAGAAAAAATTGGAAAAAATGGAGGAGGAGAAGATGGAATTGGAGTTGCATGTTGCGGAAGTTATCGATGATCACAAGATCAAGATGGACCCTATTGTCGAGATGTTAAATTTAGTTGAAGAAGAAAACAAATTCTTGAAGGAAAAAATAAAAAAAAATTGTGGATGAGAAGATGATATTGGAGTTGCATGTTGCGGATGTCGTCGATGATCACAAGATCAAGATGGATGCAATGCGGTTGAAGATTAAAAAGATTAGAAAATATGCCATTAATACCGAGGCTTGGTATCATTATGCCGTTGGATCAATTGTTACCTTGGTTGCGATTATGATAGCATTTGTTTTCGCGTTGAAATCTTTTACATAGTTTCGATGTGTATGGAGAGCTATATGTTGTTAGATGAGAACTATATATGTATGTACTTTGGTTTTAATGTGATGATGAACTTTTATCCATTTGGTCACTTAATTATCTATTTATGATGTTCTGTAATGGTTTTTGACACACTTAATTATATATAAATGCACGCAGATGAACCGCCAATGGATGTACGGTGACAGACACACCTCCGAGTACATTAAGGGCGTGCGTGAGTTTCTAAATGCGGCAGAGGCAAACAAGCAGAATGGTTTTATGTGTTGTCCATGCACTAAATGTGTGAATACGATGTCTTACTCTAACCGAAAAATCCTTTACTCCCACCTGCTTTACAAGGGTTTCATGCCACACTATAATGTTTGGACGAGGCACGGGGAAATAGGGGTTATGATGGAAGACGGCGAAGAAGAAGAGTACGATGACAACTATGTGCCCCCTGAATACGGTGATGCTGCAATGGGGGGAGCTGGTGAAGATCAAGAGGAACCAGACGATGTGCCCAATGATGCTGCAACGGGTGAAGCTGCTGAAGATCAAGAGGAACCAAATGATGATCTTCGCCGGGTCATTGTCGATGCAAGGACACAATGCGAAAGTCAAAAGGAGAAGCTGAAATTCGATCGCATGTTAGAGGATCACAAAAAAGGGTTGTACCCCAATTGCGAAGATGGAAACACAAAGCTCGGTACCGTACTGGAATTGCTGCAGTGGAAGGCAGAGAATGCTGTGGCTGACAAAGGATTTGAGAAGCTACTGAAAATATTGAAGAAGAAGCTTCCGAAGGATAACGAATTGCCCGACAGTACATACGCAGCAAAGAAGGTCGTATGCCCTCTAGGATTGGAGGTGCAGAAGATACATGCATGCCCTAATGACTGCATCCTCTACCGCGGTGCATACAAAGATCTGAACGCATGCCCGGTATGCGGTGCATTGCGGTATAAGATCAGACGAGATGACCCTGGTGATGTTGATGGCGAGCCCGCCAGGAAGAGGGTTCCTGCGAAGGTGATGTGGTATGCTCCTATAATACCACGGTTGAAACGTTTGTTTAGAAACAGAGAGCATGCCAAGTTGATGCGATGGCACAGTGAGGACCGTAAGAAAGACGGGAAGTTGAGAGCACCCGCTGACGGGTCGCAGTGGAGAAAAATCGAGAGAAAGTACTGGGAGGAGTTTGCAAAGGACGCAAGCAACGTATGGTTTGCTCTAAGCGCGGATGGCATTAATCCTTTCGGGGAGCAGAGCAGCAATCACAGCACCTGGCCCGTGACTCTATGTATGTATAACCTTCCTCCTTCGATGTGCATGAAGCGGAAGTTCATTATGATGCCAGTTCTCATCCAAGGCCCTAAGCAACCCGGCAACGACATTGATGTGTACCTAAGGCCATTAGTTGAAGAACTTTTACAGCTGTGGAATGGAAACGGTGTACGTGCGTGGGATGAGCACAAACAGGAGGAATTTGACCTAAAGGCGTTGCTGTTCGTGACCATCAACGATTGGCCCGCTCTCAGTAACCTTTCAGGACAGACAAACAAAGGATACCACGCATGCACGCACTGTTTAGATGACACTGAAAGTATATACCTGGACAAGTGCAGGAAGAATGTGTACCTGGGCCATCGTCGATTTCTTCCGACCAACCATCAATGTCGAAAGAAAGGCAAGCATTTCAAAGGTGAGGCAGATCACCGGAAGAAGCCCGCCATGCGTACCGGTGATCACGTACTTGCTATGGTCAATGATTTACATGTAATCTTCGGAAAGGGCCCCGGCGCACTAGCTGTTCCGGATGACGATGAGGGACACGCACCCATGTGGAAGAAGAAATCTATATTTTGGGACCTACCCTACTGGAAAGACCTAGAGGTCCGCTCTTCAATCGACGTGATGCACGTGACGAAGAACCTTTGCGTGAACCTGCTAGGCTTCTTGGGCGTGTATGGAAAGACAAAAGATACAGCTGAGGCACGGGAGGACCTGCAACGTTTGCACGAAAAAGACGGCATCCCTCCGAAGCAGTATGAAGGTCCTGCCAGCTATGCTCTTACGAAAGAAGAGAAAGAAATCTTCTTTGAATGCCTTCTCAGTATGAAGGTCCCGACTGGCTTCTCGTCGAATATAAAGGGAATAATAAATATGGCAGAGAAAAAGTTCCAGAACCTAAAGTCTCATGACTGCCATGTGATTATGACGCAACTGCTTCCGGTTGCATTGAGGGGGCTTCTATCGGAAAACGTCCGATTAGCCATTGTGAAACTATGTGCATTCCTCAATGCAATCTCTCAGAAGGTGATCGATCCAGAAATCGTACCAAGGCTAAGGAGTGATGTGGCGCAATGTCTTGTCAGTTTCGAGCTTGTGTTCCCACCATCCTTCTTCAATATCATGACACACGTCCTAGTTCATCTAGTCGACGAGATTGTCATTCTGGGGCCCGTATTTCTACACAATATGTTCCCCTTTGAGAGGTTCATGGGAGTCCTCAAGAAATATGTCCGTAACCGCGCAAGGACAGAAGGAAGCATCTCCATGGGCCATCAAATAGAGGATGTCATCGGGTTTTGTGTTGACTTCATTCCTGGCCTTAATAAGATAGGTCTCCCTAAATCGCGGTACGAGGGGAGACTGACTGGAAAAGGCACGCTTGGAAGGGACTCAATAATATGCAGGGACGGTTATTCTTGGTCTCGAGCACACTACACAGTTCTACAGAACTCTACATTGGTGACCCCGTATGTCGATGAACACAAGAACAGTCTGCGCTCCAAACACCCGGAGCAGTGCGACGACTGGATTACACGTGAACACATCAGGACTTTCAGCAGTTGGTTGGAAACACGTCTCAGAGGTGACAACACTGTTTGTGATGAGTTGTACTTGTTGTCCAGGGGACCATCTTCGACTGTATTGATTTACAAAGGATACGAGATAAATGGGAATACATTTTACACGATTGTCCAAGATCAAAAGAGCACCAACGAAAACAGCGGTGTCCGCTTTGATGCAACAACCGAGAGGGGAAAGGACACATATTATGGTTACATAGTGGACATATGGGAACTTGACTACGGACATGATTTTAAGGTCCCTTTGTTTAAGTGTAAATGGGTCAATCTGTCAGGAGGCGGGGTACAGGTAGACCCACAGTACGGAATGATAACAGTGGATCTGAAAAATCTTGGATACACTGACGAACCGTTCGTCCTAGCCAATGATGTGGCACAGGTTATCTATGTGAAGGACATGTCTACCAGACCGAGAAAAAGAAAAGATAAGGAAGCGAATACATCATACGATGAGCCAAAGCGCCACATAGTTCTTTCAGGAAAAAGGGACATCCTGGGAGTGGAGGGCAAGACAGACATGTCTGAAGATTATGAAAAGTTTCATGAAATTCCTCCCTTCAAAGTCAAGGCTGACCCAAGCATCCTGATAAACGATGAAGATTATCCATGGTTACGGCGCAATAAGCAAATGACACAAGCGAAGAAAAAGTGAAGAGTTTTTTCCGCAACTATTATGATGATACCATGCCACCTTTGTAACAAACGAGTATGATACCATTGTCCGTTTGTACTATTCAAATTTCAATACTACTTGCACTAACAAAACAAAACAAACTTGAAAAATAAATAGCAACAATAAGTATTTTGTTGTAAGTATAAACAAAATAAAATAAATAAAGCAACAAAGAAAATAAATAAAGAAAGTAAAATAAATAAAGCAACTCTAAATACAGCAAAAAACAACTTAGAAATAAACAAAGAAAATAAAATAAATAAAGCAACTCTAAATACAGCAAAAAACAACTTAGAAATAAATAGCAACAATAAGTATTTTGTTGTAAGTATAAACAAAATAAAATAAATAAAGCAACAAAGAAAATAAATAAAGGAAATAAAATAAATAAAGCAACTCTAAATACAGCAAAAAACAACTTAGAAATAAACAAAGAAAATAAAATAAATAAAGCAACTCTAAATACAGCAAAAAACAACTTAGAAATAAATAAAGCAAAAAAGGAAAAAAAAATTGGGCGCTGCCCAGTGAGCCTGCAAGGCCTATAGCACAGGATCCACCTGTAATATAAGGCCCTGCAAGCTCACAGGACAGCGCGCAGAGTTAGGCCCAGAAGCCTGCATTTGAGAGGAGCTCGAGAGGGTGGGAGCAGCAGCCCTTATAAACCACTCTCGAGCTCCCTCAGCTAGCGAGGTGGGACTAAACATCCCACCGCACCCGCGCCAGCACAGGGCCTTTGGTCCCGGTTGGTGGCACCAACCGGGACTAAAGGGAGGCATTAGTCCTGGTTGGTGGCTGAAACCGGGACTAATGACCCCCTTTAGTCCCGGTTGCTGCCACCAACCGGGACTAAAGGCCCCTCCTTCCCGCCCTTTGGGCTGCTGAAAAGGGACCTTTAGTCCCGGTTGGTGGCAGCAACCGAGACTAAAGGGTGGCATTAGTCCCGGTTTCAGCCACCAACCGGGACTAATGCCCCTCCTATATAACCAACACTTGCAAAAATTTGGGCAGTTTTCTTCTTCCCCGCCCCGACGCCTCCCTCGATCTGCTCCTTCCCCGTCGCCGTCGCCGTCGCCCCCGTCGCCCCGTCGCCGTCGCCGTCGCCCCCGACGCCGCCTCGTCGCCCCGCCCCGCGCCGTCGCCGCGCCCCGCGCCGTCGCCGCACCCCGGCCGGCCCGTCGCCCCGCGCCGCCGCGCGCCCCGCCCCGACGCCGCCTCGTCGCCGCCCCGCCCCGCTGCAGTCGCGCCGCCCAGCCCAGCCGATGTGAGGGGCTCCCTTTTTTTATGTTTAATATTGCTGTATATATATAGTTGCTGTGTATATATGTATATATGTGTATATTTTTTTTATGTTTATATAAATTGCAGTATATATAGTTGCTGTATATATAGTTGTTGTATTTATATGTATGTGTATATCTTTTTTTTCTTAGGAATTTGCTAAATATATATGTTAAATATATATTTATGTGTATATAAATATATTTTTTCTTAGGAAGTTGCTGTATATATGTGATGTGTGTATATGTGATGTATATATATGTGTATGTGGCTATATAGTTTTTTGTTTATATATGCTAAATATATATAGAAAGTTTTATATATGCAAACGTTACAAATTTAGAAAAAGAAGGATAGGAAAGAAGAAAATAAGAAAGAGGAAAGAAAGAAGAAGAGGAGAGGAAGAAGAGGAGAAATAAATAAGAAGAAGAAAAAAAAAGAAAAAAAGAGGAGAAGAAGAAAGGAATAGAGGAGAAGAAGAGAAATTTTCTCTTCTTCTCCTCTATTCCTTTCTTCTTCTCCTTTTTTTTCTTTTTTTTCTTCGATCTTCTCCTCTAGCGGTTCCTTTTTTCTTCTTCTTCCTCTTTTTTTTATCGGATATGTCTATGTCGATATACACCCTCCCCGATAACTTCGACATTAGGGGGGGCCGGGGTCGAGGGACGTCGAGGGACCGAGAGGCCGAAGGTCGAGGGGTCGAGGGTCGTCGAGGGACCGAGAGGCCGAAGGGCGAGGGGTCGAGAGGTTGCCTAGCAGTCGGGGGTCTAGGGTTGTGGATCGCCGAGCAGTCGGGGGTCAAAGTATTGTAGAATTCCATGACTTCATCATTTGCCAGAAGTAACCGGGGCATTTTGGTACAAAGTTATGCAAAGATATTTTGGAACGGAGTTCCTGATAGAATAATCCGTCTTTTGTTACGAATTATCCTATCTGAGACTCCGTTCCAAAATAACTTTGGAGAGCTTCGTACCATCATGCTACTGTTACTTTCGCCTAATGATGAAGTATTGGTTTTGTTGAATCCTTTGACACTCGACAAAATGTGACATGAGGGGGTCTAGGGTTGTGGATCGCCGAGCAGTCGGGGGTCGAGGGGTCGA
>LR738710.1:33762551-33799151 GCA_902687465.1 Secale cereale
AAAAAAAACAAAAACCACAGCCACAGAAATGCTGACGCGTGGAAGCCTTTTGGTCCCGGTTGGTACCACCAACCGGGACTAAAGCCCCTCCTGCCTGGACTCGGTGCACAGGCCACGTGGACACCCTTCTGCCCCGGTTCTGGATTGAACCGGGACTAAAGGGTCAGAGCATTAGTACCGACCCTCTTGTCCCGGTTCTGGAACCGGGGCTAAAAGGCCCAAATGAACCGGGGCTAAAGACCCTTTATCTACTAGTGGCGTCGCTTGTCGCCGCGACGGGCTCGTCGTCCTCGATATTGACCACATGGATCTTGGCCCTCTTCGCCATCCGCTAGGTCAAGGTCCTGTGAAGCAAGACAAAAGCAAGATCAGAACCAAGCAAGGAAAATCAAGACAAAATCAAAGAAACTAAAAGAATTGCACGTACTTACTCCTCTTCCTCTTCGTCGGAGCTGAGGGCGGAGAAGTCAAACTCCGCCTGGTGTGCTCCCGCGCGAGGAGCTGGAGGAGAAGGCTCCCTCGGGCGCTTGGCGGGCTCCGGGGCTGTGGGCTGCGAAGACCCGGCCCCCGTCGTCGCCGAGGACCGAGGGGCAGAAGGAGCACCCGTTCCGCTCCGGGAAGATCCCCCTCCGCTTGGCGCTCGAGCACGGGGCGCCTCCTTGACGACTTCGCTCGTCTTGGTGGCGCGCGTCGCATGGCGCGCCGGCTGCTGACGAGGCGCCTGCGGCTTCGCCGTCTCAGTTGCCTTGCGGAGGCGCTTCTTCGTTTGCTGCGAAGGGCTTGGCGGAGGCGGAGAGTTCTCCGAGGATGAGGAGGCATGGTCGTCAAGATTCAGAGATCCACCAGAGTCTTCATCGGAATCTCCAGCCTCGGCGTCCTCCTCCTCCACGGCAGGCCCGCTGGACTCAGTGCCATGCCCGGCGGCCTCGCTCCCCCCGGCAACCTCGCTCGTCCCGGCAAGCTTCACGGAAGGCTCCCCGGCAAACTCCTCGGGCGCAATCTTCAGCAGCTTGAGGATTTCCGCCTCCTCTGCTTGACTTACTGCGTCCGCGGCCTGTGCCTCGTCCACAGTGTATCCAAATTCGCCCGCAACCGCAGCTGCGGCGGCCTCCTCCATCCTGGAGGCGATGTAAGCTACATCCCGGTCAGTAGTATCCCGGGTCAGGGCCTTATTCTCCTCGGCGTTGCGGGGCTTCTCGAACAAGTTGTCGAAGAAGGTCAGCACGGTCTCCGGTGGAGGCTCCAGCCAAGTGGGGACGACGCCATGGGAGTCGCACTCGGGCATTATCGCGCGTATGGAATCGCGGGCAGTGCTGTTGCACAGCGGCACCACTCCCCGGGAAGGTCTGAACCACTCCGGGTGGGCCGCGTCATGCTTGAAGAGCTCCCGGGCCAACCCCTTCAACTCCAAGACGGTGAAGTTGTAGTTCAATCCAGGGCGCAGCCTCATGATGTCTGCCGCATTGCCGAATTCCCAGGCGGGCCTCTTCCTTTCTTGTAAAGGGGCGATGCGGCGGCGGAGGAAATCTGCTCCAACTTCTCCAACAGTCAGATTGGCGACCCGGAGACGAATGATCCTAATGAGGGCGATCTGAAGCTTGCTGTCCTCCGGGGCCAATTCACTCCAATCCCTGCCGCGCACTATGGCAGTCTGGCGCGGCGAGGTAAAGGGCTCAGGATTAGCTTCCAGCACCCAGCACCAATCGGCTCTCCACTCCTCCCACTTGCCGCGGAGCTCTCCCTTCAAGTACGAGTCCTTCTTATTCAGCCGGAAGATCCAGGAGATGCCGCCGGAGAGGGGAGCGCCAAACTCTACTCTAGGCATGAAGAAGTGGCGGAAAAGGGCTACATTTGGATGAACCCCAACTAGTTTTCGCACAGATGTGCGAAAACGGCCATCGTAAGGATGGCGTTGGGGGTGAAATCTAGGAGCTGAAGGCCATACGTATTCATTACATCACAAAAGAACTCCGAGTACGGAGGGCACAGACCACAATGGAAGAATGCTGCAAAGAAAAAGTACCCGCCGGGGAACATGTCAACGGCGACGGCGGGGAGGACTCTGGTGCGGGGATGAGATTTGGTTCTCCCTTGCCCAGAACAAATAGTCTTTGTCCCGCAGCTCCCTCGCGCCAAGCCTCGGCGCGAAGACCACACACTTCTTCCGCAGGGCTGCCAGCTTCACCGCCTGCTCGGACTTCTCCTTCTTGGCCTTGTCACTCTTCGCCTTGTTGCTCTTCGGAGCCATGGCAGGGGCGGCGAGGAAAGAGGCGAGGAGGTCGATGGTGCCGCGGATGCGGGAGACGGCGGAGGAAGGGAGGGGCTTGGTTCTCTTTCGACCTTTGGGAGGCGGAGGGCGACGGGGGTTTCTGGAGAATCAAGGCGCAATGAAGACGATGGAGGGGAACTGCCCCTGCTTCCTTTGCTTTTAAGGGGGAAGTGGGGGACAATCCGCATTTCCCATTAAAGAACAGGCCACAATCTCTCCCACGACGCCGCAATCGACGCGTGCCGTTAGGGAGGGACGCGGCGGATACGGAAGGGGATACGGCTTGCCGTGGGCCGCGTGTGCCCATGCACTGTCTTGGGCCTGGCCCAACAGCGCTCGGCACCGTGTGTGGCCCAGGCCCGGGGGCTCCTGTCGGTGTACTAAGATAGGGGTACCTTAGTACCCCAACTTGTGCACGGGCAGTAGCAGCTTCCCGTGGCAGGGCTTACCACGTGCTCGCCAAGAACCGTTCTGGTCCCTATGAAGCCATTCAAGAACAAAGTACACAAGTCAAAAGATCAAGGCCCCGGCAAGAGGAGCTTGCCGGGAAGGCCGCACCAGGCTCAAGGTTATCACTTTAGCACAAGACCCTGGCAAGAGGAGCTTGCCAGGAAGGCCAAGGAACACATACCTCAAGAGATGTCTCGGCGCATCATGCGCCCCGGCAGGACCCGGAGAGCGACAAGCTTCCGGGCCCGGCAAGATCGCGACCCCGGCAAGGTGCTTGCCGGGGAAACCTACGCTGTGTGCCCGTGCTCCAGCTCATCTGCCCACGCGTCGCCCTGGGGCCCTTCCAGGGGCACGTGGCAGGCGGCTGTGTAGCCTGGGGCACATGGTGGCAAGCCACGGTGACGAGGCTACCGCCGTGGCGAACGGAGAAGCATGGACGGATGCTTTTGGGGGCGACGGCGACGGGCATTTAATGCCCTTGTCCCCACTGTCAAAGTTAGGTGAAGACCACTGTTCATATATTGTTCATGCACTGTTGCAACTACCACCAAATTTACACTTTTACCCTCCTCTACGTTGACACCTGTCGGTGACCCCTTTGAGCTATAAAAGGAGGCCCATGCACAACGTAGAGGAGGTTCGAAACCTAGACAACTCTCTCGCTCGGTGTAGCTAGTACGGTAGATCTTCAAGCTCCCGAGCTCAAGAACTCAATACAACTAAGCAGGAGTAGGGTTTTACGCGTCCGCGCGGCCCGAACCTGGGTAAAACTGCCTGCATGTGCTCCTCGATCTGCTCTCCGTGCTCCCTCCGCTCCCTTACCGCAACGTAGAAGGGGCTCCGGTCCCATAGGTGCTCGTGGGAGGACAGTTTCCCCCCGACAACGGGACGAGACGGCAGCTTGCATGCGAGGATTTTGGTGGATGGAGAGCGAACACCAATATGGTTATTACCAACTGGTTAGACACACAACTCGAATCGAAGCCTTCCCCTCGTTATTGTATTCAACAATGAATCTGGATGCAGAGTCATTCACGGATCTCCTCTTTAGGTATCTCCTCATCCTGTTCGTGCTCTTGAATTGTTATTGCGTTTCTCCTGCAAAAATCCTCATCTTGCCATTACCTGCGGCAGCTTTTGTTCCCAGCCGGCCGCAACAGAGGGCGTCCCAAATCTGGGATTGGTAGAAGAGGAGGAGGAGGAAGAGGGGGAGGAGGAGGACGAGGAGGGGGAGGAGGAGGAGCGCATCCATCCTAATTTCCAGAACCAATCTCCTTCAAGCCAAGATGGAGAGAATAATGGTGACACAGATTCTGGAAATCCTGAATATTAGGAGGATATGCTAGATTTCTCCAAGGTCCCAGGTAATGACCACGCCGAAGAGACACAACCTGAATCGCATCCCATTCTAGTTTCCTAGACTCAAAGGTACTAGCATGCCAAATCTGTAGTTTTCTACTTGTTAGGGAATTGGTTTGATGAATGTAAACATATATGCTTGTGGAAGAACATGTCAAATATAGGCTTTGAAATATACATTAATAATCGATTGATCGTGTTCAGGAGTTTGCTGTCAAAAGTTAGAATATTTGGAGAAGATGTAGTGGGATGTTAGTAACAGTTCACTCATCCATGTGTCCAACAATCATGGAACTGGCATGTGGTCACAATAATCGAGATTGATAGTTTGTTGCTGTCCCTTTTGGTCCATAGTGCTTAAGAATTGGGGTGGGCATTGGCATGTACATCAGGACATTTTTTAAGAGAGACCGAACTTTGGACACTACACGGTTAAATATATTGGAGTTCTTGAATTCAATAACTGATACTTGACATGTAAACATGAGGATACCTAATCTCATTTTTCTGAACCAATCATTGTGTTTTTTTAAATGCAGATCAAACACTTATGGTCATAGTCATTAGAATGTGCATATTATGATATTACTTGTCATCCTGGTTTACATTTCTTCAGAGGCTGACATGTCTGATGTATTTAGGGTCCAACTTGGCAAAATCCCTGACAGCTGTGCCACATTATCGGGAAGGAAAAGTGCTTTGGAAAAGACCATGAGAAATTACGCAGATAAGAAGGCAGAGTTTGTCATCAAGCTAAAGATCGGCCAGGAATTTGATTCTTTAGCCGAAGCTTACGACTTCTACAACCTATACTCGTGGGAGATTGGGTGTGCTACATCTTGAGCTTGCGTTGTATTCCCTCGACAAGGAAAGGGAGATGCAACACAGTAGCGTAAGTATTTCCCTCGGTTTTTGATAACCAAGGTATCAATCTAGTAGGAGACCACGCGCGAGTCCTTCGCACCTGCACAAACAAATAAGAACTTCGCAGCCAACGCGATAAGGGGTTGTCAATCCCATTACGGTCACTTACGAAAGTGAGATATGATAGAGATGATAGTTTATATTCTTGGTATTTTTGGTTTAATAAAACAGTAAATAAAAGCAGTAAAATTAAAGTAGATGTAGATTGATATGCCGAGAATAGACCCGGGGGCCATAGTTTTCTCTAGTGGCTTCTCTCATGAGAGCGATATTCTACGGCGGGTAAACAAATTACTGTCGAGCAATTGATAGAAAAGCGAATAATTATGAGACTATCTAGGCATGATCATTGTATATAGGCATCACGTCCGAGACAAGTAGACCGACTCCTGTCTGCATCTACTACTATTACTCCACACATCGACCGCTATCCAACATGCATCTAGTGTATTGAGTTCATAAGAACAGAGTAACGCCTTAAGAAAGATGACATGATGTAGAGGGATAAACTCAAGCAATATGATATAAACACCATCTTTTTATCCTCAATGGAACAATACAATACGTACCTTGCTACCCCTACTGTCACTGGGAAAGGACACCACAAGATTGAACCCAAAGCCAAGCACTTCTCCCATAGCAAGAACTATAGATCTAGTAGGCCAAACCAAACCAATAATTCGAAGAGACTTGCAAGGATATTATGAGCACACATAAAAAGTTCAGAGAAGAACCAAATATCTTTCATAGATAACCTTGATCATAAACTCACAATTCATCGGATCTCGACAAACACACCGCAAAAAGAGATTACATCGAATAGATCTCCTCGAAGACCGAGGAGAACTTTGTATTGAGATCCAGAGAGAGAGAGAGAAGAAGCCATCTAGATACTAGCTATGGACCCGAAGGTCTGTGGTAAACTACTCACAACTCATGGTGAGGGCGATGATGATGATGATGAAGGCCTCCGTGATGGATCCCCCTCCGGTGGAGCTCCGGAACAGGCTCCAAGATGGGATCTCCGCTGGAACAGAAGGTACGGCGGTGGAATTAGGGTTTTCTCTCTGTATACGGAGTTTCTGGGGTACGTGGACTTATATAGGAAGAAGGAGGGCACCGGGGGACGCTCGAGTGGGCCTCGAGGTAGGGGGGCACGCCCTGGGAAGGGGGGCGCGCCCCCCACCCTTGAGGGCCACTCAAGGCTCCCCTGACGTGGTTCTCAAGCTTCGCGTGCATGATTTTCTCCAAAAATATCTCTCGTGAAGGTTTCATTCCGTTTGGACTCCGTTTGATATTCTTTTTCTGCAAAACCCTGAAACAGGCAAAAACAGCAATCTGGACTGAGCCTTTGGGTTAGTAGGTTAGTCCCCAAAATGATATAAATGTGAATGATAAAGCCCATAAACATCAAAGACTTCGTAAATAATAGCATGGAACAATAAAAAATTATAGATACGTTGGAGACGTATCAGGGTGTGGCATCAAGTATGGGCAATGCAGAAGAAACGTTGAAAACTGCAAGACGGTCCAGGACATAGTTTGCGGATGCACGGTGAGTTTTATCATACACTGTGCGCACATTTGCAATTGCATTCAGTATTCACTATATAATTTTTTGGTATCTTGTCTAAAAAGTCCACATATTATTACTCACTGCTTTTGTTTACCACCAATTTAACAGGGGAAGCAACGCAGGGAAAATTCACATTCAGTATGTTGCCAGTGTCCTGCGCTTATGAGGTTGCATCGCACGTCAGACCATGGTTCGTTCATCCATGATGTGAAGTATGAGAATAATCACGGCATGGCACAAACATGTGGAGAGAAGTTGCATTGGCCATCTCACAGGCACATTGATGCCCATGACAAAGACATTGTCATGCACCTTTGGAACAATAACATGTCATTAAGCAAGACTTTCGGTGTGATTGCAAGCTTTTTTGGAGATATGCAAAACTTGCCCTTCAACAAAAGGTCTCTGCGTTATCTCTACAAGAGGATGAACCAACAACAGGGTGATGATGACATCAGAAAGTCGATTCAGCTCTTCTCCGAATTGAAAGAGAAGGATCCAAACTTTGTTGGCAGTGTGCTTGTGGATGAAGGGAGCAAAATCAGGGCATTGATGTGGACATACGGTAAGAGCCGACACCAGTACAAATTCTTTGGAGATGCAATAACATTCGACACAACATATCGTACGAACTAGTACGACATGCCATTTGGTCTTTTTTTGGTGTCAACAATAACTTTCAGAGCATCATCCTTGGAGGAGTGTTGCTTCGCGATGAAACAACCGAGACTTTTGAGTGGGTGTTCAAGGAATTTGTGTCTTTGGTGGGAGGGAAAGCTCCAAAAACAATACTGACTGGTAATTTCACTTGTGCAACATTATATAACACTATTTCCTTGAATTAGTATTTCTCTCTGCATACACCTCACTTCAAATCTCATTTCTTCATTTATCGCAGACCAGGCCCGTGCAATGGAGAAGGCTATATGTTCCTAGTGGCCCGACACAACACATAGATGGTGCAAATGGCATGTACCGAAAAAGGAAAGGGAACATCTAGGACCTATTTATTAAAAAAACAGTGATTTCAGAGACAAGTTTCACAAACTTCTCCAGTATATAGTCACAGTAGACTAGTTTGAAACTGCTTGGGCCGGCTTGATTCAAAAATATGAACTTGAAGACCACTCATGGCTCACTCAAATTTATGAAGTTAGAGCAAAATGGGCAAAGCCATATTTCGCAGGAGTGTTCTCCGCAAGGATGACAAGCACACAACGTTCGGAGAGTGCAAACCATATGCTAAAGAATTACGTGCAGCCGACATCGTCAATGAACAATTTTGTGAGGCAGTATAAAAAATTATTGTTTGATCGACATTCGGAGGAAGATTTTCAAGCTAAGAAGACTCGTGTGGTAAGCCATAGATATTTCATCATATATATAGCATTGTTTTTTGGTTCACGAAACTGCATATGTTGATAGATGTTATAGGAAACTCAATTTTCAAGCTAAGAAGACTCGTGTGGTTAGCCATAGATATTTCATCATATATAGCATTGTTTTTTGGTTCACGAAACTGCATATGTACATAGATGTTATAGGAAACTCATTGGCAACTGTTTCTTTCAGGGAGGCTTTGTCTTCAACCTCAGAGTGCCTCTAGAATACCATGCAAGCAAGGTCCACACCACAACTATGTATGAGCTGTTCGAACATGCAATTTACTTGTTAGGGTCATTTGTGTTACAAGAGGCCTGGCGGACAGAGCAAGGTGTGGTCTATGTCGTTAACCACATCTATGCAGAGAGGAGGCAAGCATGGTCCAGGACACAATATCATGTTCTGTTTGATCAGGGGTCTGGAGGATATTTATGTGAGTGTGGTCTTTACTCACACATGGGCATGTTGTGATGTCAGGCTATTCGGGTATGTGGCTCATGCTATCTTCATCTGACAGAGCTTACTTGCTATATGGTATAAGATGCTAGAATCTGTGTAGCTTGACAATATAAGATCTTTCCGTTTCTGGGTTTATTTGGGCTGCTCCAGGTTTGTAATAATCTTTTTTAGTACAAAATGGTACATCTAAGATCACACATATATCCTCAAAGCATAGATTTCACTGCCACAAGTTTACATAATTTTATATATAATCCATATATGGAATTCTAATCTGATAAAGCATTGTTTTGTCTTTGACAGGTGCTTCTACATCTTGAAGTTAGGGAGATCCCGGAAGTACACATCATGAAGAGATGGATGAAGAACGCTTGCGAGAACCTGCCAGAGCATCTGATGGTATATAAAGCATGCAATTCTGCCCTCAAGGATGCAACTTGTCGGCCCTCTTCCTTGTACAGTAAGGAGCTCGAGATTGTACAAACGGGGGATAAGAACACCGAAGGTTATGGAGCAGCAATGAAGCAGTTGCTGGACACAATAAGTGTTCTAAATGATATCAACCGGGAGAGTGATGGGCGAGAGTTAAATGATCAGGCCACCGCTCAAGCGCATGACGAAGATATCCATGAGACACCAGGAGCAAATGGTCTGTCAAGTTCAATGAATGTTGTATCTCGCAAGAGGGATTGAAGCAGTCCAACAAACGCAAGAGCGAAGCCAGGTTATGAAAATATCAGCAAGCCAAGAACACAATTTTGCTCAATAAGTAGAGGGAGGGGTCACAAAGCATCAGGATGCCACTCGTATGGAAGTGTAGCAAAGAAACAAAGGAAAGTTCCAAAATGTACAAAATGCGACCTGGAAGGACACAAGAGGAATAACTGCTCAGGAAGAATGTTCGGCGTCTTTCAATGACAAAGACTTGACTGCATTTGCAGCAGTTATTCTTTTACGCTTGGCATGTGCATTTTTTGTGGTCAAATGACTTGATTTGCTCTTAAGGAAGATGAAAATCGATGCTGTAGTGATCATCCACATTTATTTTGCAGCCAAATATTGATGTTTCTGTTTTAATACCAGGGCCGTCTCCAGAAATTCGGGGCCCCGAGCGAAAACCAAAATGTGGCCCAAATTTTTTAAACAATTCACATAACAAAAGAATTATTATGCGTAAATCATACTCTCACTTTATTATATACTTTCAAGTTTGTTTCATCTGTACCTTATTTAGGCATATATCAACACAAATGCTAAAAAAGGTAAAGGGATTGCAAAACAATGAATGTACCTCAAGTCGTATTCATTGGCAGTATCAACATCATCACCTCCATCGGCAGTACTACCATCACCCCCTTCACTGGCAATATTACCATCATCAATTTCTACATCATGAGCCTCAACCTCATTTGCATTATCATCACGACCATCATCAACATTAATATCTGCAGTTTGATTTTCATAATTATGTTGGGGTTCTTTCACCAAATATCTATCAAGGGAACCTATTAGAGATTGAGCCTCATCTTCGAGTCTTTGTTTCTTCTTACGCTTTGCAGAACCAGATTCATGCTTCCTAATTCCGCTAGACATGATGGAGATTCAGGAACAAAACCTAACAAATTATAAGTGGTCATTGATCAAACAAAATCTAATTAGTTTCTAATGGTTGCTAGCTGAATAGATCATTAAAATATAAAGAAAATGAACTGAAAATAGGACCTTGCACTTGGAGATTAAAACATAGTTTGGCCTGGAGGTGTTCCTCAATCCTGATTGAAGCAACGAACAGAAACGTAGTCCACGGCTGTTGCATCTTCACGCAGCAAGACGATCAGCAATGGGATTAGATCGGAAGTAACTGCACCGGCGCCGTCACGACTACTAGGGGCTTCGTCATTCCCCGATCACCGTTCGTGAGACCTAGAAGGCAGTTCGTTGCCTGTTCGTCTGCAATGGCTGGGTCTCCAACCTTTTTTGTAAGTCTATTATTTGGGCCTCTAGCACTAGCAGCCCAGACTCACGCAAAACCTCAAAAAAAAATTAAAGACACCACGTAGTCACGCTGTCACGTACAGGTACGTCAATTTCCTTTCCTGGTTTTTAGCGATCTTTCAGGGAAAGGGAGGCATCGTACAAAGGGTTTTTTCTCTCGATGGGCCCCCACGATTTTGGAGGCCCTGTGCGGTTACTCACCTTGCTCCCCCTCTGTCGGGGAAACTGATCCACCCACGAACACCTATGGGGACGGAGACCCTTTTGGGTATGGCAGGGGGCGGAGATTGCGCGAAGAGCAGATCGAGGCGAAGCACACGAGCAGTTTACCCAGGTTTGGGCCGCACGGATGCGTACAACCCTACTCCCGCTTTGGTTTGTATTTAGTTCTTGGCTCGGGAGCACTGGAAGCTACAGTACTCTTCAGTGGCTAACGAGACCGAGCGTGAGAGTGTTCCAATCTCTAACCCCCCCTCTACGTTGCGCATGGGCCTCCTTTTATATGCTTAAGGGGTCACCGACAGGTGGCAACGCAGTTGAGAGTAAAAATGGAAAAAATGTGGTAGTTGGAACAGTGTCCCATACCTAACCCTGACGGCAGGGGACAAGGGCATTAAATGCCCGTCGTCGTCGCCCAAACAGTGCAAAAACGCCCGTTAGGGGCGCCACCGTTCCCCACGATGGCCACCTTGTCAGCACCGCTTGCCACCGCGTACCCCTGGCTGCACAGCCTTCCGCCACGTGCGCCTGGAAGGATCCCAGAGCGGCACGTGGATGGATGTGCTGGAGCGCGGGTACTGAGTGGAAGCTTGCCGCGGCGAGTGCCTTGCAGCGGCCGCTATCTTGTCGCTTCCGGGAGCTTGTCGCTCACCGGGCCTTGCCGGGACGCGTGGCGCGTCGCGGCAAGTTTCTTGAGATGCCTTGGTTGGCCTTGCCGACAAGGTCCTCTTGCCAGGGTCTTGTGCCTTGAGTAGTCTTGTGCCTCGAATGGCCTTCCCGGCAAGCGCCTCTTGCCGGGGCCTTGCCTCCTTGGCTTAAATACTTTGTTCTTGAATGGCTCCAAAGGAGCCACGGAGGACCTTGGCGGTCGCCCGGCAAGCCTTGCCGCGGGACGCTACGACTGCCCATGCACAAGTTCGGGATACTAAGGGTACCCCTACTTTAGTACACCGACAGGAGCCCCTGGGCTTGGGCCATACACGGTGCCGAGCGCTGTTGGGCCAGGCCTAAAACAGTGCACGGGCACGCGCGGCCTGGGGCATGCCGTATCTTTCTCCGTATCAACCGCGCCCTCCCTTAACGACACGCATTTAATGCGGCGTCGTGGGAGAGATCATAGGCAGTTTCTTTATTCGGAAATGCGGAGCGTCCGCCCCCTCCCTCCTTATAAGCAGGGGAAACAGGGGCAGTTCGTCCATCCGCCCGTTGCTACTCCTTGAAAACCTCCGCCGCTCCCCTTCTTCCCGACCGAAAGAGAGCAGCGCTCCGCCCCCCATCGCCACCAGCACCACCAGCGCCGTCGACCCCCCTCACCGCCTCCGCCATGGCTCCGAAAGGCGAGAAGGGGAAGACTGCGAAGTCGGCCGAGGCGCTGCGGCTCGCAGCGCTGCGAAAGAAGAGGGCGGTCTTCCCCCCCAAGCTTGCCGCGAAGGAGCTGAGGGAGAGCTTCTACCTTTTCTGGTCGGGGGAGACGCGGGCGCATCCGCGCACCAAGGTATTCCCAGCCGTTGCTTGCGAAATGTTTCTGAACGGATATGCGTTCTTTGCCTTGTTCTTCTACTGCGGGCTCTGCCCGCCTTTCTCTGAATTCTTCTGCGACATCATGAACACCTACGGGTTCCACCTCCTTGACTTCACCCCCAACGCCATTCTGACCATGGCAGTTTTCGCACATCTCTGCGAAAACTTTGTCGGAGTCCATCCCAATGTTGTTCTTTTCCGCCATTACTTTACGCCCCGAGTTGAGAGAGGAGAGCCTCTGTCTGGCGGAATCTCCTGGATCTCGAGGACCCACAAGAAGGAAGCTTATCTAGTGGGAGAGCTCCGCGGCAAGTGGGATGAATGGAGAGCCAATTGGTGTTGGATTGTCGAGGAGAACCCGCAGCCATTTACCGCCCGGCACCAAGCCCCAGTAGTGCGCGACAACGATTGGAGCGACCTGGCCCCGGAAGACGGTAGACTGAAGATTGCCACCGCCCGGATCCTACGCCTCAGGCGTGCCGGGCTCACCGTAGGCGCGGTTGGCGCAGACTTTCTCCGCCGCTGCATCGCCCCCCTGCAGGAGAGGAAGAGGCCCGCCTGGGAGTTCGAGAACGCGGCAGATATCATGAGGCTGCGCCTGGGCCTCAATTTCAACTTCACGGTCCTAGAGCTCAACGGGATGCTGCAGGAGCTGTTCAAGTATGACCCTGATCATCTCGAAGTATTCAGGTTGCCGCAGGGCGTCGTTCCGCTGTGCAACAACTCCGCGCTCAGCCGCATCCGCGCAATGATGCCGTTGTGCGAATCGCACGGTATCGACCCAACTTGGCAAGAGCCTACCGACGAAGCCGTGCAGGCATTCTTCGACAACGTGGAAGAAACGCCGATCTGCTCCGACGAGAAGAAGGGCCTCACCCGCGACACCACCGACAAGGAGATGGCGTACATCTCCGCCAGGCTGGAAGAGGCGGCGGCAGCCGCGGCCGCGGGCGAGTTCGGATACACCGTGGAGGAGGCGGAGGTAGCAGAGGCGGCAAGCCTTGCCGAGCGAGAAGCGTTTCTCAATGCGGGGAAACTTGCCGGGCAAGACGCCGAGCCAAGCGAGCCCGCCGAGCAGGGCGTCAAGTCGAGCGGGCCCGCCGAGGACACGAGCGGCTCGCTGGAGATCGGCTCCTCTTCCTTCTCGTCTTCAGGCAGCTTGCCACCACCAGCAGAGCCTCCAGCTCCACCAAGAAGGCGTCTCCGCAAGGCCGGGGACGTAACGGAGCGGCAGACGGGTCAACAGCCGCCACGCCGCACGACACGCTCCACCACGACAAGCATGGTTGCCGCGGGAACGCCTCGTGCTTCTGCAGCAACTGGAGCGGGGTCTTCTCGGACCACTGCTTCTGCCCTTGCCACTCCCCACGCCTCGGCGGCAGCCAGAGCGGGGTCGTCTCAGACCACTGCCCCTGCTCCCGCCAAGCGGCCAAGGGAGCCTACTCCCCCGCCTCCTCGCGCCGGGACGCGTGAGCCAGACTTCGACTTCTCCGCGCTTAGCTCCGACGAGGAAGAAGAAGAGTAAGATTTTGTTGTTCTTGTATTTCTTCAATTTTTGCTGTTTGGTCTTGTGTCTCTATTGCCTCACTCTGAACCTGTTCCTTTTTTCAGAACTCTGGCCCAGAGGGCGGCAAAGAGAGCCAAGGCCCCGGTGATTGTCATCGAGGACGAGCCTGCCGCGACAACAGGGGGTGCGCCTGAGACAAACTTGCCGGACCCGGCGACTGATCTTCAGAGCAGCCCCCAGCGCAGCCCCCAGCGTAAGTGTGTAGTTCACTTTCTGCTGTTAGGTGCGCGTGGGCGTTCTTTCTTTGCTGACGTCTTGTTTGTTGATTTGTGTAGGAGCAGAGCAGACACATCAGGAGAGCCCGGAGACCGTCCTCGTCGTGCCATCTTCTTCAACCACACCGCCAAGGGGAAGTTCCCCGACAAGGGGGAGTCCTCCGCCAAGGGCGAATTCTCCGCCAAGGGCGAGCTCTCCGGCGAGGGACAGCACCAGTGGCCCTTCGCCGGCGGGGAATACAACTACGCCACCAAGGGAGAGCTCCCCGGCAAGGATCCTTACCGAGGAGCCGGCCCGCGCAGGTAATCCCTTTGCTTCAAACTTCCCTTGGGTTTTTCTTCCTTTTTTTGGATATTTGCTTGACTGTTTTTCTCCCCTTTCCTGCCGTTAGATCCATCCGCCGCGGAGCCGATGGAGACGGAGGTCGCTGTCGAGGAGAATGCGCGCGGCGACACCGGCGACGTCGCTGCTACCGAAGAGGCGGCCGGTGCCGACGAGCCCACCGGCGACGAGGCTGCCAAGGCTGCTGCCGCAACGGCTGACGAGGGATCTGGCGATCGCACTGACGGCCCTGAGGCCGCAGGAGCGCCAGGCGCTACGCCGACTGCCGATCCCTCCGCGCTGCCGCAGCTCCAGGCTCCGAAGAGCCCGAGCCAGGCGCCTACTTGGAGGCCGGTAACGGCGTCTTCATGAGCCTCCCATGGGCGTCCATGTCCAGGGCGCCGGTCGAGGGAGAAGCCTTTGACGGGGAAGTACTTGCCTCCGTCGGGCTGAAGCTTGTCGACGCGCCGAGTAGCAGCAGCGGCGAACCCGAGGAGGAGCTGCTGTTGCGCAAGCTACTATCACTCTACCGCACCCGGCAGGCCAAACTGGAGTCCCGCGAAGCACTGGCCGCCAAGGCGGGAGCTGATATGGAGAAACGCACAGAGGAGCTCCGGGGTCTTCACCAAGCAGCTCTCCGGTCCTTGGCGGAGGAGCGGGAGCAACTTGCTGGAGAGCAGACGGCCTTCTTCCTCGAGAAGGCCGAAGTCGAAGAGCAGCAACGGCTTGCCGCCGAGAAGCTATCTACGCTAGAAGGCGAGCTGGCGCAGCGGAAAATCAACCTCGACAGCCACGAGGAGGAGCTTGCCGCGCGCGAGCAATCACTTGACGGAGCTCTTTAGGAAGCAAAGGATGCTGCCGCGGCTGCTGAGACCGCCAAGAAGGAGTTGGAGACAAGAGTGGCGCAGCTCGAGGCCAACCTCAAGGCGAGCGGCGAGGAGGTTGCCGCGCTCAAGCTCGAGCGGGAGAAGGACGCCCACAACCATTCAGAGTTGCAGGTCCGCCTCGCCGAGAAGGGCAAGGAGCTTGCCGCCGCCAAGAACTCCAATGCCGATCTTGAGTTGAAACTGACCACCTTGACGCAGACGCTGGACGGCGCCAAGGAGCGGGAGGCGGCCCTAAAGGAGGAGGTCAGGGCCGAGAAGGCGTTGCTGGCGAGTGCCGCTGTCACCCAGAACAATTTCAGGGCAACCGTCGAGCACTGGACGGAGGGTCTCGTGAACGCCGCCGTGGATATCGACAGGGAGCTGGCGCAGCTGGGGGCGGAGTATCTCGGGTACTCTTCCGACGAGAATCTCCACCCCAGCGCCAAGCTCACCCTATTCTTCAGAGGCATGGCGACGGCCCTCCAGCGACTCCGGGAAAGGATCCCAAAGCAGCTGGCGGACGAGTTGCGCAAGCTCTGCATGGGAGCCCTGCAAAAGGTGCTGATGAAGGTGGCCTTCCGCAACCCTGGCCTCAACCTCACCAACGTCCTCAGGTCCCTGCCGCCGGACGCTGATCTGAACGTGCTCAAGGCCCTTGTCGCACCCATTGCGGACAAGGTGAGCGGCATCAAGAGGGTCGAGGGCGATCGCACAGATTAGGCTTGCATGTTTTCTTCTTTCCTTGTCGCTGCTAGTCATATTAGGAGAACGGTCTGTTAGAGCTGCGACAAGCTATCTTGTAATATAACTTTATTTTGGGTAGTAATTGCAACGTTATTTCCTTTACTTGACTCCTTTGCTTTGTATGTTTCTGCCCTACGCTTTTAGGGAACTTGCCGGTGTAGGCACCTTAGCCGTGAGCGCTGAGTGCGGGACTTCAGCAGCCTGCTGGCGGTGCCGCTACCGACAAGAAACCTTGTCGCAACTAGTTGTAGCACACATAATTTGTTGAGCGTGCTCGAAAACAAAGTAAGGGCGCGACACTAGCCGCAGCACACTTAAGTCGTTGAGCGGACTCGAAACAAAGTAAGGGCGCAACTAGCTACGAGTTGGTCCCTCCGTGCACAGGTTTCCCATACAAAGCATGGTCGTTCAAGGAAGATTACTTAAAAATTTAAAAATCTAGTTGCTCAAGCTTTGGCAACTTAGCTTTTGTGTTGTTCGCTTCCCGGCAAGGCGGAACTTTCTTGAACGGCGTTTGCGCTTCCCGGCAAGGCGGAACTTTCTTGAACGGCGTTTGGTCCATACCACTATCTTCTCCTCCCTCCCCGGCAAACTTGTGTGCGAGGGAACCTCCTTTTCTTGAGAAAAAAGAAAGAAGAGAAAATACAGATATGGAGCCTTTGGGCTCGTTATTGCTTACCAGTGGTAGGTGCTGCACAAAGTGTTATTTAACACATGCAAAATATAGAAAGCATGAAAACGACAAGGTGTGCGGAGCACATTAGCTTTACTGGTGCACGGGGTCTGCGCCTGGCTTTGTACAAAGGATTAAATGCAACAGCGGCAAGACTTGTACAAAAGGTGGTTGCCGGAGCGGGTCACGGCAACCGCGCCTTACGGGTAAAACTTACGAAGATGCTCGATGTTCCAGGAGTTGCTCACCGGAAAGCCGTCTTCGGTCTCAAGGCGGACAGCGCCGGGCCTAGTGACTCGTTTCACCCGATAAGGGCCTTCCCACTTTGGCGTCAACTTGTTGGAATTCTTGGCGGACTGAACGCACCGAAGAACAAGGTCGCCTTCCTCGAGACTTCTGGCATTAACTTTGCGGCTATGGTAGCGGCGCAAAGCTTGCTGGTAGCGAGCAGCTCGTACAGCAGCCTAAAGACGGTCTTCCTCAAGGATCAGCGCGTAATCTTGTCGCAGCTGCTCTTGCTCGAGCTCATCATAAGCGAGCACTCGAGGTGACCCGTATACGAGTTTCGTGGGGAGAACTGCCTCTGCTCCATAGACTAGAGCGAAAGGTGTCTGTCCAGTGGCTCGATTTGGCGTCGTCCTGATCGACCAAAGAACCACTGGCAGCTCCTCGATCCAGTTTCTTCCGCCCTTGTGCAGCCTGTCAAAAGTTCTGGTCTTGAGGCCACGCAGCACTTCAGCATTCGCCCTCTCCGCTTGCCCGTTGCTTCTCGGGTGAGCAACAGAAGCGAAGCAGACCTTGGCGCCAAGATCTTGGACGTACTGCATGAAGGTGCGGCTCGTAAATTGCGTACCGTTGTCGGTGATGATCCTGTTAGGGATTCCAAAGCGGCAAACAATCGATCTGAAGAACTTCACTGCTCACTGTGCGGTCACCATTCTCACTGGTTCCACTTCTGGTCACTTTGTGAGCTTGTCGATTGCAACGTACAAGTACTCAAAGCCCCCGGCTGCGCGGGGAAAGTGGCCGAGAATGTCGAGCCCCCAGACCGAAAATGGCCAGGATAAAGGGATCGTCTGGAGAGCTTGAGCTGGCTGGTGTATCTGCTTGGAATGGAACTGGCACGCTTCACACTTGGTTACTTGTGCAGTTGCATCCTGGAGGGCTTCTGGCCAAAAGAAACCTTGCCGGAATGCTTTGCCGACAAGTGCTCTTGCGCCAATGTGGTGACCACATACGCCTCCATGTATCTCTGCCAACAGCTTTTGTCCGTCTTCCCGAGGGATACACTTCAATTTCACACCGTTGAGTCTTGTTCTGTATAGTGCATTGCCAACAAACTTGTACATACTTGACTGCCGGGCTACTCTTTCAGCTTCCTCTTGCTCTTCAGGAAGTTCTCCTGTTTGAAGGAAACGGATAATCTGTTGTGCCCATGCCGGAGCTTGTGGCTCGACAACAAGGACTAAATGCACATATGCTGTTGCGGGAACATCCTCTTCTACGGCGAGAACCTGCGGTTCAGCCGGAGCTTGATGTTCCCCGGCAAGCTTGCTAGAGCAAAATTTGTCGGGAGCTTCTGCTTCAACTGAACAAACCCTGGGGCTTGCAGGAGCAGACTGCCCCTCAGTACTCTTGGCGTTGATCTTGGGGACCTTCTTGGCGGCGGCTTCGGGAAGCTCTGCCGGAAAATAGTCACCAGAAATTAACTTCCTCTTCTTGCTTTGTCCAGTTGATGGTGTTACGGATGGTTGAGTCAGCTTGAGCACGAAGATCCCTGGTTCCACGGGTAACTTAAGTGCGGCACACCTTGACAAGCTGTCGGCGATGTCGTTCTGAGCTCTTGGAACATGCTCCATCTGTAGGCCGTCAAAGTGCTCTTCAAGCTTTCTCACTTCATCAACGTAGGCTTCCATCAACGGACTCTGATATTCTTGTTCACTTGGCGGATGACAAGCTGCGAGTCACCCCTGACAATGAGCTTCTTGATCCCAAGGTCTGCCGCGATCCTGAGACCGGCAAGCAAACCCTCATACTCTGCGGTATTGTTTGTTGCTTGCTCCTTGGGAAAGTGCATCTGGACTACGTACTTGAGGTGTTCTCCGGTGGGTGCGACAAGCAGCACGCCAGCACCGGCGCCTTGTAGCGAAAAGGCACCATCAAAGTACATCAGCCACTCTTTGCTTGCTTCCTTGATGGGGATGCTCGTTTCTGGAATTTCTTCATCTAGTGTCGGCGTCCACTCCGCTATGAACTCTGCCAATGCTCTGCTCTCGATAGTTGAAGTGCTTTCAAAGTTGAGGCCAAAGCTTGACAGTTCCAGTGCCCACTCAACAATCCTGCATGTTGCTTCTGGATTCTGCAGTATCCTTTTCAGCGGAAAGCGAGTGACAACTGTGATCTCATGTGCTTGGAAGTAATGGCGCAGCTTTCTCGAGGCTATGAGAAGGCCGAAAAGCAACTTCTGCACACCAGAGTACCTTGAACTAGCCCCCTGCAGAAGGGAGCTGACAAAGTAAACTGGGCGCTGTACCATCTTCTTCCGTATCTCTTCTTGCACCAGCGCAGATCCATCTTTGTCGAGACCAGAGCTTGTTGAGGAAGCCCCCTGCTTGTCACTGGACATGCTTGCCGCGGTAGCTGGCTCATCATCTGCCTCCCTCTCCACTACTAACGCAGGACTAACCACTTGATTGGTTGCCGCTAGGTAGAGCAGCAACTTCTCTTGTGGTTTAGGTGCGACAAGTATTGGAGTGGAGGACAGGTACCTCTTCAAGTCTTGCAGCGCAGCCTCTGCTTCCAGAGTCCATTTCATTGGACCTGCCTTTTTCAAAAATTTGAAAAATGGCAGGGCGCGCTCAGCTGACTTAGAGATAAACCTGCTGAGAGCAGCCACGCAACCGGCAAGTCTTTGCACATCCTTGACGCGCTTGGGTGCCTCAATCTGCTCGATGGCCTTGATCTTGTCGGGATTGGCTTCAATCCCCCTCTGAGACACGAAGAACCCGAGAAGCTTGCCGGAAGGGACTCCAAACACACACCTCTCGGGGTTGAGCTTGAGCTGGATCTTGCGCAGATTTGCAAAGGTCTCGTCTAAATCTTGAATCAGGGTTGCCCTGTCTTTGCTCTTGACCACTATGTCATCCATGAATGCTTCTACATTTCTGTGAATCTGTGGCTCAAAAGCTGTATGGACTACCCTTGCAAATGTTGAGCCAGCATTCTTCAAACCAAAAGGCATCCGTATGAAACAGTACGTGCCACATGGAGTGATGAATGCGGTCTTCTCCTCATCCTCTTCTGCCATGAAGATCTGATGATATCCTTAGTATGCGTCAAGAAATGAAAGAAAATCACATCCGGCCGTGGAGTCAACAATCTGGTCAATGCGCGGCAAGGGAAATGGGTCTTTGGGACAAGCTTTATTCACATCGGTGAAGTCGATACAAAGCCTCCATTTCCCGTTTGCCTTACGCACGACTACTGGATTGGCCAACCACGTAGGATGGAGCACTCCTCTGACAAGGCCTGCTGCTTCCCACTTCTTGATCTCTTCTGCTATGAATTCTTGGCGCTCCACTGCTTGTTTCCTGACTTTCTGTTTGACGGGCCGCGCGTGAGGACAAACGGCATGCTTGTGCTCAATTACTTTCCTGGGAACACCGGGGATGTCAGACGGTTGCCATGCAAACACGTCGACGTTCACCCGCAGGAAAGCAACGAGCGCGCTTTCCTTTTTAGGGTCAAGCGTGGCACTGATGGTGAAGGTACCACCAGTGCCGTCCTCCTTGGCGGACACCTTCTTGGTCTCTGGCGGAGCTGCCATCGTCTTCTTACACTTGCCGGTGGAGCTCGATGGCGCGTCCTCGACGGTAGCGCAGCACTCCGAAGAGGTGCGCTTGCCGGAGTGGGGCCCAGAGCTCCTGCCGGACTTGGTCTTGTTCTTTCCCTCGGGAGCTTCAGCGGCAAGTGTCTTGTGATCTGTTGTGGCTACTGCTTCCTGGTAGATCTTGTCGGCGCAGATAAGGGCATCCTTCTTGTCGCCAGGGACAGAGATGACACTTATCGGGCCTGGCATCTTGAGCATGTTGTACACATAGTGAGAGGCTGCCATGAACTTGGCGAGCGCTGGACGGCCAAGTATTCCATTGTAAGGCAATGGAAAATCGGCAACGTCAAAAGTGACTCTCTCAGTCCCGAAGTTCAGCTCCCCGCCAAATGTCACTGGCAGCGTGATCTTCCCCTGCGGCTTGCTCCTTCCCGGGTTGATTCCTTGGAATGTGCCGGTCTCTTCGAGCTCGTTGTCAGGGATCTGGAGTTTCTGGAGTACAATGGAGGAGATCAAGTTCAAGCCGGCCCCGCCGTCAACTAACATCTTAGTGACCTTGAGGTTACGGATAGTTGGTGAAACCAACATCGGCAAGCACCCGACCGCAGTTGTGTGATCAGGGTGGTCCTCAATATCAAAGATGATAGGTGTGCTGGACCATTTCAGAAGCTTGCATGATTCGACAGGTGGTTCTGCTGCATTAACTTCCCGCACCCACTGTTTGAGTTGGTGGTGAGAAGTATGCAGAGAAGCACCGCCGTCAACGCATAAGACCTCTGTGGCTTTCTGGAACTCCTGCTCACTGGTCTCAAGATCCTCCATGTCTTCGTCGTCGTCGTCGTTTTCATCCTTGTCACGGCCGCGGGGAGGTCTGTCTCCTTGCCGCTGCTTGGCCTTGCCGCGGCGTCCTCCCCGGCCGTTGAATGCCCGCTTCTTGCCGGATCCTCCATCACCACCTTGGGCCTTCTCCTTGTCGCGCCGCTCGTATTCAGCCTTCTGCTATTCAACAAGCTGCTCGACCCTCTTGCAATTCTGGAGGTCGTGGCCCTTTGTGCGGTGGATCTTGCAGTACTGCTTGTCGGTGCCGTCCTGCTTGTCGGCGGCCGCCACGGCTTGGCAGTTGGTGCATGTGGCAGTCTCCTTGCCGGAGCTACCAACTTTGGCCTTGTCGACGCCACCTCCGTTGCCTGACTACTCAACGACTAGCACTTCTTTGTTTTTCTTCTTCCTGTTGTTCCGCCGCCGGTTCTTCTTTGCCGGGGTGGCATCCTCACTGTCAGATCCTCCTGCTCCTGTATCCTCTCCGGGGAGTTTCCTCCCCTCCTCAGCATGTGCGCACTTGTCGGCCAGGGCGTACAGCTCACTGACGTCCCTGATCTTGCACATCGCCATCTCCTCCCTCATCCTGCGGTTACGCACGTTCTGATGGAACGCACTGATGACCGCGGCAGGGTGGACGTCTGGGATGTTGTGCTGTACACGGCTGAATCTCTGGATATACTTGCGCAGGGGTTCTCCTTCCTTCTGGGCGAGCAGGTGAAGGTCACTTTCCTGGCCATGAGGTTTGTGGCCGCCTGTAAAGGGGCCGACAAACTGATGGCATAGGTCTGCCCAAGAAGAAATGGAGTTGTCCGGCAAGTGCATGAGCCAGGATCTGACGTTGGGTTTGAGTACCAGCGGGAAGTAGTTGGCAAGGATCTTGTCGTCTCGTCCCCCGGCAGCTTGCACCGCGATGGTGTAGATGCTGAGGAACTCCGACGGGTGCGTCTTGCCGTCGTACTTCTCCGGTACGTCTGGCTTGAAATTCTTCATGCTGGGCCACTAGACTTGCCGCAGCTCACGAGTGAACGCAGGACAACCCACCGCGTACGGCAAGTCGCTTGGTCCCCCTGGCGCATGCATGTCGACAGTGGGCCCAGCGCGCTGGTCTGATAGTCGTCGCGCTTCTCTTTGGCGCTCGATGCGAGTACGAGCGTCTTCTTGTTGTCGCTCGTGGAGAACTTGGCGCTGATCGCGACGAGCTCGTGGATCTGATGACGCGGTGGAGTCGTCGTCGATGTTGATCCGGCGAGTCAGAGATTTTGGCCTTCGGGGCGGAGAGTGCACGGTGGTTGCACCCCCACCGGTCTTGTCGCCATCGGCCCGCGCCTGGCTGACTTGCCGCGGCTGCGATGTGCTCGGTTGCCGCGGAGTGTCGCCGTTGGCGAAGGCGATGAGACTCTGAATGGTGGCCCTCCAGTCGTCGGCTTTGTCTGCCGCTGGAGGGAAGTCTAGAAGCAGTTGAGCTCGTGCCAGAGCTTCTGCTGCAGTGGCGGGCAGCGGTGGCGAACGGTGCGAGGAGCGGGATATGCTCGGACTTCTAACTTCGTTAGAAGGAGCAGTTTCCCGTCCGGGCGACCGTGCCTTGCTCATGCCAGCATGTTGGTATGCATGCTGGTCTTGAGCGTTCCGGGACCCACCAGCTTGACCTTGGCCCAGCAAGCGTATGGTACCGTGAGTACCATGACGCTGTCGGTCCCGCGCCTCCTAAGATGGGCGCGGCGCATGCACGGACGCCGAGGTCTTGGAGTGCACCCGGTCGTCGTGGGAGCCGGCTACGCCGCCGATGGGCAGCGCAGCCTTGTCCTTGGACCTGGCAGCACCGTGAGTTCCCTCGTCGACGTCCGTTCTTCTGCCGGCGTCTACCCCACCAGCCGTTGGCTCCGGCGGTGGTGGGATCGACGCGGACGGTCCAGCTGCCTCCGAAGCCTTCTTCTTCGGCGGCATGTTGATGAAGATGATGAAGATCTAGCTCGTATGAACGCCGGATCAGGTTCACACAACCTCGACGCACCCCCTACCTGGCGCGACAAGGATGTCGGGGAAACTGATCCACCCACGAACACCTATGGGGACGGAGCCCCTTTTCGGTACGGCAGGGGGCGGATATCGCGCGAAGAGCAGATCGAGGCGAAGCACACGAGCAGTTTACCCAGGTTCGGGCCGCACGGATGCGTAAAACCCTACTCTTGCTTTGGTTTGTATTGAGTTCTTGGCTCGGGAGCACTGGAAGCTACAATACTCTTCAGTGGCTAACGAGACCGAGCGTGAGAGTGTTCCAATCTCTAACCCCCCTCTACGTTGCGCATGGGCCTCCTTTTATATGCTTAAGGGGTGACCGACAGGTGGCAACGCAGTTGAGGGTAAAAATGGAAAAAGTGTGGTAGTTGGAACAGTGTCCCATATCTAACCCCGACGGCAGGGGACAAGGGCATTAAATGCCCGTCGTCGTCGCCCAAACAGTGCAAAAAGGGCCACCGCGTACCCCTGGCTGCACAGCCTTCCGCCACGTGCGCCTGTGATACGTCCAAAACGTATCTATAATTTTTGCTTGCTCCATGCCTCTTTTGGGTGATATTGCTATGATATTTATACACTTCCATACACTTTTGATCATATTTGGACTAACCTATTAACTCAGTGCACCCCAGTGCCAGTTTCTGTTTTCTGCTGTTTTTGTATTTCAGGTTTTCCCGTCACGTAAACTGCCAGAAAAATCCTGGAAAACTTATATAAAAAATCAGCGTTCCGGAAGCTTCCACACGGCCGAAGTAGGGCCGGAGGGGGCCACCAGGGCTCCAGGCGCCCTGGTGGCGCGGCCCCCCTCCTGGCCGCGCCAGGGGGCGCCTGGGCCCCCCAGGCCTCCACTGATGCCCCCCTTTGGCATATATTTAGCACGCGTCCCGAAACCCTCGAGGACGGAACCCTTTTTCGCGATCTCATCTCTGTTCCGCCGCCGCCGCGCTTCCAAGATCGGGAGCGCCAGGAGAACTCTTCCCGGCACCCTGCCGGAGGGGAGGATCACCACCGGGAGCCTCTCCACCACCATGGACGCCTCCCGGATGAGTTGTGAGTAGTATCCCTTGGACCATGGGTCCATGACCAGTAGCTATGTGATATTCTCCTCCCCTTCTTCTGCTTCACTAATTAGACCTCGTGAGCTGCCCTACATGATCGAGGCACATATGTAATCCTTATGCTGTTGCTATGTTGAGTTTGCTGGGATCCGATGGATTGTGAGATTATGTTCAGATTGTGTTTGAGTAATATATTTGATTTACCTCTTTTATATTTATGTTCGTAAGTAATTCTTGCATGTTCTCCATTGCTATTTATTGCTTTGGCCAAGTAGTAGGTAGTAACTCCAAGAGGGAACGTTATGCTCGATTGTGAGTTCATGCCCCTCGATGACTAGCTTGAGTGACAGAAACATGAGTCTAGGGGATGTGTTGTTTCCACAAGTGGGAAAACAACGGTGCTTGTACTCGCGGGTGCAAGGATTGTTTACTTTACGCAAAGTTCTTTTAATGCAGTTGTCTGTTGCTTTGAGTTTACACTATGGGTGGGACTCGCAACTTAATACCAGCGAGATGTTCTGGATAGATATCTCAAGGTGGATGATTAGTAGTAGATGCAGATGGATTTCGATCTACTTACCTTGGCGTACCGCCCATGCTTTGAACATCTACCTTTCTTGCAACATAGTTAGCATTGGTTTGCGCACATAATTCTGTCAATTGCCCAGCTGTAATTCGTTTACCTCACATAGCTGTTTTATCGTCTTTTGGGAGAGACATCAGTAGTGAACATCATGGGACCCCGGTCCATATTACCATCACTGATCACATCCGCTATATATTTTCCGCTTTTACTTACTAGTTGCAGCAATACCTATCACTATTATCTCTTGTGTTTGATCCTTTGTAAACGACAAGGCCGGAGGGATTGACAACCTCTCTGTACTCGTTGGGAGCAAAGTTATTTGTATCTGTGTGCAGGTCCAAGTTGATTGCTAAGTATCTGGCGCTGTTAGCAGTTGACACCTTCTTGTTGAACCTTGGAGTCTCAGGGGAAATCGATCCTTGGTATATTTGCCAAGGGAAAACTTCCGCTACACTGCATCTCAAACCTTCCAATTGGGGTAACCAACGAGGGGCGAGAAGCTATCAAGCAAAGTTTTCTGGCGCCGTTGCCGGGGACTCCACTCTTCAAGATAGGGGAGTTGCACGCTATCTTTTACCTTTGCTTTTTAGTCTTCTTAGATTACCTTTCAGTTTTGCTTTAGTGTCTTTTATCGAAAATCACAAAAATAGTTATCTTTCTTGCTTGCTGCTATGGGTTCCACCGAGAACACCAAGTTGTGTGACTTCACTAGTCATAACAACGATGACTTTATCTGCACGCCTATCACTACACCTACCACTTCATCACCTTCTTATGAAATTAAACCTGTTTTACTGAACTTAGTCATGAAAGATC
This sequence comes from Secale cereale, assembly GCA_902687465.1. Classification (NCBI taxonomy): domain Eukaryota; kingdom Viridiplantae; phylum Streptophyta; class Magnoliopsida; order Poales; family Poaceae; genus Secale; species Secale cereale. Next base: position 33,788,221 of record LR738710.1, read on the forward strand.
AATTCTCCGGTGTTGGAGATGATGCTGCTTTACACTTGAACAATTTTGTTGAACTTTGTGATATGCAAAAGTACCAAGAAATAGATGGTAATATTGTTAATCTTAAACTTTTTCCTTTCTCCTTGAGAGGAGGAGCTAAAATTTGGTTTCAATCTTTGCCTAGAAATAGCATAGATTCATGGGACAAGTGCAAAGATGCTTTTATTGGAAAATACTATCCACCTGCTAAAATTATCCAACTAAGAAGTAACATAATGAATTTTAAACAATTGGATAATGAACACGTTGCCCAAGCTTGGGAACGCATGAAATCTCTTGTCAAGAACTGCCCTACTCATGGTTTGACTACTTGGATGGTTATCCAAACTTTTTATGTAGGCTTGAACTTTACCTCGCGGAACTTGTTAGATTCGGCCGCGGGAGGAACCTTTATGTCAACTACACTTGGTGCTGCCACGAAGCTTCTCGATGATATGATGACCAATTATTCTCAATGGCACACCGAACGCGCTCCAACAGGTAGGAAGGTAAACTCTGTCGAGGAGATTTCCTCCCTAAATGAAAAGGTTGACTTGATCATGTCTCTACTTTCGAAGCAATCTTATGTTGATCCTCGTGATGTTCCTTTAAATTCTTTGATTGCTCAAGAACAAGTAGATGTGAACTTTATCTCTAGAAACAATTTTAATAACAATGCTTATAGGAGTAATTTTGATAGCAATCCTAGACCGTTCCCCTCTAATTCTTATGGGAACAACAATGCTTATCCTAGCACCAAGAACTCCACTACTGAACTAGAGATTGTGCTTAAAGATTTCATCACTACCCAAAAAGCCTTTAACAAGAGTGTAGAAGAGAAACTAAACAAACTAGATGATCTCTCTTCGAAAGTAGACAATTTAGCCCATGAGGTAGAATTGCTTAAAATTAGAACTTCTCCTCTTGAGGAGAGGAAGGTCACTCCTATGAATGCTATTCAAGTGCAAATTAATGAAAACATTAGGATGTTGGCTAAACTTAAAGAGAGATGGGCTAGAGAAAGGGAGGAAGAAGATAGAATTAAGAACCTTCCTACCCACCACACTGTTGCTACTATCCAAGTTGTTGAGGATATTCAAACTCTTAGCACCCAATGCACTCCTGGTCCCAATGGACCTATTAATGGTGATGCTATGACCATAGAAACTACCAAACAAGTGAACCTAAAGGACACCACTACCACCTTACTTGATAGTAGTGACCTTGATTTTGACAATTGCACTCTTACCGAAGTTATTGATTTCCTTCACAAGATGTCTAGAGATCCCCGCACTAGCACGCTTAACCTTGCCTTCACAGAGCATATCACTAATGCTCTCATCAAAGCTATGGAGGAGAAACTTAGAGTAGAAGCCTCGATACCTAGGAAGCTAGAAGATGGTTGGGATCCTATGATTAAAATTAAATTGAATAACTTCTCTTGCTATGCTTTATGTGATGTTGGAGCTAGTACCTCCGTTATGCCCAAAAGAATATATGATATGCTTAAATTGAAACCTTTTGATTCTTGTTCTTTTGGTGTTTGTCTTCTTGATTCTTCCATAAAGAAACCTTTGGGGAGGATCGACGATGTTCTTATCATTGTCAATGACAATTATGTTCCCGTTGATTTTACTATTATGGACATTGAGTGTGAACCTTCTTGTCCAATTATTTTCGGACGTCCTTTTCTTCGCACCGTTGGTGCCATCATTGACATGAAAGAGGGTAATATAAAATTCCAATTTCCTCTCAAGAAAGGGCTGGAACACTTCCCTAGAAAGAAGATTAAGTTACCTTTTGAGTCCGTTATACGGGCAAGCTATTCTTTTACTCTTGATAAAACTTGATCTATTTGCATTATGCCTAGCTTAAAGGCATAAAAGAAAGCTCTTTTGGGAGGCAGCCCACATGAATAAAATTTTATTTTGCTTTTGTTGTGTCTTGAGGTAGTTACTACAGTAGCATCATCATTGTATCTTTACTTTCCAGTTTTGTGCCAAGTGTAGCCTCTGATTGCAAGAAAGTTCAAAAGTTGTGACGTGCTGTCCAGGAAACAGATTCTCTCCTTGGATAGAAAAATTCGTATAAAATCACCAGATCATCTTTTTGGTCTGAATTTTTTCGACAGTGTGCTCTATACAATTGTCTTTCGGGCGTCTGTTCTGAGTTTTTTGATTAGAGTTGCAGAAGTGCCCCGAAAAAATCATTTACTACCTGCTGGTCTGTTTTCACAGATTCTGTCCTGTTTTGCCTTTTCTTCATTTTGCAAACCTTGAGCTTGCTTTTTCTTTGCAAAAACCTTTTGGCAATCTTGAGTAACAGTAGACCTTAAAGAATATCCTTATTTCCAGCAAGGAACAATTATATTATTATGGGTACTAACCTCGCTAATCAGATTATGATGAGTTATGTATGAAGGGAGTTTTCAAGTGTGCGAGGGAAGATGATAAAAAGATTCAGGAGTGTCAAACGCTCAAGCTTGGGGATGTCCCCATGCACCCCCAAGAAATATTCAAGAAGACTCAAGCGTCTAAGCTTGGCATGCCCCCGTGCATCCCCTTCTCCATCAACATTATCAGTTCGTCTTTCGTTCCACTATATTTTTATCACTTCATGTGTTATGTGCTATGCTTGGAGCGTCTTGCTTTTAGTTTCCTTTTTAGTTTTCTTTAGCTTTTCATAACGAGTCGGAAGTCAGCTTTCTTTGTGTGGGAGAGAAACACGCTCCACTTCAACCTAGAACACAACATAGAATTTTCATGTCTATCCTTGTTGTGTATGTTCTTGGTATTTCAATAGCTACTATCATGTTTAGCTCTTAGTTTTCATGCTTATCTTTTTAAAGAGCTTTTGTGTAGTTGGTCATTGGAACTCTCTTTATCTATCATGCTTATCTTGTTAAGAGAGTTGGCTTCTGTTGCATTGGTCGATACGTCTATGATAAAAATGCTACGTGCATAATGGTGCTTAGTAGTTCATGTTTTCTTATGGTTAGTCTCAAATAGCTGGGGGGTTCCCAATGTGTTATTGGAGTACCAACATGATTTGTTTGCCTATGATGTGGTATGGTTTGATGATATCTTCCTTCAAGAATTTATTTTGATTGACTTGGCGTATGCTCACGCATATTTAAGACTGTAAAGAAAGTCTGTCAAGCCTTGATGATCATTTATTTCTGAGTAGCGATATAACTTCCATGCCTGATTCAATGTTGCTTTGTCGCTCTGCATGATTATGACCGTCATTGCTCTTTTAGTTGGTCGCTCCCAGTCTTTTGCTAACCTCCACCTGTACTAAGCGGACTGACTGCTTGTGCATCCAAAATCTTTTAAACCAGTTATGCCATATGAGTCCACCATACCTTCCTATACATGGTATTTACCTGCCATTCCTAATGAAGACTTTCATGTACCATCTCGAAATTATTCAAAAAAGCATTTCTCTTTTGTGCCTCTGTTTTAGTTCATGAGGAAGTAGTAGTTAATTCATGATCTTTGTAAGTTGGACAAGCTTCACCCCGGGATTGCATGTCTAATGTGCAAACCCATAATACGAGAAGGAACTGGCAAAGAGTGCGCCCGACTCAAAATTAATATAACAAACAAACCCTCCTTCACGCTTTGTTCATGAGAAATCAAAAAACTTTGGCAGTGATAAACAAAGGAGATTAAGAGGATGTGATCGTCCTCATTCAGGAGCCGTTCCTCGAAACTTGTCCATCTCAAGAAGTGATTGAGTTGTCTGCTAGCATTCGTTGACGGAACATGCATAATCTAAAAAATAATTATTACCTCTGTTTTAAAAACCAAGAGCTCTGGTACATGTTTTGTCTTTGTTTCCGACCACGGGTTTTCAACCTTGCCAACAAAATCCACGGTTCGAGAGTCTCCACCTTCTTTTAAAGCACCAACTACTGAGAGCATGATTGTCATTCTAAGTGTAATGTGCATTGTCCCAAAGTAGCATTGTCTTTTGCATGATTATGATATCGTTTATTCTCAAATCATTGTATCTAGTCATCACTTAAACCTTGGAGGTGCCCTTGCATTTATGTTTTGCTTCACTAAAGGGGGCAAGCGAGATACCACTTTATCATATTTGCACACCATGCTCATTACAAATCTATTTGATGTTTCAGTATCATATTGTAAAACTTTCAGTTCTTTGTGATTTTCTCATAAGGCAACTTAATTACTACAGATTCATTGTCTCAGTAAGCTTTTGTCATATGACTATGAAAAGTCCTATATGGTTAATAGCATGTCACCACAGAAATTATTCTTGTTATCATTTACCTACTCGAGGACGAGCAGGAATTAAGCTTGGGGATGTTGATACGTCCAAAACGTATCTATAATTTCTACTTGCTCCATGCCTCTTTTGGGTGATATTGCTATGATATTTATACACTTCCATACACTTTTGATCATATTTAGACTAACCTATTAACTCAGTGCACTCCAGTGCCAGTTTCTGTTTTCTGCTGTTTTTGTATTTCAGGTTTTCCCGTCACGTAAACTGCCAGAAAAATCCCGGAAAAATTATATAAAAATCAGCATTCCGGAAGCTTCCACATGGCCGAAGTAGGGCCGAAGGGGGGCCACCAGGGCTCCAGGCGCCCTGGTGGCGCGGCCCTCCTCCTGGCCGCGCCGGGGGGGCGCCTGGGCCCCCCAGGCCTCCGCTGATGCCCCCCTTTGGCATATATTTAGCACGCGTCCCGAAACCCTCGAGGACGGAACCCTTTTTCGCGATCTCATCTCTGTTCCGCCGCCGCCGCGCTTCCAAGATCGGGAGCACCAGGTGAACTCTTCCCGGCACCCTGCCGGAGGGGAGGATCACCACCAGGAGCCTCTCCACCAGCATGGACGCCTCCCGGATGAGTTGTGAGTAGTCTCCCTTGGACCATGGGTCCATGACCAGTAGCTATTTGATGTTCTCCTCCCCTTCTTGTGCTTCACTAATTAGACCTCGTGAGCTGCCCTACATGATCGAGGCACATATGTAATCCTTATGCTGTTGCTATGTTGAGTTTGTTGGGATCCGATGGATTGTGAGATTATGTTCAGATTGTGTTTGAGTAATATATTTGATTTACCTCTTTTATATTTATGTTCGTAAGTAATTCTTGCATGTTCTTCGTTGCTATTTATTGCTTTGGCCAAGTAGTAGGTAGTAACTCCAAGAGGGAACGTTATGCTCGATTTTGGGTTCATGCCCCTCGATGACTAGCTTGAGTGACAGAAACATGAGTCTAGGGGATGTGCTATTGCCACAAGGGGGAAAACAACGGTGCTTGTACTCGTGGGTGCAAGGATTGTTTACTTTACACAAAGTTCTTTTAATGCAGTTGTCTGTTGCTCTGAGTTTCCACTATGGGTGGGACTCGCAACTTAATACCAGCGAGATGTTCTGGATAGATATCTCAAGGTGGATGATTAGTAGTAGATGCAGATGGATTTCGGTCTACTTACCTTGGCGTACCGCCCATGCTTTAAATCTCTACCTTTCTTGCAACATAGTTAGCATTGGTTTGCGCACATAATTCTGTCAATTGCCCAGCTGTAATTCGTTTACCTCACATAGCTGTTTTATCGTCTTTTGGGAGAGAGACATCACTAGTGAACATCATGGGACCCCGGTCCATATTACCATCACTGATCACATCCAATATTTATTTTCCGCTTTTACTTACTAGTTGCAGCAATACCTATCACTATTATCTCTTGTGTTTGATCCTTTGTAAACGACAAGGCCGGAGGATTGACAACCTCTATGTACTCGTTGGGAGCAAAGTTATTTGTATCTGTGTGCAGGTCCAAGTTGATTGCTAAGTATCTGGCGCCGTTAGCAGTTGACACCTTCTTGTTGAACCTTGGAGTCTCAGGGGAAATCGATCCTTGGTATCTTTGCCAAGGGAAAACTTCCGCTACACTGCATCTCAAACCTTCCACTTGGGGTAACCAACGAGGGGCGAGAAGCCATCAGCCTGGAAGGATCCCAGAGCGGCACGTGGATGGATGTGCTGGAGCGCGGGTACTGAGTGGAAGCTTGCCGCGGCGAGCGCCTTGCAGCGGCCGCTATCTTGTCGCTTCCGGGAGCTTGTCGCTCACCGGGCCTTGCCGGGACGCGTGGCGCGTCGCGGCAAGTTTCTTGAGATGCCTTGGTTGGGCTTCCCGGCAAGCTACTCTTGCCAGGGTCTTGTGCCTTGAGTAGTCTTGTGCCTCAAATGGCCTTCCTGGCAAGCGCCTCTTGCCGGGGCCTTGCCTCCTTGGCTTAAATACTTTGTTCTTGAATGGCTCCAAAGGAGCCACGGAGGACCTTGGCGGTCGCCCGGCAAGCCTTGCCGCGGGACGCTACGACTGCCCGTGCACAAGTTCGGGATACTAAGGGTACCCCTACTTTAGTACACCGACACCCTCATCGACAGGCCTATTCAATACATAGATGCTTGGTACTGCTGCAAATGATGTGCAGGTGTCACGATATCCATTTGTACTGATACGAGAACCAAGTTCAAATGAAATAGAAACTCGGCTTGTCATTTGTCTAAGAAAGTTGTGTTTGCTTTTGTTATATTTGTGATGCTCTACCAATAAGTTTTACTACTGATATCCTTCGTTTGCCATACGTACCCGGTTTTAAAATAAATAACTTTATTCATTTATCCATCATGAAACATACAGAGGCGAGCACAATAGTAATAAAATTGCACATCTAGTGCTCAACAACATGAGCAGTGCAATACTAAATCCAACAGACTAAGCAGCAAGCTTGCTAGCTAAAAACAGAACAAACACTATCAGAACTACACTAAAAAGCATCCACTTCTGATGACCATTGTTCTTTACATTGAGCAGGGATTCAGTTTGCCACAACTTCTCTTCAAGAGCAACATTTCGTTCCTCCATCTTGTGCAATACATCCCTCAAAGCATTAGTCTGGGTGCTTCTATCCTCAATCCCCATTCCCAGGTCTGCATTCACTACTCTGAGCTGAGTGTTCTCCCTCCGGAGGTTGTTCACCGCGTCACGCAGATCGACCAAAAGTTGGTGAAGAAAGGGCATAGTAGGGTCATCAATCCAGATTTATGAATGGCAGAAATTGAAGTATTTGGAGTCATCAATCCATTTGGATAAGATAGTGTTCCAAATTTATGAATGGCAGAAAGATCCAGTGAAATTAAAGAAGGAAATACTACCAAATAGATGGATTACCGGAGATCTCTGGCAGGTTAGATACCTACGAAGAGGATTTGCGTTGCTCCAGGAGATCCATCTCGCCGCTTTCTTTTCGCACAGGCAATTTTTAGATGGCGCGTACGCTAGCGGCTGCTCACGATAAGGAATCAGTGAAGTCTTGGGAGAAAAGCCAGGATGTCCACCATGGGAGGACGAGCGTGCTCCAGTGCTCGAGGAAGACGATGCCATCTGGGATAGCACAAGCAGCAAAGACGCCGACCACATACAGAGTTAGGGTTGGTGAGGAGGAGGGCAATGGGTGGCTGTGGGGTGTCGTTCTCGAGGGGGTGAGGTCAGGGGTTGGGAGGATGTATCAATTTTGTTTCTGGATTTTGCCCCTGCGTGGGCTGTGGTACAGCACTACAGCAGGCATGCCATACATATGAGAATATTTTCCTATTGCAATTGGTGTGCTACAAAAATATCAGTATTGCCTAAAGAAAGAAAAAAACGACAGTGACAGCCGGGGTCATACTGTTGGAAAGGTCAAGATAAGATCATAAATGTTTAATTAAAAATATCCCTAAATTGAAGTATCTATCTCATATATGACTTCTAGAGCATCAATAAGCAAGGTTCCCGGCCTCCACGACGGCAACAATGTGGTCAATTCGGGATGTTGTTTCATGTTAATATCTTAGTGCGGTATATGCAGGTGATTGACGACTGATACAGTTCAATTGCACGCGTGCGTTGGCCATGACGTCAAACTACATTAGCTAGCCGATTACATACGGCGATGCACGAAAGTTATGCCAACATCTCAGGATGGCGTCGTGATCAGATAATGGGTGGCGATGGGTTTTGCATTACAGAAGTGAAATAGAGCCATGGATCGTGGAAGTGCCTTTCTACACCCAGGAGCAAATGCTCCTGGTGCGAATAGTGCAATAAAAAAACAATTCAAAAAATTCTGAATTTTTTAAGGGACATACTTTCGCAAATGTTTGTCGTGCATGAATTTTTTATTACGAATTCACATTCGTGCAAGTCGTGCCGGAAATTACAAAATCAAAGCTCCAAAATGCTTATGTAAGTAACATTTCAGACCATCGATTTTTATTTTTTTATCATGCCTTCCACCAATGTGATGTTGTGATGAAAATTTTCATGCACAAGTAACATTTGTGAAAGTATGGCACAAAAAAAATTCAGAATTTTTCGAATTTATTTGAATTTTTGTATTACTACTTTTAACACCAGGAGCATTCGTTCCCGCACCGCGAATGTTACAAGGATCCAATATAGTTCTTTCCCAACCGATTACGGTTGCTCGTGTGATTCAATGGTGAAGAATTGTAGCGTGTGCTTCAAGGAAATGGACGATACTTTTTATCCTTCTAAGCTACAAAACCTTAGCAACGAATGACGAGTGCTCATGTGATTCAAGATGAAGAATTGTAACATGTGATTCAAGGTAAACGCACCATCCTTTTACTTCGCACAGTATACATTTTCATACACAAACTGGCGGTCGTAGTGTCATTCGGGATGAAGGACTTTACCAATTGATGTCCATGCACATTTTTTTACGTCCTCCCCATGCTTAAGTACTTTACACGTACATGACCGGACCTCGTTTTATGTATAACAAAGGACTTTAGCAACTGATACCACTTGCTAGAGTCCTTCACCATGAATCAATCAAGCACCGGTCATGCGTGTGTAAAGTATCATTTACGCCCGAAGTTACAACACGGGTATCGAATGACACGTGCTAAAGTCCTTCATTTAGAATGAAACAAGCACCGGTCATGCGTATGTGAAGTCTCATATTTTTTGTTTGATGTTTACTGTGGCCTCGTAACATATTTTGCTTAAGTCCTTTACACGCACATGACTCGTCCTCGTTTTATGTATAACAAAGGACTTTAGGAATTAATATCATTTGCTAAAGTCCTTCAACACGAATCAAACTAGCACCGGTCAAGCGTGTGTAAAGTATCATTTACGCTCGAAGTTAAACAACACGTGCATCGAATGACTCGTGCTAAAGTCCTTCATCCCGAATGAAACAAGCACCGCTCATGCGTATGTAAAGTCTCATATCGCCCGAAGTTAAAAACACATCCATTGATAAAAATTGCTAAAGTCCTTCATTTATAACAAAACAAGCACCGGTCATGCGTGTGTGAAGTCCAATATCTTTTGTTTGATGTTTACTGTGGCATTCTAATATCTTTGTTTCTCGGCCCCGTTTATATTACAAGGATCGAATTTAGTACTTACCCCAGCGATGAAGACCTCATTAAGGACCGAAGTTAAAAAAACACGTGCATTGATCATATTTGCTAAATTCCTTCACGCTGAATGAAGCGAGCACCGTTCTAAACAAAGGACTTTAGCAATTGTCATCAATGCATGTGTTTATAACATATTTTTGTTCCCGCACTTCAAATGTTACAAGGATCCGATATAGTTCTTTCCCAACCGATGACAGTTGCTTGTGTGATTTGATGGTGAAGAACGGTCGCGTGTGCTTCAAGGAAATGCACGATACTTTTAATCCGTCTAAGCAAAAAAATCTTACCAACAAATGACGAGTGCTCATGTGATTCAAAATGAAGAACTATACCATGTGATTCTAGGGAAACGCATGATCCTTTTACTTCACACAACCTATATTACTTTATACACGACTTGCGGTCCTAGTGTCATTCGGAATGAAGGACTTTAGCAATTGATGTCCATGCAAAAAAATTTACGTCCTCCCCGTGCTTAAGTACTTTACACGTACATGACCGGTCCTTGTTTTATGTATAACAAAGGAATTTAGAAATTGATATCATTTGCTAAAGTCCTTCACCAAGAATCAAACAAGCACCGGTCATGCGGGTGTAAAGTATCATTTATGCCCGAAGTTACAACACGTGTATCAAATGACTCGTGCTAAATGTTGGGAATATTTGCTAAAGTCCTTCACCATGAATCAAACTAGCACCGGGCAAGCGTGTGTAAAGTAGCACTTACGCCCGAAGAATCAACACGTGTATCGAATGACTTGTGCTAAAGTCCTTCATTTGAAATGAAACAAGCAGTGGTCATTGATACGTCTCCAACGTACCTCTAATTTTTTATTGTTCCATGCTATTATATTATCCATCATGGATGTTTATATGCATTTATAGGCTATTTTATATGATTTTTGTGACTAACCTATCAACCTAGAGCCCAGCGCCAGTTTATGTTTTCCCCTTGTTTTTAAGTTTTACAGAAAAGGAATACCAAACGGAGTCCAATTGACGTGCCAATTTTTGATGATTTTTTATGGACCAAAAGAAGCCCCCGGCATAAAAGAGTTGGGCTAGAAGAGTCCCGAGCCATCCACGAGGGTGGAGGTCGCGCCCTACCCCCCTGGGCGGGTCCCCCTGCCTCGTGGATGACTCGGAGACCCCCTGACGTGAGCCCGACGCCAAAAATTCTTAGGAATACTGAAACCCCCGAAAAGAAACCTAGATCGGGAGTTTCGCCGCTGCAAGGCTCCGTAGCCACCAAAAACCAATCAGGACCCTGTTCCGGCACCCTGCTGGAGGGGGGATCCATCACCGATGGCCATCTTCACAATCCCGATGCTCTCCATGATGAGTAGGGAGTAGTTCACCCTCGAGGCTGAGGGTATGTACTAGTAGCTATGTGTTTGATCTCTCTCTCTCTCTCTCTCTCTCTCTCTCT
>LR738710.1:33799188-33826903 GCA_902687465.1 Secale cereale
CTCTCTCTCTGTCTCTCGTGTTCTTGATATGGCACGATCTTGATGTACGGCGAGCTTTGCTACTATAGTTGGATCTTATGATGTTTCTCCCCCTCTACCTTCTTGTAATGGATTGAGTTTTCCCTTTGAAGTTATCTTATCGGATTGAGTCTTTAAGGATTTGAGATCACTTGATGTATGCCGTGCATGTGCTTATCTGTGGTGACAATAGGATATTCACGGGAGGTACTTGATGTATGTTTTGGTGATAAACTTGCCGGTTCAGTGACATTCTGAACTTATGCATAGGGGTTGGCACAGGTTTTCGTCTTGACTCTCTGATAGAAACTTTGGGGCACTCTTCGAAGTTCTTTGTGTTGGTTGATTAGATAAATATGAAATTGTGTGGTGCAAATTGTATAATCATTGCCCACGGATACTTGAGGTTACAATGGAGTATCTAGGTGACATTAGGGTTTTGGTTGATGTGTGTCTTAAGATGTTATTCTAGTACAAACTCTAGGATAGATCGAACGGATAGAATAGCTTCATGTTATTTTACTACGGTCTCTTGAATAGATCGATCAGAAAGAATAACTTTGAGGTGGTTTCATACCCTACAATAATCTCTTCGTTTGTTCTCCGCTATTAGTGACTTTGGAGTGTCTCTTTGTTGTATGTTGAGGGATAGTTATATGATCCAGTTATGTTATTATTGTTGAGAGAACTTGCACTAGTGAAAGTATGAACCCTAGGCCTTGTTTCCAAGCATTGCAATACCGTTTATGCTCACTTTTATCATTAGTTACCTTGCTGATAGTTATATGATCCATTTTATGTTTACTGTGGCATTCTAATATCTTTGTTTCTCGGCCCCGTTTATGTTACAAGGATCGAATTTAGTACTTACCCCACCGATGAAGAACTCATTAATGGCCGAAGTTAAAAAACACATGCATTGATCACATTTGCTAAATTCCTTCACGCTGAATGAAACGAGCACCGTTCTAAACAAAGGACTTTAGCAATTGTCATCAATGCATGTGTTTATAACGTATTTTTCATCCCGCACTGCGAATGTTACGAGGATCCGATATAGTTCTTTCCCAACCGATGACGGTTGCTTGTGTGATTAGATGGTGAAGAATTGTAGTGTGTGCTTCAAGGAAATGCATGATACTTTTAATCCGTGTAGGCAACAAAATCTTACCAACGAATGACAAGTGCTCATGTGGTTCAAAATGAATAACTATAGCATGTGATTCAAGGTAAACGCACGATCCTTTTACTTCACACAACCTATATTACTTTATACACGAACTTGCGGTCCTAGTGTCATTCCGGATGAAGGACTTTAGCAATTGATGTCCATGCACATTTTTTTACGTCCTCCCCATGCTTAAGTACTTTACACGTACATGAACCGTCCTTGTTTCATATATAACAAAGGAATTTAGCAATTGATATCATTTGCTAAAGTCCTTCACCAAGAATCAAACAAGCACCGGTCATGCATGTGTAAAGTATCATTTACGCCCGAAGTTACAACACGTGTATCAAATGACTCGTGCTAAAGTCCTTTATTTGAAATGAAACAAGCACTAGTCATGCATATGTAAAGTCTCATATGTTTTGTTTGATGTTTACTATGGCGTCATACCATATTTTGCACGTATTTTTTAACATTTGCTAAAGTCCTACACCACGAATCAAACAAGCACTGGTCATGCGTGTGTAAAGTATCATTTACGCCCGAAGTTAAACAACACATGCATCGAATGACTCGTGCTAAAATCATTCTTCCCGAAGGAAACAAGCACCAGTCATGCGTACGTAAAGTCTCATATCGCCCGAAGTTAAACAACACATTCATTGATAACGATTGCTAAAGTCCTTCATTTATAACAAAATAAGCACCGGTCATGCGTGTGTAAAGTCCAATATCTTTTATTTGATGGTTACTATTGCATTCTAATATCTTTGTTTCTCGGCCCCGTTTATGTTACAAGGATCGATTTTAGTACTTACCCCGCCGATGAAGAACTCATTAACGGTCGAAGTTAAAAAATACGTGCATTGATCACATTTGCTAAATTCCTACATGCTGAATGAAACGAGCATCATTCTAAATGAAGGACTTTAGCAATTGTCATCAATGCATGTGTTTTTTAACATATTTTTGTTCCCGCACCGTGAATGTTACAAGGATCCGATATAGTTGTTTCCCAACCGATGACTGTTGCTCGTGTGATTCGATGGTGAGGAATTGTAGTGTGTGCTTCAAGGAAATGCACGACACTTTTAATCTGTCTAGGATACATAACCTTACCAACGAATGACGAGTGCACATGTGATTCAAGATGAACGAATGTAGCATGTGATTCAAGGTAAACGCACGATCCTTTTACTTCGCACAGCCTATACTACTTTATACACGAACTTGCGGTCCTAGTGTCATTGGGGATGAAGGACTTTAGCAATTAATGTCCATGCACTTTTTTTATGTCCTCCCTGTGTGTAAGTACTTTACACGTACACGACCGGTCCTCCTTTTATGTATAACAAAGGACTTTAGCAATGGATATCATTTGCTAAAGTCCTTCACCATGAATCAAACAAGCACCGGTCATGCGTGTGTAAAGTATCTTTTACGCTCGAAGTTACAACACGTGTATCGAATGACTCGTGCTAAAGTCCTTCATTTAAAATGAAACAAGCACCAGTCATGCGTATGTAAAGTCTCATATGTTTTGATTTATGCTTAATTTGGCGTCATTACATATTTTTCTTAAGCCATTTACACGCACATGACCGGTCCCCGTTTTATGTATAACAAAGGACTTTAGCAATTGATATCATTTGCTAAATTCCTTCACCACAAATCAAACAAGCACCAGGCAAGCTTGTGTAATGTATCACTTACGCCCGAAGAATCAACACGTGTATCGAATGACTTGTGCTAAAGTCCTTCATTTGAAATGAAACAAGCACCGGTCATTGATACGTCTCCAACGTATCTATAATTTTTAATTGTTCTATGCTATTATATTATCCATCTTGGATGTTTTATATGCATTTATAGGCTATTTTATATGATTTTTGGGACTAACCTATTAACCTAGAGCCGAGTGTCAGTTAATGTTTTTTTCCTTGTTTTTGAGTTTTGCAGAAAAGGAATACCAGACGGAGTCCAATTGACGTGCCAATTTTTGATAATTTTTTATGGACCAAAAGAAGCCCCCGGAGTAAAAGATTTGGGCTAGAAGAGCCCCGAGCCATCCACGAGGGTGGAGGGCGCGCCTGCCTCGTGGACGACTCGGAGACCCCCCTGATGTGAGCCCGACGCCAAAAATTCCTATAAATACATAAACCCCCGAAAAGAAACCTAGATCGAGAGTTCTGCCGCCGCAAGCCTCTATAGCCACAAAAAACCAATTGGGACCCTGTTCCGGCACCATGCCGGAGGGGGATCCATCACCGGTGCCCATCTTCATCATCCCGGCGCTCTCCATGACGAGGAGGGAGTAGTTCACCCTCGGGGCTGAGGGTATGTACTAGTAGCTATGTGTTCGATCTCTTTCTCTCTCGCTCGTGTTCTTGATGTGGCACGATCTTGATGTACCGCTAGCTTTTCTACTATAGTTGGATCTTATGATGTTTCTCCCCCTCTACCTTCTTGTAATGGATTTATTTTTCCCTTTGAAGTTATCTTATCAGATTGAGTCTTTAAGGATTTGAGAACACTTGATGTATGTCTTGCATGTGCTTATCTGTGGTGACAATGGGATATTCATGTGATGTACTTGACGTATGTTTTGGTGATCAACTTGCGGGTTCAGTGACATTCTGAACTTATGCATAGGGCTTGGCACACGTTTTCGTCTGGACTCTCCGATTGAAACTTTGGGGCACTCTTTGAAGTTCTTTGTGTTGGTTGAATAGATGAATCTGAGATTGTGTGATGCATGTCGTATAATCATGCCCACAGATACTTGAGGTGACAATAGAGTATCTAGGTGACATTAGGGTTTTGGTTGATGTGTGTCTTATGGTGTTATTCTTGTATGAACTCTAGGATAGATCGAACGGATAGAATAGCTTCGTGTTATTTTACTACGGACTCTTGAATAGATCGATCAAAAAGAATAACTTTGAGGTGGTTTCGTACCCTACAATAATCTCTTCGTTTGTTCTCCACTATTAGTGACTTTGGAGTGACTCTTTGTTGTATGTTGAGGGATAGTTATATGATCAAGTTATGTTATTATTGTTGAGAGAACATGCACTAGTGGAAGTATGAACCCTAGGCCTTGTTTCCTAGCATTGCAATACCGTTTATGCTCACTTTTATCATTCGTTACCTTGTTGTTTTTATATTTGCAAATTTCAAAAACCTATATCTACCATCCATATTGCACTTGTATCACCATCTCTTCGCCAAACTAGTGCACCTATACAATTTTCCATTGTATTCGGTGTGTTGGGGACACAAGAGACTCTTTGTTATTTGGTTCAGGGTTATTTGAGAGAGACCATCTTCATCCTACGCCTCCCACGGATTGGTAAACCTTAGGTCATCCACTTGAGGAAATTTGCTACTGTCCTACAAACCTCTGCACTTGGAGGCCCAACAACGTCTACAAGAAGAAGGTTGTGTAGTAGACACCAGGCTCTTTTCTGGCGCCGTTGCCGGGGAGGCTAGGTAAGCGGCATTCACATCCCGTCAGCGAAGCTCTTTTTAGCGCCGTTGCCGGGGAGGTGAGTGCTTGAAGGTATATCTTTATATCTTGCAATCGAATCTTTTAGTTTCTTATTTTATCACTAGTTTAGTTTATAAAAGAAAACTACAAAAGATGGAATTGAGGGTGCCTCATATCCTTCATCTTTTTAATGTCTTTCGTGAAAATGATGGAAAGGAAAATTGTACCAAAGTGCTAGAAGAAGAATGCATTAAAATGTTTGGCAGTAAATACTTGAATGATGAGCATGATTGCAATGTTGTTAGTGTGAATTCTTTGAATATCCATGATGCCAATCATATGCAAAGTCCCAAGCTTGGGGATGCTATGCTTGATGAAGATGATATTTTTTGTCCCCAAAGTTTTGATGAGCAAATTTATTTTGATGATAGCATGCCTCCTATTTATGATGATTATATTGCTGAAAGTGCATTTGGAGAGGTCAAGACTTTATTTTTTAATGATTCTACTATCTTGGAAGAGGTTTCAATTGATTATGATGAGAACAACGTTGCTATCTATGATGATTATTGTCATGACTTGTATGCTATTAAGAATAATGATAACCATGAAACTTGTCATCATGATTTTAGTTTTTAATTGGATTATGCCTCACATGATAATTAATTTGTTGAGTTTGCTCCCACTATTATTCATGAGAAGAAATTCGCTTATGTGGAGAGTAATAAAATTTATATGCTTGTGGATCATGAAAAGAATACTTTATGTGATGGTTATATTATTGAATTCATTCAAAATGCTACTGAAAATTATTATGAGGGAGGAATATATGCTTGTTGGAGTTGCAATAATATCAAGTTTCCTCTCTATGTGCTTAAAATCTTCAAGTTATGCTTGCTTTGCCTTCCTATGCTAGTTAATTATCGTTCCCATAAGGTGTTTGCTCACAAAATCCCTATGCATAGGAAGTGGGTTAGACTTAAATGTGCTTTTCATGCAATTCATGATGCTCCCTTTGTGTTTCAATACTTTACTTTCATGTGAGCATCATTGAAATCGCAATGCCTAGCTAAAAGGCTTTAAAGAAAAGCACTCGTTGGGAGACAACCCAATATTTTTCTTTCCAATTTTTCAATAAATATATCATCTAGCCTCTGGTTATATGGGTTTTCATGTTTTAAATTAGTGTTTGTGCCAAGTAAGACCTTTGCGATGATTAGGAAGATAGTCGATTGGTTTTGCTGAAAAACAGAAACATTTGCGCCCAGTGTTTGAATTCTTTTTGATTACTGGAACGTGATAAATTCTTGATTTTTTACAGAACTCTGACCTACAAATTACCCACGTTTTCTTATGTTTTCAGAATTTTTATAGATGTAGAGGTTTTACACCAATTCAAATCTTTACAGATTACCATGTTTAAGACAGATTCTATTTTCTTGTGTTGTTTGCTTATTTTGATGCATCTATGGGTAGTACCATGGGGTATGAACCATGGAAAAGTTGGAATATAGTAGATATTACATCAATATGAAACAAAAATGAGTTCACAATAGTACTTACAAGTAAGGATTGCATTTGTTTTACTAACGCATCTCACGAAGTTCCATTAAGTTTTGTGTTGTGAAGTTTTCAAGTTTTGGGTAAAGATTTGATGGACTATGGAATAAGGAGTGGCAAGAGCCTAAGCTTGGGGATGCCCAAGGCACCCCAAGGTAATATTCAAGGATAACCAAGAGCCTAAGCTTGGGGATGCCCCGGAAGGCATCCCCTATTTCGTCTTCGTCTATCGGTAACTTTACTTGAGGCTATATTTTTATTCACCACATGATATGTGTTTTGCTTGGAGTGTCATTTTATTCTGTTTGTATTTGCTTGCTGTTATTCGGAGGCATGTTTTGTATCTTTTGATTCAATAAAATGTCAACTCTAACCATTACCATGCTTATTTTGCAAGTCTTTATGTTGTTGTTTGAAAACAGAAAGTTTTCTATCATTGTCTGAATTCTTCTAGATAGTCAGAACGTCATAAAATCTTGAAATTTTTACATAGTGAGCATGAGTAAGTTCTCTGTAACGTGGTACACTTTCATAATTTTTTGAGTTAGGGAAGTATGAGAACAATTCCACTCTTTACAGACTGTTTAGACAGATTGTTGTTATGTTTGCATTGTTTGCATATGTTTGTATGTTTAATGATTCTATTTGAGGATAGGAGTATTAAATACCCGGAGGCATTTAGTATGCAATGTCAAATTATAATTTTAGTGATTTTCTACAGCACATAATGATAAGGTTTTGAGTTGATTTATACTAACTTATCTCATGAGTTCTTGTTGAGTTTTGTGTGGATGAAGTTTTTGGGATTTAGGAAAACCGTGACATAAGAAGAATTAAAGAGACACAACAGATCAAGCTTGGGGATGCCCAAGGCATCCCAAGTTAATATTTCAAGAAGTCTCAATCATCTAAGCTTGGGGATGCCCTGGTAGGCATCCCACCTTTCTTCATCAACAATTATCGGTTAGTATCGGTTGAGCCTAAGTTTTTTACTTCTTCACATGATATGTGCCATTCTTGAAATGTCATTTTATTTTGCTTTTCTTGTTATTTGAATAATATCCCAAGATCTTAAATTCTTCAATGTCAGAGAGTCTTCACATAGTTACATAATTATTCAACTACTCATTGATCTTCACTTATATCTTTTGGAGTAGTTTGTCATTTGCTCTAGTGCTTCACTTATATCTTCTAGAGCACAACGGTGGTTTTATTTTGAAGAAATTGATGAACTCTCAGTGCTTCACTTATATTATTTTGAGAGTCTTTTAGAACAGCATGGTAATTTGCTTTGGTTATGAATTTAGTCCTAATATGATGGGCATCCAAGAGCGATATAATAAAAACTTTCATATAAAGTGCATTGAATACTATGAGAAGTTTGATTCTTTATGATTGGTTTGAGATATGAAGATGGTGATATTAGAGTCATGCTAGTGGAGTAATTGTGAATTTGAGAGATACTTGTATTAAAGTTTGTGATTCTAGTAGCATGCACGTATGGTGAACCGTTATGTGATGAAGTTGGAGCATGATTTATTTATTGATTGTCTTCCTTATGAGTGGAGGTCGGGATCGCGCGATGGTTAACTCCTACCAACCCTTCCCCTAGGAGCATGCGTGTAGTAATTTGTTTTGATGACTTGTAGATTTTTGCAATAAGTTTGTGAGTTATTTATGACTAATGTTGAGTCCATGGATTATACACACTCTCACCCTTCTACCGTTGCTAGCCTCTCTAGTACCGCGCAACTTTTGTCGGTACCATAAACCCGCCATTTGCTTCCCTCAAAACAACCACCATACCTACCTATTATGGCATATTCCATAGCCATTCCGAGATATATTGCCATGCAACTTTCCACCGTTTCGTTCATTATGACACGCTTCATTATTGCCATATTGCTTTGCATGATCATGTAGTTGAAATCGTATTTGTGGCAAAGCCACCGTTCATAATTCTTTCATACATGTCACTCTTGATTCATTGCACATCCTGGTACACTGCTGGAGGCATTCATATAGAGTCATATCTTGTTCTAAGTATTGAGTTGTAATTCATGAGTTGTAAGTAAATAAAAGTGTGATGATCTTCATTATTAGAGCATCGTCCCAGTGAGGAAAGGATTATGGAGACTATGATTCCCCCACAAGTCGGGATGAGACTCCGGACGAAAAATAAAAGAAAAAGAAAAAAAAAGAGGCCATAAAAAAGGAAAGAGAAAATGCCCAAATAAAAAAATTGAGAGAAAAAGAGAGAAGGGGCAATGCTACTATCTTTCTACCACACTTGTGCTTCAAAGTAGCACCATGATCTTTATGATAGAGAGTCTCCTATGTTGTCACTTTCATATACTAGTGGGAATTTTTCATTATAGAACTTGGCTTGTATATTCCAATGATGGGCTTCCTCAAATGCCCTAGTTCTTCGTGAGCGATCAAGTTAGATGTGCACCCACTTAGTTTCTTTTTGGGCTTTCATACACTTATCGCTCCAGTGCATCCGTTGCATGGAAATCCCTACTCACTCACTCACGTTGATACGCCCAGTTGATGTGAGATTATCTTCTCCTTTTTGTCTTCTCCACAACCACCATTCTATTCCACCTATAGTGCTATATCCATGGCTCACAATCATATATTGCATGAAAGTTTAAAAAGTTTGAGAATACTAAAGTATGAAACAATTGCTTGGATGAAGCCCGGGTTGTGCATGACTTAAATATTTTATGTGATGAAGATAGAGCATAGCCAGACTATATGATTTTGTAGGGATAGCTTTCTTTGGCCATGTTATTTTGAGAAGACATAATTGGTTTGTTAGTATGCTTGAATTATTATTGTTTTTATGTCAATATTAAACTTTTGTTTTGAATCTTATGGATCTAAATATTCATGCCACAATAGAGAAGATTACATTTATAAATATGTTAGGTAGCATTCCACATCAAAAATTATGTTTTTATCATTTACCTACTCGACGGCGAGCATGAATTAAGCGTGGGGATGCTTGATACGTCTCTAACGTATCTATAATTTTTTTATTGTTTCATGCTATTATATTATCCATCTTGGATGTTTTATATGCATTTATAGGCTATTTTATATGATTTTTGGGACTAACCTATTAACCTAGAGCCCAGTGCCAGTTTCTGTTATTCCTTGTTTTTGAGTATTACAGAAAAGGAATACCAAACGGAGTCCAATTGACGTGCCAATTTTTGATGATCTTTTATGGACCAAAGGAGGGTCGGGAGTAAAAGAGTTGGGCCAGAAGAGTCCCGAGCCGTCCACGAGGGTGGAGGGCGCGCCCTACCCTCCTGGGCGCGTCCCCCTACCTCATGGACGACTCGAAGACCCCCCCCCTAACATGAGCCCGACGCCAAAAATTCCTATAAATACATAAATCCCCGAAAATAAACCTAGATCGGGAGTTCCGCCGCCGCAAGCCTCTGTAGCCACCAAAACCAATCGGTGCCCTGTTCTGGCACCCTACCGAATGGACGATCCAGCACCGGTGGCCATCTTCATCATCCCGGCGCTCTCCATAACGAGGAGGCAGTAGTTCACCTCGGGGCTGAGGGTATGTACCAGTAGCTATGTGTTTGATCTCTCTCTCTCGTGTTCTTGAAATGGCACAATCTTGATGTACCGCGAGCTTTGCTACTATAGTTGGATCTTATGATGTTTCTCCCCCTCTACGTTCTTGTAATGAATTGAGTTTTCCCTTTGAAGTTATCTTATCGGGTTGAGTCTTTAAGGATTTGAGAACACTTGATGTATTTCTTGCATGTGCTTACCTGTGGTGGCAATGGGATATTCACGTGATCTACTTGATGTATGTTTTGGTGATCAACTTGCAGGTTTAGTGACCTTGTGAACTTATGCATAGGGGTTGACACACATTTTCATCTTGACTCTCCGATAGAAACTTTGGGGCACTCTTTGAAATTCTTTGTGTCGGTCGAATAGATGAATCTGAGATTGTGTGATGCATATCGTATAATCATGCCCATGGATACTTGAGGTGACAATGGAGTATCTAGGTGACATTAGGGTTTTGGTTGATGTGTGTCTTAAGCTGTTATTCTAGTACGATCTCTAGGATAGCTCGAACGAAAAGAATAGCTTCGTGTTATTTTACTACGGACTCTTGAATAGATCGATAAGAAAGAATAACTTTGAGGTGGTTTCGTACCATACAATAATCTCTTCGTTTGTTCTCCGCTATTAGTGACTTTGGAGTGACACTTTGTTGCATGTTGAGGGATAGTTAAATGATCCAGTTATGTTATTATTATTGAGAGAACTTGCACTAGTAAAAGTATGAACCCTAGGCCTTGTTCCTAGCATTGCAATACCATTTATGCTCACTTTTATCATTAGTTACCTTGCTATTTTTATATTTTCAAATTACGAAAACCTATATCTACCATCCATATTGCACTTGTATCACCATCTCTTCGCCGAACTAGTGCACCTATACAATTTGCCATTGTATTGGGTGTGTTGAGTACACAAGAGACTCTTTGTTATTTGGTTGCAGGGTTGTTTGAGAGAGACCATCTTCATCCTATGCCTCCCATGGATTGATAAACCTTAGGTCATCCACTTGAGGGAAATTTGCTACTGTCCTACAAACCTCTGCACTTGGAGGCCCAACAACGTCTACAAGAAGAAGGTTGTGTAGTAGACATCAGTCATGCGTATGTAAGGTCTCATAAGTTTTGTTTGATGTTTAATGTGGCGTCATAACATATTTCTTTGAAGTCCTTTACACGCACATGACCGGTCCTCGTTTTATGTATAACTAAGTACTTTAGCAATTGATGTCATTTCCTACAGTCCTTCACCACGAATCAAACAAGCACCGGGCAAGCGTGTGTATAGTATCACTTACGCTCGAAGAAAACAACACGTGCATCAAATTACACATGCTAAAGTCCTTCATTTGGAATGAACCAAGCATCGGTCATGCGTATGTAAAGTCTCATACCTTTTTGTTTCATGTTTACTGTGGCATTGTAATATCTTTGATTCTCGGCCCCATTAATGTTACAAGGAACAATTTCAGTACTCACCCACCGATGATTTTTTGCTCGTGTGATCCGGGGGCGAAGACCTGTACCGGGCGATTCAGGATTTTGTACTTTACTCATACATGACCGGTGCTCGTTGCATGTAGCATGATGAATTTAGCAATATCATTTTGCCAAAGTCCATCGTTTTGAATGAAACAAGCATCGGTCATGCGCGTGTAAAGTACCATTAATGGCCGAAGTTGATAAACACGTGCGTTGATAATATATGCTAAAGTCCTTCATGATGAGTGAAACGAGCACCGTTCTAAACGAATGACTTTAGCAATTGTTATCTATGCATGTCTTTTTTAACATCTTTTTGTTGCCGCACTACGAATGTTACAAGGATCCGATATAGTTCTTTCCCCACCGATGACGGTTGCTCGTGTGATTCGATGGTGAACAACTTTATTCTACATTAAACGAGGACCGTCTAGGATACAAAACCTTACTAACCAATGACGAGTGCCAATTTGATAAAAGATGAACAACTGTAGCATGTGATTCAAGGAAAACACATGATCCCTTTATGTAGCGCAGTCTATATTACTTTATACATGCATTAGCAGTCCTAGTTTCATTTGAGACGAATACTTTACACATACACGACCGGTCCTTGTTTTATGTAGATTACAGGACTTTACAACTGATAGCTTGTGCTAAAGTCCTTCACTCCGAATAAAACAAGAACCAGTCGTGTATGTGTAAAGTACCATCTACGCCCAAAGTTGAACAACACGTGCATTGATAACACTTGCTAAAGTCCTTCACATGGAATGAAACAAGCACCGGCCATGCGTATGTAACATCTTTGTATAGTAGAGTTAACCATGATTTTTGTTTAATGTGGTGTTCTAATATCTTTGTTTCTCGGCGCCGTTAATGTTACAAGGATCGAATTTAGTACTTACCCTGCCGATGATTTTTTTTCTCATGTGATTCGGGGGCGAAGAAATGTAGCGGGTGATTCAGGATGTAGTACTTTACTCATACATGACCGGTGCTCGTTCCTACTTTATAAATTTATATCATGTTGCTAAAGTACTTCGTCTTGAGTGAAAACGAGCACCGGTCATGCATTACGCCCGAAGTTAAACAACACGTGCATTGAAAGACTCGTGCTATGGTCCTTCATTTGGAATGTAACAAGCACGGGTCATGCGTGTGTAAAGTCTAATCTCTTTTATTTGATGTTTACTGTGGCGTTCTAATATATTTGTTATGAGGATCAAATTTTGTATCCTTATCCCTTGCCGGTTACAGCCCATCGGAGTATGGACCCAACTTTTCCATGGACGTTTACGGATTCTAATACAGTTGTTGATAAAAAAAGAGGTTCAATGACGGGTGACGAAGGGGATGGAATTCATCCAAGGTTGCTGAGGGGAGAGGTGGAAGGAGTACATCCATGTATACTAGAGTTCACCCATGGACGCAGCTCCCCCGTTCTCATCGGCGCCGGTGCCGCTCAACATGACGACGATGGGATCTAAATGACATTCATAGAGAACAACGGCAATTGGGTATGTCTCACATGGGGTGGGGATTGTTGTGGGTAAGAGGTCATGTGGGCTGGCATAGTTCACCCTTTTCAACGTGGAAGTCATTAATTGATATCAATGCACATGTACTTTAAATCTTCGGCCCTGGTGTAATACTTGATACACGCAATAGAAATTTTAAACAAAATCACACATGTTGTTCCCTTTCGAGAAGACTAATACTCATGTAGTTTGTGAATGATGAATTTAGATAGCAGGAAGCCATAACAATCCACATTGAGGCTACAAAAAACAACATAACTAATAAATGAGGCGAAAAGAAAAACAAATTCGTAGATAATGGTTCATCAATTGTTCATCCATTACAACAAGGGGAAATGCAAATTAATAGTCCGAGGGACACACTTATATCATTACAAACATAACAGGATGTTTGGACCATGATGGTTGTTGAAGAAATAGTGGCAATTTCTTCAGTCACAGAAAGTCGGTGGCAAACGCTCTGCCAAGGGGAATGCTTGCCTCATTTTTTCATCCTCGGGCAACCAGGGAACCTCATTGACTGTGCCGTTAACCGTGTCGACAACAAACATGCCATGGTCGAATGCGAAGGTTAATAGAACAACTAATGAGTTTTTGCTAGCTGATCTGATATGAACTGAGTAGAAATCATCAGGGCCAACCTCCCCATAATCCATGCCAAAGGAAGACTGCCATATGGTAGGTCCAGCCCTGATAGAAAATACCTTGACTAAATCTAATTGTGAACAACAGCTCCACTGCAAGCGGCCGTGTACTAGTTGCAGCAGCCACATATTGAGCAAGCCATGAGAATAGTTAACAAGAGAAGAGATGCCCGACTCGTTTAGAGAAACACTATATTCAAAACAGGACCTGGCTGATATAGGTAGATGGATAGCAATGAATGTAGAGCTGGGAATGTCAAAGCAAACTATCATGCCTACGACATACATCATGTATAATGAGCTTCTGGCTAAAATGGAGCAAGGATCTAAGTGAAAGATGCAAGGAGAACGATATTCAAAAGGAGCTGACACAAATCTGAACCAACCACCATCTCTGAGAACACATACGTGTACGTGGAAATCCATTTTGGACCTGAATTTGATACCAACATATGTTCTCAGAAAAGGGCCGGCTGCGTCCTTGACAAATAAGGAGAACCCGGTCTGACCGGCTTCTTGTAGAATGACAAATTGGTAATAGGAGTTTGGGGTGTGCTAACCATGCATGCGGGGGACTCGAGGGATTCGAGTCGCTACAAAATTGTATACTGGTGGAAACGAGCTAGGAAACAAGGTGTAGTACCCATCCACGCTGATCTCATCGGTTTCAGAGGAAACAAATGGAGGGCTTGTAGTACTTACTAGTATCTCACCAGATTCAGATGCTAGTATGTTTTTCCGTGAGAGAGAATAATCATCTATACGGGAACGAAGCAGGGCTCTACTCGACTCACCTTGCAAAGCTAATGCCTCCACGACACGAAAATGGAGTCTGTAACCACGTTCAAACTCTGCCAAGAATCCAAGCACGACCGGGCAATTGCAATGAGCGTAGGCCTGAAGGAAATACTGAGATCTAGATACAGACACCCATTGGGGATTAACAGCTGAGATGCGGATAAGTGAATGGGTGCATGATAGCCTAGTAAGGATTTCTACCAGAAGGTTGTCATCGCCAAGAACCAATTTGGGAATAATGATGGACATGGATGGAGGCGGACGTGGGAGTTGGTAGCTGGATGGGGAGGAAACAGGAGGGAATAGGATGGGAATAGTATGGCTCTATGTTGGAAATGGGAGAGCGAGCAAGGGGTAAGGAATAGTACTATTATGTCCAAAACCAGAGCAATTAAGTAGTGGGGATTAAATTCATAGTCTGAGGGACACACTGATCCCATTTTACAAATAAAAAAAGTGAGCAATGAAGTGAAAAACAACCATAGAAAATAACAGTACCGAGATGATTTATATTAGTACAAGATAAACAGTGCTTAACTAGATAATAATCAGCAGTCCTGCAATGGCGGTGATGGTGATGACAAAATGAATTGCCTGGTTAAGTTGAATCTTCACCTCAATTCAACAAGAAATCTTCAGTATGAAGACTTGAAATGTCTTTCATCAATAGGAACACGTAAACAACTGTTATATGTCATGACCTTTTTTTCTTTTTGCTAAAAATATATCCTGACCTTGACACGCCCCACCTACATTGATCTTTGTCATTCATCGGCTGGAAGGGAGCCGGCAGTGATGCCATCTTTGTCTTGGTTTTAAATTCACAAGGCGACAGGGGACACTCAAAATCATGCTCAAGAATCGCTTTCTGCTTCGCTCACTACATAGCTTAAATACCTTTTTTTGCGGGGATAAATAGCTCAAATACCTGTTGCGGTAGATTTCCCTTGAAGCAAACAATCATGGCTTCAAATCAAATGCATGCCTCCACGAGTCTACCGCGAGATTGCAAATATTGCACCCTGGTGCGTCTGCCATTTTACGATGGCATCGCACTTTGCTTGGCATGTTGGTTCCATACATTTCGAGGCCCAACACTGAAGGAAATATGCCCTAGAGGCAATAATAAAGTTATTATTTATTTCCTTATATCATGATAAATGTTTATTACTCATGCTAGAATTTTATTAACCGGAAACTTAGTACATGTGTGAATACATAGACAAAACAGAATGTCCCTAGTATGCCTCTACTAGACTAGCTCGTTAATCAAAGATGGTTATGTTTCCTTACCATAGACATGGGTTGTCATTTGATCAACGGGATATCACATCATTAGGAGAATGATGTGATGGACAAGACCCATTCGTTAGCTTAGCATTATGATCGTTTAGTTTTATTGCTATTGCTTTCTTCATGACTTATACATGTTGCTCTGACTATGAGATTATGCAACTCCCAAATATCGGACGAACACCTTGTGTGCTATCAAACGTCACAACGTAACTGTGTGATTATAAAGATGCTCTACAGTTCTCTCCGATGGTGTTTGTTGGGTTGGCATAGATCGAGATTAGGATTTGTCACTCCATGTTTCAGAGAGGTATTTCTAGGCCCTCTCGGTAATGCACATCACTATAAGCCTTGTAAGCAATGTGACTAATGAGTTAGTTGCGAGATGATGCATTACGGAACGAGTAAAGAGACTTGCCGGTAAAGAGATTGAACTAGGTATTGAGATGCCGATGATCGAATCTCGGGCAAGTAACATACCGATGACAAAGGGAACAACATATGTTGTTATGCGGTTTGACCGATAAACATCTTCGTAGAATATGTGGGAGCCAATATGAGCATCCAGGTTCTGTTATTGGTTATTTATCGTAGATGAGTATCGGTCATGTCTACATAGTTCTCGAACCCGTATGGTCCGCACGCTTAACGTTCGATGACGATCGGTATTATGAGTTTATATGTTTTTGATGTACCGAAGGTTGTTCGGAGTCCCGGATGAGATCACGGACAAGACGAGGAGTCTCAGAATATCTGAGACATGAAGATTCATACATAGGACGATATTATTTGGACAACGGAAGTGTTCTGGGGGTACCGAGTACGTATCGGGTCACCGGAAAGGGGTTTCGGGCAACCCCGGCCAAGATATGGGCCTTATTGGGCCTAGGGCGGGACATACCAGCTCCTAGTGGGCTGGTGCACCCCATATATGGCCAAATAGGGTGGGGAAAGGAAGGGGGGCAATTCAGCCTCCCCTTTCCTTCTCTCCCCCTCCTCTTTCCTTCTCCCTCCGGAAAACATGGAAAGGGGAAGGCCGAATAGGATTAGGCCCCAAGTAGAATTCCTCCTACTTGGGGAGTGCCTCCTGCTGTTCCCTCCCACTCCCACCTATATATATGTGGGGAGGGCACCGCTAGAACACACAACCGACAATCTCTTAACCGTGTGCGGTGCCCCCTCCACAGTTACACACCTCGATCATATCGTTGCAGTGCTTACGTGAAGCCCTGCGCTGGTAACTTCATCATCACCGTCATCACGCCGTCGTGCTGATGAAGCCCTCCCGCGACACTCAACTGGATCAAGAGTTCGTGGGACGTCATTGAGCTTAACGTGTGCTGAACACGGAGGTGCCGTACGTTCGGTGCTTGGATCGGTTGGATCGCGAAGACGTTCCACTGCATCAACTGCGTTACTAAACGCTTCCACTTGCGGTCTACGAGGGTACGTGGACACGCTATCCCCACTCGTTGTTATGCCTCTCCTAGATAGATCTTGTGTGATCATAGGATTTTTTTGAAATACTACATTCCCCAACAGTGGCAACATGAGCCAAGTCTATGTGTAGATGATATGCACAATGAGTTGTGGGCGATAATAGTCATATTGCTTACCAGCATGTCATACTTTGATTCGGCGGTATTGTGAGATGAAGCGGCCCGGACCGACATTACGCGTACGCATACGCGAGACTGGTTTCATCGTTACAAGCACTCGTTGCTTAAAGGTGACCGGCGGGTGTCTGTCTCTCTCACTTTAGTTGAATTGAGTGTGGCTACGCCCGGTTCTTGTGAAAGTTAAAACATCACACTTGACGAAAAATCATTCTGGTTCACTACTAGGGAAAAAGCTACTAGTAGCGCTGAAAAATTGGCTACTAGTAGCGCGGGTACCCGTGCTACTACTATCGCGCTACAGCTAAATGTTAGTAGTAGCGCAGGTAAATCCACGCTACTACTAATGAAATAGTAGTAGCACTTTTATAGTACCACACGCTACTAGCATCCTAAATACTAGTAGCGCGCAGTTTTCCCCCGACGCTACTAGCATATTAAATACTAGTGGCGCACAGTTTTGCCCCCACGCTACTACTATCTAATTAGGAATTAAAAAAATCCAGAAATTCCATTTTATGCATACAATTCTGACAAAACAAGCCCAGATTTGTAATAAACCAGCAGCATTGCACATCATTACAAATCCAAGATTTATAGTAAACCATGAGCATTAAAAATATAGACATCTACACTTCTTGCCTAGTCAGTTATTCCCAGCTAGTACAAACACAGTTGAAAGCAAATCAAAATGCATAAAAACACCAAATAGTGGCATTCTATCCCTCCAAATGTGCTTCCTCTGCATCCTTGCAATCATCTCCTTCTCCCTCATGTGCTTCTCCCATTTATGAATGTGATGCATAATGACGGTTCATTTTCTCCGAACACCGGTAATTTCACCCAAAAAAACTTTGTCTAGCCAGTTCTTAGTTTTTTTATGGATTCACTACCACTTCATCCAACAGATTTCTGTACAGACCAAAGAACAATTAAAATTAAATTTCAGCAGCCATATATTTCTTGCATGTTATGTTGTACAGTAGCTATGGGAATAAATATACGAAAACAAAAAAGTGAGTGATTTCTATTAACAAGACATCACCGATGCAAGTGTTGAGACAAACAAACTGAAATATTAGAACAATTTTGTATGGCAATAACACCAATAGCCCATCATATTAGTAAGTGGACAATTGTGGGGTACAAATTACTAAGCTCGATGGAGTCAAAGAAATCTATTGCTATCGGTCTCGAGCACTACTACCTTTTCCAGGAGCTACAAACAAATGAACCTCCTACACCTACTCATATCATGTCTTACATTGATATTCATTGATATTCTCCACGTGTTACACATATACACCATCAACTACTTGTCATAAAGTATTATGCAACTCCCGAATTCCAGAGGAACACCTTGTGTGCTATAAAACGTCACAACGTAACTGGGTGATTATAAAGATGCTCTACGGTTGTCTCCGATGGTGTTTGTTGGGTTGGCATAGATCGAGATTAGGATTTGTCACTCCATGTTTCGGAGAGGTAATATTGGGCCCTCGCGGTAACACACATCACTATAAGCCTTGCAAGCAATGTGACTAATGAGTTAGTTAGGGGATGATGCATTACGGAATGAGTAAAGAGACTTGCCAGTAATGAGATTGAACTAGGTATTGAGATACCGACGATCGAATCTCGGGAAAGTAACATACCGATGACAAAGGTAACAACGTATGTTGTTATGCGGTTTGACCGATAAAGATCTTCGTAGAATATGTGGGAGCCAATATGAGCATCTAGGTTCCGCTATTGGTTATTAACCAGAGATGAGTCTCGGTCATGTCTACATAGGTCTCGAACCCATAGGGTCCGCACGCTTAACATTCGATGACGATCGGTATTACGAGTTTATGTATTTTTTATGTACTGAAGGTTGTTCGGAGTCCTGGATGAGATCACGGACATGACGAGGAGTTTCAGAATGTCCGGGACATGAATATTCATATATAGGACGATAGTATTTGGACACCGGAAGTGTTCTGGGGGTACTGGGTACGTATCAGGTCACCGGAAAGGGGTTCCGGGCAACCTCGGCGAAGATATGGGCCTTATTGGGCCTAGGGCGGGACAGACCAACCCCTAGTGGGCGGGTCCGCCCCATATATGGCCAAATCGGGTGGGTGAAAGGAAAGGGAGAGGAGAGAAAGGAAGGGGGGCAATTCGGCCTCCCCTTTCCTTCTCTCCCCCTCCTCTTTCCTTCTCCCTCCGGAAAATATGGAAAGGTGGGAGTCCTGATGTCTACTATGCAACCTTCTTCTTGTAGACGTTGTTGGGCCTCCAAGTGCAAAGGTTTTTAGGACAGTAGCAAATTTCCCTCAAGTGGATGACCTCAGGTTTATCAATCTGTGGGAGGCGTAGGATGAAGATGGTCTCTCTCAAACAACATTGCAACCAAATAACAGAGAGTCTCTTGTGTCCCCAACACACCCAATACAATGGTAAATTGTATTGGTGCACTAGTTTGGCGAAGAGATGGTGATACAACTGCAATATGGATGGTAGATATAGATTTTTGTAACCTAAAAATATAAAACCAGCAAGGTAACTAAGGATAAAAGTGAGCATAAACAATGTTGCAATGGTAGGAAACAAGGCGTAGGGTTCAAACTTTCACTAGTGCAAGTTCTCTCAACAATAATAACATAACTGGATCATATAACTATCCCTCAACATGCAACAAAGAGTCACTCCAAAGTCACTAAGAGCGGAGAACAAACGAAGAGATTATGGTAGGGTACGAAATCACCTCAAAGTTATCCTTTCTGATCGATCTATTCAAGACTCCGTAGTAAAATAACATGAAGCTATTCTTTCCGCTCGATCTATCCTAGAGTTCGTACTAGAATAACACCGTACAATACAAATCAACCAAAGCCCTAATGTCACCTAGATACTCCATTGTCACCTCAAGTATTTGTGGGCATGCTTATACGATATGCATCACACAATCTCAGATTCATCTATTCAACAAACACAAAGTACTTCAAAGAGTTCCCCAAAGTTTTTATCGGAGAGTCAAGATGAAAACGTGTGCCAACCCCTATGCATAGATTCCCAAGGTCATGGAACCCGCAAGTTGATCACCAAAACATACATCAAGTGAATCAATAGAATACCCCATTGTCACCACGGGTATCCCACGCAAGACATACATCAAGTGTTCTCAAATCCTTAAAGACTCAATCCGATAAGATAACTTCAAAGGGAAAACTCAATTCATCACAAGAGATTAGAGGGGGAGAAACATCATAAGATCCAACTATAATAGCAAAGCTCGCGATACATCAAGATCGTGCCATCTCAAGAACACGAGAGAGAGAGAGAGAGAGAGAGAGAGAGAGAGAGAGAGATCAAACACATAGCTACTGGTACATACCCTCAGCCTCGAGGGTGAACTACTCCCTCCTCATCATGGAGAGTGCCGGGATGATGAAGATGGACACCGGAGAGGGATTCCCCCTCCGGCAGGGTGCCAGAACGGGTCTAGATTGGTTTTCGGTGGCAACAGAGGCTTACAGCTGCGGAACTCCCAATCTAGGTTATTTTCTGGAGGTTTCTGTATATATAGGAGGTGTTGGAGTTGGGGGCAATTAAAGGGGACCTCCGGGCTGTCCACGAGGAAGGGGGCACGCCCAGGGGGGTGCCCCTACCCTCGTGGGCAGCCCGGAAATCTTCTGGTCCCCCTCCAGCACTTTCTGGCAACTTCTGGTCCAAAAATAACCTCTGTTGATTTTTAGGTCAATTGGGTTGTGTCTGATATTCCTTTTGTGCGATACTCTAAAACAAGAGAAAAACAGAAACTGGCACTGGGCTCTGGATTAATAGGTTAGTCCCAAAAATCTTATAAAAGTGTATATAAAAGCCCATAAAACATCCTAGAAGGTTAATATAATAGCATGGAACAATCAAACATTATAGATACGTTGGAGACGAATCAAGCATCCCCAAGCCTAATTCATGCTCGTCCTCGAGTAGGTAAATGATAAAAGCAGAATTTTTTATGTGCAATGCTACCTAACATAATTCTCAATGTAATTTTCTTTATTGTGACCTGAATGTTCATATCTGAAAGATTCAAGAAAAAAGTCTATTTTGACATAAGAATAATAATACTTCAAGCATACTAACAAAGCAATTATGTCTTCTCAAAATAACATGGCCAAAGAAAGTTCATCCCTACGAAATCATATAGTTTGGCTATGCTCCATCTTCGTCACACAAAATACTCAAATAATGCACAACCCCAGTTTCAGCCAAGCAATTGTTTCAAACCTTAATTTTTTCAAACTCATTCAACTTTCACGCAATACATGAGCGTGAGCCATGGATATAGCACTATAGGTGGAATAGAGTGGTGGTTGTGGAGAAGACAAAAAAGGAAGATGGTCTCACATCGACTAGGCGTATCAATGGGCTATGGAGATGCCCATCAATAGATATCAACGTGAGTGAGTAGGTATTGCCATGCAACGGATGCACTAGAGCTATAAATGTATGAAAGCTCAACAAAAGAAACTAAGTGGGTGTGCATCCAACTTGCTTGCTCACGAAGACCTAGGGCATTTGAGGAAGCCCATCGTTGGAATATACAAGCCAAGTTTTATAATGAAAATTCCCACTAGTATATGAAAGTGACAAAACAAGAGACTCTCTATCATGAAGATCATGGTGCTACTTTGAAGCACAAGTGTGGAAAAAGATAGTAGCATTGACCCTTTTCTTTTTCTTTTCTTTTCTTTTCTTTTTTTGTTTTTGTGGGCCTTTCTTTTTTTCTTTGGCCTTTCCTTCTTCTTTTTTCTTTTTTCTTTTTTTTCTTTTTTTCTTTTCTTTTTCTTTGGGACTCGATATTACAACTCGATATTACAACTCGATATTGAAGGGTAGATACTTCCCAAATGAGGAATTTCTTACAGCCGGGTGTCCCGCAAGTGCATCTAAAACCTGGAAAGCTATTGTAAAAGGAAGGGAGATGCTCAAGACAGGTCTTATTCGGCGAGTGGGAGATGGTACTACGATTGAGGTTTGGCACGATCACTGGATAGATGGAACCACGTCCATGAAACCAATGGGAGCGCTAGAACCAAACTCGATTTAGATAGTCTCGGACTTAATTGATCCAGCGTCAAATCAGTGGAAGATAGAGTTGATCAGGTCTGTATTCTTTCCCCCCGATGCAGATGCAATTTTGTCCATGCGAAGACCGGGGATAGGGGGCACATATTTGGGCATGGGCTTGGGAGAAGTCCAGCATATTTCCTGTACGTTCAGCTTACAGACGTACAATGGAAGAAAAGCTACAGCTAACGGTGATGGGGGGTTCATCTACTGGCGATGAAGGAACATGGCGAGCTCTGTGGAAGCTTAATGTTCTTCCCAAGATCCGGGTATTCTGGTGGCGGCTGCTAAAGGGCTTTCTACCCTTCTATGGAGAACTTCAGCGTAGACATATCAAGCAGCTACCGAACTGCCCTATGTGCGGCCATGAAAATGAAACGTTGTTTCATTCACTAACGGAGTGTGACCATGCTAGATGCTTCTGGGAGGCGGCCGAGCGCTTTTTTGATATAGACATGCCGAGACTCAATCCTTTTACTTGGTCCTGGGATATGCTGGAC
Source organism: Secale cereale (assembly GCA_902687465.1). NCBI lineage: Eukaryota > Viridiplantae > Streptophyta > Magnoliopsida > Poales > Poaceae > Secale > Secale cereale. The sequence continues at coordinate 33,822,022 of LR738710.1, forward strand.
CATAGTATGATAAAGAAGGAGGCGGCGGCAATCATGATCACAGTGATGTGGGCGGTGTGGCATTCAAGAAATAGCTATACACATGGAGAGCAGGAGTATGAACCAATGCAATCCATGGTTACCATTGAGGAGATTGTCCGAACTCTAGAAGTTCCAGCAAAGGTTAGATCTCAACCCATTACCCAACCACGATGGCTGCCACCAGAGGTAGGATGGGTGAAAATCAACACAGATGGAGCTACGGATTTGGAGCATGGTAGAGGAGGAGCAGGCTTTGTCCTCCGGGACCACCAGGGGTCGTTTGTGAGAGCGGGATGTTCACGCTATGAGGGAGTTACAGACCCCCTCATCATGGAGCTTATCGCATGCAGAGATGCGCTAGCAACAGCGCATAATATGGGGCTTTAGTTCGTTGAGGTGGAGACAGACTGTCAGCAAATTCAGATCCTCTGGAAGCTTCACAGAGGTCGAATTGTTTCCATCTCATCAGAGAAATTCAGGAGATGAGTAATCTTTTTCAGGGATTCAAGCTACGGTTCGCTAGCCGTCGAATAAATTCGGTAGCCCATCGTGTAGCTAGGCATGTTTTAAAGCTTTTTGTATATATGCTTGGTATGATGTAATTCCTGGATGGCTGACTGAACTTATACAGTCAGACATGCTAGCGCCTAATGAATAAAGAGTCGAAGGTCGTTTTAGCTCAAAAAAAAAGAGTAGCGTAAACCCTGCGTTTTAATTAAGATCACATCACAGAGAGTAAATAGTAGCACCAGAGAAGGTAAACCAGTCCACTCCTTACTTCGATTTCTCTCTCTCTCTCTCTCTCTCGACAAGGACGCAATAGAGACCGTATGTCCACTCACTCCGAAAGTGAAGTGTTTAGTAGTGTTAATAACGGACATAATTCCGTCGATTTCTCAGCCTGCCACGCAATTACGCTCGTTAACAGCGAGCTGCTTTCTTGATATTATATACCCCGTTAAGCAATACCCCTTTTGTCCATCATGCATGTTGTTCCACGCATTTCAAATTATTTCCTTCCCTCCCCAGTCCCCGGCCGGTCCATTGCTTAGCCAGCTTAACAATCTAGCCAGCCAAAGCTAGTGCGCGCCATGTCACAGCCACAGCCACAGCCACCACCCTCACTTTCTTCTCCCGGCTTTAATCCCTCGACCGGCGGCCCCTTTAATCACCCGCCCCGCCCAGCTTTCGCAAAGCGCAAATAATGCAATGCATGCGAGCGAGACATCTTCTATAGTCCTACACACGCTCCTCCATCGTCCGTCCGTCCGTTCCCTTACGTGCTAAGGCATCATGGCTATGCAGCTGCACGCCGCGTCCCCGGACGACCACCGCTACGTCCCCGAGCCCCCGCCGCCCCCGCCACCTTTCTCCCCACTCCCGTCGCCGGCCCCGGCCCCGGCCCCGGCGGCCGTTAAGCCCAAGTCGCCGCATGTCCCGCAGGGCGGCGGCCAAAGGGCGCCCGTTGACACGGGGACGACGCCCCTGACGCCCGGCAGGGACAGGGCGCGCCGCGGCCACGATGGCGGTGGCGGCGACGGTGCCCAGGTGCTCAACGGGATCGTCCTCGTGCTGCGCGCCGGCGCCGCGCTGCTGTCCTTCGTGGCCATGGTGCTCGTCGCGTCCTGCCGCCACGGGGACTGGATGGACTTCCTCCGCTACCAGGAGTACAGGTGCGCGTGCGCGTGCGTCATCTCTAGCTTGTTACTCGATCGGTCATTGCTGCCATGACTGACGGCCTGCGTGCATGGTGTTGCGCGGTTCATCATGGGCTGGGCGGCCGCTTTGCATGCTTGATTTGCTAGGTATCTTCTCGGGGTCTCCGTGGTCGCGTTCGTGTACTCTGCGGCGCAGGCGTTGAAGAACTTCAGCCGGATGGGCCGCCACGACGCCCACGCGAGCTTCCTTGATTTCGCCGGCGATCAGGTGAAGTTGCAGAGTATCTTGCCTAGGCCAGTGTACCACGTGACCATTTGCGAGTGACTTTTGGCTAGCTTATGGATTAAGTTTACTTAGCCGAGTCTCTATGCATGTGTCATGCAAGTTGAAATATTCCCATGATCTGAATGAATGCAGGCGGTGGCGTATCTGCTGGTCACGGCGTCGGCGGCGGCTCTCCCGATCACGATCCGCATGAGATCGGCGGTGGTCAACGTCTTCACGGACGCCATCGCCGCGTCCATCGTCCTGGGCTTCCTCGCCTTCGTTGCGCTTGCCCTGTCCGCCATGCTCTCCAGACAGGCGTAATACGGTAATAGGACTATGTTATAGCTAGCTATGCAGTCAGCAAGTTGTGAGTCGTGACATCCTGTTGTAGAAGAAAAACAAAGTTCAGAGTAAGCTCGTGAATCCTAATTATTGTAGAAGAAATTAGTTAGATCCAGGAGCAAAAATAGAGGGACAAAAAGAACAAAGTTCAGAGTTGCTCGTGGCATCTGAAGATCAGATGTTTGCATGACGACCCAAGTTGTCAACTTGGAGACCTACGCGCTAGCCAACTGCACCACCACCCCAATGTTGTTTAATTACTACTAATGCCGCGTTACTAATCTGTAGCACTTAGAGCATTTCCAATAGACACGCAACGGACGCGCGCTAAAACAGTATTTTGCGCGTGTCAGGGTGCTGGATCCAGCAGCGGCTGCAAAATATTGCGCGCGCTACCTGCTCCAACAGACGCGTAAATAAACTGGCGTGCGCGAGCAATGATAACACAAACTAGACCAAATAGATAAAATTCAACGATACAAATAGTAAAGTTCAACCCAACAGCAAGTCCGATAAAACTAAAAACTACGGTGACTACTCCGAGTCGTCGTCGTCCTCCTCCTCCTCCTCCGACGTAGCAACAAACTCGTCTGCCCACCGATCGTTGTCTTCGGAGAAGAACGATGCCTGTCCCATAGCGCACTGTAATATGGTCAGTGCCTTCCGACGACGCTTCTCCGCCCGTTTCACGCGCCGCCTTGCCCTCCTCTCCGCCTAGAAGGCGTTCTCGTTGGTGACGTCCTCCGGGTGGCGCTGGCGCCACTTAGTCATGGCTCGCTCGTTCGCGTCGGCGATGAGGAGGCGGCACTGCTGCCGACGATGCTCTTGACGATCGGCGTCAATTACTAGCCGCGGCGGAGGGGCGAGTTCCTGCTCCTACTCGCGCGTCCAGACGTCCCGGAAGTTCATCTGTTCGTGAGGCCTCGATAGGCGCCACGCCGCTGCGTCATACGCGCGGCGTCCACGTGGGCGGTGTCGAAGGTGCCGGGGCCGAGGTGCACGTCGCCGCACCAAATCTCGGTGTAGAAGGTGCCGGAGGGGCGCGCGTGTACGCCACGGTAGCCCGATGCTCCCCGGCGGCGCGGCAGCATGGTGGCACGGTGGTGGCGCGTTGGCGGCGAGGCGAGAAAGCGGCAGAGGAAGTGGGGAGAGCGGGAGAGGATGCGTGGCGAGGTGAAGAGCGATGGGAGGGCGTGTGGCGGGTGCTGCCTTTTATAGGCGCACCGCATGCCGCACGCCATATCTAGCGCCCGTCCGTCTGCTTTTTCCCGCGCGCACAATCGTTTCCCGCCTACGCTGGAGTGCGCGAAACCATCCAGCACGCGCTAAAATGGCATTTTACCCCGCACGCGCGTTTTTTACAACCACCGTTGGAGATGCTCTTATCTGCGACGCCCTGTTCTTCCCAAGACAATACTAGCAACCTTGTAAGATGACTGCACGGTGTATGTATACACCCCCAATCTTTTATCTCATAATTTTACGGAAATGCTACACAACTGACGTGAGCTCACAATATTTTCTGAGCAGACGCAACGATGTCCGCAAGATGCCACACACAAATCTTGTACTCAATATATACTCGCCCTCGAGGCTCAATAATACATCCATCAATTCCACCAATATCCCACTATACGTTCTAACATAAAGAAACCTTTTACTTTGTAAACAATATGCACAAGCTGTGTTCTTACAACAATGCAATTACTATATTGCAGTTTTGTGTAACCTATACTTGGTGGCAAATAGCTTGAAATTCTAAGGCCGTAGGTACATTGCTGAGCAAGATCAGTAATGCAAGGTTGATATCGTGCCATGATTAATCAACCTTTTAGCATCACTACATATTGATTTTCTCATGGATAAAATATATATTGTTTGCCCACCTACCATGTCAATTTTTTTACTATGACGAAAAAGCCCCGCTCCCCCTGCGCGTTTTTATATATAAAACAACCATCACCGAACAACCCAATACAAACACACGTCACTATGAATCACACACCCATGGCTGGATACAAAGTCATCGAAAACAGCAACACCACCCCAAACAACTCCAAGCAAACATCAGGTGAAACACTAAGCACTACAATGGAGTCGTCGGGACCCTCAATCATGGACAAGCCACTGCAATGAGATAAAGTCGTGCATGATGAACCATGAGCTCCAAGGCGGCACCTTCATGAAGGGAACGACTCCAGAGCACCGCCACCGCCCAACCCAAGGATCAGGCTTTTCTCCGAAGCACCACGACGATGAATGAGAGACCATGATAACGTCTTCGGGAAGGAGACAACACTAGAGCACCGCCGTCGCAGGCTTGACAAGTCAAAGCGGATTTTCACCCCGGCCAACACTCACGATCACCGGTACGGACACCGCACCACCATCACCGAACGACACAACCCGGCCACCATGTCGCCCACATGACCATGGTCACCAGACAATACCTTAGCCGCGGCTCTGCCCACGAGCTCCCCAGCATCCACCACCAGGGTTGCAACCCCAGCATCCGAGATTGTCCCTTATCCATTGGTACACCGCGCCGACGAGGGCACGAGGCTGGCCGGAAAGGGCCAGAAGTCCCCCCCCC
>LR738710.1:33834003-33921091 GCA_902687465.1 Secale cereale
CCCCCCCCCCCGCCTGAGATACATCTGAAAATAAATGTTGACGCTGCAGTTGCAAGCAATCGATGAGTTGCATCAGCGATATGCGGAGACCGTGGTGGTTTTGTTTCAGGGGGCATCGGCTATGGTTATCAAGGGAATTTGTGACCCACAAACTTTAGAAGCCTTGACAGTAAGGGAGGCTCTAGCCCTTGTTGATGATCTCAACCTTCGATGGATACATGTTGCTAGAGATTGCAAGGTGGTAGTTGATGACATCAAGCAAGGTAATCAGGCTATTTATGGAGTCATTCTGCATGAAATCATGGACCATAGTACGTCTTTTATAGCTTGTAACTTTGTTCATGAGTTTAGGAGCTCGAATTTCAAGGCTCACAATTTAGCGAAGCATGCCTTAAGGTTAAGGATGGGCCGCCATGTTTGATTTTATATCTGTAAACATTGGGTCCGCTTAAATAAAAGGCTTCGCGAGATTGTCCAAAAAAACTAAGCTGATTGGATGAAGCTCAGTGGAGACCGGACCGGCGATTCATCTCTGAAACCAATACAAGCATGGCTCGTGCTGTGCACCGGCGCCGTGCTCCTGGCTTTCGTGGCCATGACGCTCGTCGCCTCCACATGCCCCGGGGACTTGATGGTGTGCGTGCGCGTCATCTCTGGCTTATTATGCTCGAGCGGTCGTGCTACCATTGTTGAGAGTGTGCATGGTGTGTTGAGCCGTTGATCATGGGCTGGGTGATGGCATTGCAATTTGCATGCTTAATTTGCTAGGCATCTTCTCGGGGTCTCCGTGGTCTTTTTCGTGCACTCCGCGGCGCAGGAGGAACTTGCGCCGGATGCCAGCTTTCTTGATTTTGCCGGCGATCAGGCGAAGTGCAGAGAATCTTGCTATGAGACCATTTTTGATGCAGCTATATAAGGAGCTGTGCGGTGACTAGCTAGTAGCTTAAATTTACTTAACTGAGTATGTACGCATGTGTGTGTGCAGTTCTAACAACCACGTTCAAACTGCCCTGTGACCTGCTTAGCTAGCCAATCCAGAGAGCACAAAAAGTATATAGAGAGAAAAGAGACAAAGTTCAGAGTTGCTCGTGACATCGGAAGATCAGATGTTTGCATGACGACCCAAGTTGTCAAGAGAGCATTTTCATCACCACTTTGTGGGGTTTTGGGGTGAGAGAGGCTCGAACTCTCGACCTCAGGATCACTCACGTTATAGCTATGAGACCTACGCGCTAGCCAACTGCGCCACCACCCCAATGTTGTTTACCACCTAATGACAGCCTTACTAAGACTTGCTTATTTGATAGTGCTTGAAACCCCGGTTACTTACATGCTAAGACTGGATGGGTACTGGTTGGTCAATTCAATCTGCAGAAGTGGGCGATGCTATGAAATTCATGTTGGAGAAAACGTGCAAGCAAATATATTCTTCGTGATGTTTCTTTCTTACTTGAACAAGAATATGAACAGAGATGTACACAACCCTAGACCTCCTGTTGGCGCTGCGGCTGGTACGCCTTGTCTACGGTGGCCTTAGGGCTACAACGGCGCGGTGGATCCCGGTCTTTGCCGGTGAGAGGTCTCCGGTTTTAGATATTCGTTTAATTTCTGTTAGGGTTTGTGTCCTGCTCCGAAAGACTAGACGGCGGCGCCTCTGAAGATGTGGAATAAGCTTTTCCCTGCCTAGCCCCCGTTCCGGTGCTGCGTCTAGCATTGTCGGTGGACGTGTGGAGGTGTGTCTCCGACAGATTGGTCCTTGCTAGATTTGCTTGGATCTGATTGTAGTTCGTCCAATTTCGTGTGTCTTCAGGTTGGATCCTTCCGATCTATTCTTCAACGGCGGTGGTGGCTTGGCTACCTATTCTAACCTAGTCTATGACCGGCCGGCTGGGAGCCCGTTTCCAACGCCATGTCTTCCCTATGTCTGGGAGCAAGCTCACCGGACCGCCATGAGCCCTGGAGAATATGCTTCGGCGAGAGGGGGAGAATAACATCTGCCTTCGTGAAGCCTGAATCAGCGGTTGGTTTTTGAACGGTGGAAACACGATGATGGTGACCTGCGCCTCCGTGAACCGAGCAAGTCCCAGCTTTGAGGCCCGACACAGCGGTGGCTACAGCCTTCTTAGGACCTGAGCAGCAGCGACTTCCCTTGGTCTACTCATCTTCACTATCGGCGGCGCCCAAGAACCTGCCAGATTCGTCATCATGGCGGCGGGGCGCGTCCAACGCAGAGCTAGAGGCGTCATCCATGCCATCGTAAACTTGCGCTGCCGCCTCATTGATATCCGCGTAGGCGGCTTCTTTCTCCGCCCACAGGATGCAGTGCAACATTTGCTCGTGATCGATTTCACGGGCAGCGTAGTAGGACAGCAGTAGAGCCTCCTGATCATGCACGTCTACGTCCACCATGACGATCGTGTCGTCGACTTGCTCCTCTACGCGTCGGTGCTTATCCGCCACGGAGCTAGCCTAATGCAAGGGTATGCAATGCATACCCAATATTTTATACAGAAAATTTTTAGTATATATGCTCCTGTCTGCATTTACCTAGTGTATGGCCATCAGTTACGAACAACGCTGGAGACAAACTAAGCAGAAAACAATTCGGCTGCTACCTGGGCCAACATGCTAACTGGGCCCGTACTGTACTATCTACTGGGCCTTAAGGGCTTGCTGTTGGCCGATTAACCCGAAGCCGAGGAGATTAGGAGCCAGCCGACGTGTGCGGTTCCAAGTTCCAATCGCAAAACTGGGCATCGCCTAATTGCTGTGCCAGGATGAGAGCGCCGTCGTTCGTCGCGGACTAGGCTGCCGCCTGTAGAATGCGTCCCCAATCACCATTCCTCCATAGTTCGCAGCGACCCCGGCACACGGCGCATCGGCCATCCAGCAAAGGCCACGCAAAGTCGCCAACATCAGGGTGCTAAATGCCTCGATCATCTGATCGTGATTGGTTAGTGTTCTATCCATTTTCATTAATCTTGATTTCTCCATATGTCGAGAATAGATCATTATTTTGGTTACTTATGTGAAGAATAAGTTAAGAGACAAAATGGGGAATAATATATAAATTATTGCTTGGTTAATTGTGAGCAAAATAATTCATGAAATAAGAGGAAGACACAATCATTTCTCGCTTTTTTTATGTTATTATGATTCTTCTTGTTCTGCAATATAACCAAATCATTGAAGACACATTTGCACAAAGAAAAAATTATAGTTTAATTGGTATCATTGTCTACTCCCTTCATCTCAAAATTTATATACTAAATTTGTACTAAATCGAAGACAGTAATTTTGGGATGGGGGAAGTACATTTTTTTATGTCTTGCGTTATTGTGCACTAAATTTTTTTTGACTCCGCATACCCATGTCGAAAATCCTGGCTCCGCCACTGGCCACGGTGCCCTTGTCATCCGCCGGCATGTTTCCCATGGTGATGCTGCCTTGGACACATCGATGAGGGTGGCGTCGGCTTGTCCTCCGTTGGCTGCCAGCGTCACTACCATCCAGAGAGCTCGCCAGCAAGACAACATGTATTCGGCTAGCTCGGCGGGCCAGTCATCCGGTAGCAATTCCCGAGAGCTCTCCTCGTCCACCGACGGGGAGTCGAAGCTCTAGACCATGGCAGGTTTGGTGCATAGTGGAGATGGAGAGCGGAGATGTGGTGCAACTTTTGCCTTGAGCTTTACCATTTTAAATAGCGGGCGGATGCCATGCACCAATCCGGTGGGGTGTTTAATGCCGGGCAAACATGTGCAGCTTGGGGCGCCGGAGTAGGTTACTTGGCCGACGCACCAGTTTAATAGAGGAAGGCGGAGAGGCTGGATGTCATTTCGGAGCAGAGAGAAGGCACATGTAGCGGGCGGCATTGTCGATCAGTGCGCCGCTTCAATGCCGGCCCCAGAGAGGTCACGTCGGCTTCGGGCTGGCATGAATACGGCACTAACGTTCTGCAATGGCGTTGACTACTACGACTGGGAAAGCACGGACGAGGAAGAGTGTTTTTGGTAGGCCATGGTTGTCGGAGGCATGCGTGGCAGAGGTCCGGACTACCGCAAAGCCCTCCTCCCCCCCCTCGTGTTTGCGGAAGAATGACGTCTGGACTGGCCAGCGGACGGATATATGCCTATGTTGGATGGCGAAACACGTCGGGACCGGGTGGTCCAAATGTGTGCGGTCTGAGGATCCGCGTTGAAGATGCCCTGAAGTTGCAAATTTGAAAGTGTGTCTGTCGTCATTGGTCATTCTTATGATCACCGTTGATTTTTAATTACTGTGATTTTTCTTGTCCTTTTTTGCAGGGGATTTTTACTGTGATAAGTAGAGCCTACTTCTTTCTTTTTCTTTGGAATTTTTACTGTGATAATTAGAGCCTACTTCTAGCAGTGGGCAGCAAGGAAGAAAGGTAGGAGGTAAATATGTGATGTTCGTTGAGCGTAGCCAAAGAGCCACAAGCATATCATACTTTGACACATGTATTCACAAACACAATGAATCATTGTCAGATGTTGCTATCCATCGGGTGGGGTGGAGCTGAATCACCGTCTAGTTCATTTCACTAGAGTATAATTTATTAAAAAATTGCGAATTTAATATATACGCAATTCAAAATATGCTAACAGTTTTAAAAATTATTCTCGAATTTGTATAAAACCTCCCCGAATTTGAAATATGTTCACAGGTACATAAATAATGTGAATGAGTTCGAATATTTATTCTTGAATTCAAAACAAATCTTGGAAATAAAAAACTGTTCATAATGTCCAAAAAAATAATGAATTCATAAAAATGTTCATAATTTTGAACATATGTTGACGGATTCGAAAATGTTCATGAACTTTTAAACAAATTATCACGAACATTGAAAATCTTCATCAATAATGACAAAAGATCATAATTCAGAAAATGTTCATGACTTATAAAATATGATCATGCATCGGAAAAAAGTGTTCAACAAAAAAAAAAATCGTTCATGAATTTAGAAAATTCTTCCCGAAAAATAGGTTGTTGATTAAAAAAATGTTGACTAATTCAAACAAATGTTCATGAGTTTTCGAAAAATGTTCATATAATTTACAAAACATGTTCATGAATTTAATAATAAAAGTTTGCAAATTCATGCTGTCCTTTAGCTTGCGGTGTCCCACGCTTGGCCAGTGCACCAGATGGTTGTCTTCAACGCATTTCTCCACGGTCATCTTGACGAGCAAGTCTTCTGCCAGCAGCCCACGAGATTTGTCGACGATGCACATCTGGATCATGTGTGCCTGCTTTCGCGCTCATTATATGGTCTCAAGCAGCCCCTGCGCCTGGTACCGGCGCATCGCAACGTTTCTTCGCCGACTCGGCTTCCACTCCACACGCTCCGATGCTTCACTGTTTGTCTACCAGCATGGCACTGACACAGCTTATCTACTATTATTTGTCACCTTGACAGCATGCATGTCAGGTCTTCTTTGACAGATCACTGATCATCTGCGTGCTGAGTTTTCCATAACGACTTAGGTCATCTGCACTACTTTCTCGGGGTCAAGGTAGTGCATCGTTCAGATGGCTTCCTTTTTCACGAGCGGAAGTATGCCCATGAGCTCCTTGACCATGCCGGGAAGCTTAATTGCAAACCCACGGCCACGCTTGTCGACAAGAAGGCCAAGCTCTCTGCCACTGATAGATCCTCAGCTCCGGATGATTCGCTCTATCGGTCCATTGTTGGTGCTCTCCAGTACCTCACACTTACCCGACCTGGGTTGTAGTATGTTGTTCAGCAGTGTGCCTTCATATGCATGCTTCCCAGAATGCTCACTGGACTTCGGTCAAGCGGATTCTTCGGTATATCCGCGAAGCCATGGATCTCGGCATCACGTTACACGTCTCCACTGCCACCGACATCACTGCCTACTCCGAGGCTGACTGGGCAGGCTGCCCCGACACACGAAGTTCCACTTTGGGATATTGTGTCTTCCTTTGACCATCACCTATTTCGTGGTCATCTAAGCGGCAGGCCACAATTTCCCATTCCAGTGCTGAGGCTGAGTATCGTGCAGTGGCTAATGTCGTCACCGAGTTCTCCTGGCTTCGCCAGCTTCTTCAGGAGCTCGTGTGTCCCACCGACAAGGTCATGGTGGTCTACTGTGATAACGTATTTGCCGTGTACCTCTCTGCCAACCCGATCCATCATCGTCGTACCAAGCATATTGAGCTTGATATTCATTTTGTTCGGGAACAAGTGGCTCTTGGTCATGTCCGTGTTTTGCACGTGTCCACCTCCCAACAATTTGCCGATATCATGACCAGGGGTTTGCCTACGGCATCCTTCGAGGAGTTTCAATCCAGCCTTTGCGTCAGCAATGGCGACGCTTCGACTGCGAAGGGTGTAGAGTATATATTGCATGTATATTTTTATTCCTAGCCCACCTCATATTCCTTTTATAGTTAAGATTGTGGCTCACCTTATATATTATATATACGTGTGGTTGCACTTGATCAATACATCGAGAGTTGCATCATAATCTCCTACAAACACAAAGTGATCCATTATATCTAATTTTTGTTGGCGCCGTCTCTCGCCGCGCCGGTCTTCTTCTGCCTCACAATCTCTCTTGTTTTCTCTCACAAGCACACACATGAAAAAAACTCAAAAGAAACACACACGCACACATGCACCAGGGAGAAAGAAACATGGCTTGGTCATGAAACATTTTCTCCATGGTGTACCACACTGGCTACATTGTTTCTGTGCCTAACCGGCTGCATTTCTCATTAACTCACAAGACTTCAAATAGAGGCACACACGTACTATACTACTGCAGATCTCCTCTCCACTAGCCGGCAGCTTAGGCCACGAGTAACAACCTCTTGGCAGCGCCCCACGATTCGGCCGGTACCCTCCTTCCTAGCTGAATACTAGGTCCAGCCAACCAGCCACCACACAACCCACTAACCAAAACTAACGACATCATGCATCAACAAAGTCCTATCTACATGCACGACCACGCCCATGCCTAACAAACTAATCACAACAAGGTTAACTCTATCAATTTTGTCTCCTGCAAGCACACCAGGTTAACCGTAAGCGAGGCTACAAAGTAATTCACCACCTTCCTGTTTGCTGGGTTGTTGAGCCCGTGCACGTTCCAACACATAATTTCAGGGTTTTAAACCATGGAAAACGTAGTAGTCTCCAACGCCAACCTAGCAATGCTTACAACACATTTATCGCCATGGCCTCGCCCCTCTCCAGCTTGCTGGACGACGGGATTGTCTTGCCAAACAGTGTCGCGATCACCCTGACATGCTGTTCTCTCCTGTGTTTTAATTTTTGGCTGAAAAAAGGGATTTCGGCAGAATTTCGGCCATCTCGGTCTGGGGCGAAATCTATCTTTCAGCCGAAATTGGTCCAATTTTGGTCAAATTTTAGTTAAATTTCGTCCAAATTTTTTGAAAATGACCAAAATTCAGTCATCTTGGCCTGGGGTAAAAAAAACTCTCAAACCAAAAATCAAAACAGTGGTTCTCTCAATTTCTCTCAACGGGGAGTCAATCAACATCCGTAGCTCCTGAACCAACGATGCTACACTTACGGATGGCCAGCACACGGAAAACATCTACGCGCAGAGGGGGAGCGAGCTGATTGGCGCTCAATTTTTCACTTTGCGTCAACTGCGGCTCGCATCGTTCTCTCATTCTGCCACATCAGAGCGTAGCCAGCTTTCTGTGAAAGTTGCCCGTAAGTGTATCATTTTCGCTCCTGAACTGTAGTCTCGTCAGGCACCATGTCATCAAGAACCAAGCCCAGAGCCCGCAGCAGCACATTCTCTGCAGGTTTTGGCTTGGCCCAACTATTGTTGGCAGTCCCATTGCGCTTGGCTGCGCATGTCGTGCGCTTTGGAGTAAACGGTTTGGCCTCCGGCCTCAGCGTAGACGCCTGAACGTCTCGCAGCAATGGGGGCGTTAGTTTCTTCACAATGTTAGAGCATCTACAACCGAACCCCTTAAATCTGTCTCAAACATGCGGGCAGACCATCCCCGGTCACGATTTTTTTTATCCAGACGGGCCACTTAAACCGCCCACAAACGCCCGGGCTGACCGACACCCCCCATATTCAGCCCAAATATGGGGGCTTCCGGGCGTGCCCGCCACGTCGGTCTGACGGCATGGCCCCACACGGAAACGCCCAGAAACCCGACGGTCCGACGGACGCCGCGTCCGTCGGTACTGTGGCACCACATGGCACAGCTCCGGCGGGCCGTGTAGTGCATTGCCCGGCTATTTAAGTCGACCGCGCCACCGAAACCCTACTATCCATCGACATTTTCCTCCTCCTGTCCGCTGTCGCCGCCACTTTTCACTCCACCCGTCCGCCTAGTAGCCATGTCCCCATGCCGCCGCCACTACACGATCGAGGACGTCTCTTCCTCCTTGAGCAGGTTCGGATCCGGAGGGAAGCGGGGCTACCTCTGCAAATCGGAGGGGGATTTCGAGGACGAGGAGGAGGTGAAGGAGGAAGAGGAGGAGCAGGTGGACGAGGAAAATGAGGAGGAGCAGGAGCCGCGGTTGGATGTGAGGGAGGAGGAGGCGTCGCGGCTGGACGTGGGGGAGGAGTAGGCGCTGGCGATGCAGGAGAACTTGGATGTGTGGCCAGAGCAGCACGCCATCGTGAACTCCATCTGCCCGAAGTCGGTTGCGGAGGCCATGCGTCTCCATCGATAGCAGATGAAGGCGGCGCGGGCTGCGGCACGTGGCTTAGGCTCCGGCCCGGGCGGCTCAGACTCCGGAGCAAGCGACTCAAGCCATCTCTGACGACAACGAAATATGAGTAGTATAGAACGTAGTACGTAGCAATACAATATGCATGATTTTGTATGAATTTAGAGGATGAATATGAGAGAGTTGGATGTGAATAAGGAAATATAAGACATGACCCGTCAGTGTCCGGATTTACAAAGTCCGGCTGTAGATGCTCTTAACACAGATGGTCTTCAGTCTATCGAATGCCACTACCTCTTGGGCGGACTGAGATCCAGTGATTTGCTAGTCACTAGGCACCAATGAACGGTACGGTGACTTGCCCCCTCTCCGCACCATCCGATCAAAAATTTGTGCACAGATCTGTGTGAACAGTACCTGAGCTACACTCGGTCTAGCGAAACTCGTCAACAGTATTTTGCCGCAATGATTCATGCATAGTGTCATCTACAGTACTTTGCTACATGCTCGATCTGGTCTTTTCATCCTTCATCCAACGGCTAGCTTCCCGTCAGTTACGGCGTGACTTGGCAGAGGCCAGTCATTGGATCCTCTCTTGGGCAGTCAGCTCCCCTCTGTGGAGTTGGTCCTCCCCATCACAACTGCATCCAGGGTCGGAGCCGTGTCACCTGTGTTTGTGGGAAGCCTGTACCGTCTCGTGCACTACCAAATGGCCTGGCTTGTAACGTCTTGTGCATGATTCCTCTCAAGGTGTCTCATCGGTGCGTGCATGCAACCAGGCGGGTTCCGCTCCTCAGTCCCGAAGAATTTTAGCCGAGAATAAATGATCCCCTGATTCCCGAAGGGTTCGGCAAGTGAAGAAGGATTCGGCATGCGGCGAAGCCTCCACCGCACGCCGCTGTGAACGGCGCCGGGGAAGACGGAGCTGCCACGCCGGCTTCGAACGCGGAGGCGTCCGGCTCAGACGACGGAGAAGGGAGCGACGATATGGACGACGAGGATGATTACGAATTCGAGGTCAGGGAAGGAGATGACGCGGACAGGGTGGACATCGAGATGAGCTCCGACTCCTCGGTGGAACCCAACGTGGAGCAATTTGACGATGACCGGCAGGAGCTTATGGCCCTGGTTCGGACATTGAAAAGCACCGAGAAAACGGCGGCGGATCACGGCGATACTAAGCCGGCGGCGGCCAGTTGCTGCGTCTGCATGGAGCCATGGACCTCCGATGGCGCGCATCGCATCTGGTACACACATCTCTTTATAATCCGTACGCTCCTGCTTCCATTTTCCTTCTGAACACCGTGCGTTACGCGCTTGTAGTTGCATCCCGTGTGGCCATGTGCACGGCAGGTCGTGCCTGGAGAAGTGGCTGCGCCGCTGCGGAGGGATCACGGCCAAGGTTGATTTCATTTCACTTCTCCTCGATCGTTTATTCAGGATTAACTGAACTTTTTCTCTTCTTTCCGAAAAGATTAATTAAATTTCTTCGAATGGATCCATGAATGTATGTATCCCTTGATGATATATATATGCACCTTCTTTTGATGCCGATCCAGTGCCCACAGTGCGGTGAAACCTTCGGACATTAGAGCATTATCAACCTCTACGCGACAGAGTACCTCTGGAACGACTGCATCCATGATAAGGACCAAAAGGTTTAGAGAGCTCAATTTATCTAGCGTCTTCTATGTATCCCCAGAGCTCAATTTATCTAGCGTCTTCTATGTATCCCCGTCCATCCATATGTTCATTGCTTCATTCGATGATCCATTTGTCCGATGATGGTTATGTGAATGCACCATCCATATTCTGCAGGAGCTGCGCTGCCTGGTATCCCGCCTGACCCGTCTGCTGTGCCGGACGGAGGATGAGGTTAAAGAGGCGAAGCAGAGGGTGGTGGTCATGAACAAGCGGCTCGAGGAGATGAACGAGTTCAGGAGCAAGATCGCCTCGCTGATGGAGAAGATGGAAAGCATGATGAGTGACAATGGCGGGGATGATCCTGGTGCTCTGACACCGGGTCAGATGCTAGAGTTTATAGCGCGGAGTTGGCCCAAGCTGCCACCGCCTTCATAACCACCGCTGACAGTACGTACTACCCAGCAAGCTGGCTAGCTCCGCGGTATTTTTTTTTGAAACAAGGCAAAAGACTTCATTTTCATTAATTAAGAAATGAGAATTGCCCGGTTAATTAACGGAAAACCGGACTAAAACTGATACAATCCAGCCCACATAAAAGGGGTACCACCGGCCAACCTGGCCACCGACATGGGATCACAGAGCTACAAAGAGGAAATGACATCCGCCGAATAGTCGCAAGCATCATCGTCTGTTGGGGAACGTAGTATTTAAAAAATTTCCTACGATCACGCAAGATCTATCTACCAGATGTATAGCAACGAGAGGGAAGAGTGTGTCTACGTACCCTCGTAGACCGGGAGCGGAAGCGTCAAGTGACGCGGTTGATGTTGTCGAACTTCTTCGCGATCCAACCGATCAAGCACCGAACGTACGGCACCTCCGCGTTCAGCACACGTTCAGCTTGATGACGTCCCACGAGCTCTTGATCCAGTTGAGCTTCACGGGAGAGTTTCGTCAGCAGGACGGCGTAGTGACGGATATGATGTGTTCACCGGCGCAGGGCTTCGCCTAAGCTCCGCGACGGTATGACCGAGGTGTGATTCTGTGGAGGGGGGCACCGCACACGGCTAAAACAATTCAACTTGTGTGTCTTTGGGTGCCCCCTGCCCCCGTATATAAAGGAGCAAGGGGGGGAGGCCGGCCGGCCCTTCCTGGTGCGGCTAGGGAGTGGACTCCTACTAGGAATAGGATTGCAATCCTATTCCTAGTAGGATTCACCAAAAGAAGGAAGGGGGAAAGGAATAGGAGAGGTGGCGCCCCCCCCCCCCCCCCCAATCCTAGTCCAACTAGGAACCCTAGGTGGGGGCGCCGGCCAGCCCTATGGGCTGCCTCTCTCTTTCCCTTTAGGCCCACTATGGACCATCCCCTCTCGTAGGGGGTTCCGGTAACCCCCTCCGGCAATCCCGATAAATCCGAAACTTTTCCGGAACACTTCCGGTGTCCGAATATAGTCGTCCAATATATCAATCTTTATGTCTCGGACATTCCGAGACTCCTCGTCATGTCCGTGATCTCATCCGGGACTCCGAACTACCTTCGGTACATCAATACTCATAAACTCATAATACCGATCGTCATCAAACGTTAAGCGTGCGGACCCTACGGGTTCGAGAACTATGTACACATGACCGAGACTCATCTCCGGTCAATAACCAATAGCGGAACCTAGATGTTCATATTGGCTCCTACATATTCTACGAAGATCTTTTATCGGTCAGAACCGCATAACAACATGCGTTGTTCCTTTTGTCAAACGGTATGTTACTTGCCCGAGATTCGATCGTCGGTATCTCTATACCTAGTTCAATCTCGTTACCGGCAAGTCTCTTTACTCGTTCCGTAACACATCATCTCGTGACCAACTCATTAGTCTTTTGCTTGCAAGGCTTATTGTGATGTGTGTTACCGAGAGGGCCCAGAGATACCTCTCCGACACTCGGAGTGACAAATCCTAATCTTGATCTATGCCAACACCACGAATACTTTCGGAGACACCTGTAGAGCATCTTTATGATCACCCAGTTACGTTGTGACGTTTGATAGCACACAAGGTGTTCCTACGGTATTCGGGAGTTGCATAATCTCATAGTCATAGGAACATGTATAAGTCATGAAGAAAGCAATAGCAGTAAAACTAAACGATCATAGTGCTATGCTAACGGATGGGTCTTGTCCATCACATCATTCTCCTAATGATGTGATCCCGTTGATCAAATGACAACTCATGTCTATGGCTAGGAAACATAACCATCTTTAATCAATGAGCTAGTCTAGTAGAGGCATACTAGGGACACTCTGTTTTGTCTATGTATTCACACATGTACTAAGTTTCCGGTTAATACAATTATAGCATGAATAAAAGACATTTATCATGATATAAGGAAATACAAATAACATCTTTATTATTGCCTCTAGGGCATATTTCCTTCAGTCTCCCACTTGCACTAGAGTCAATAATCTAGCTCACATCGCCATGTGATTAAATACCGATAGTTCACATCGTTATGTGAATAACACCCATAGTTCACATCGCCATGTGACCAACACCCAAAGGGTTTACTAGAGTCAATAATCTAGTTCACATCGCTATGTGATTAATACCCAAGAGTAATAAGGTGTGATCATGTTTTGCTTGTGAAAGAAGTTTAGTCAAGGGTCTGTCATATTCAGATCCGTATGTATTTCGCAAATTTCTATTTCTACAATGCTCTGCATAGAGCTACTCTAGCTAATTGCTCCCACTTTCAATACGCATCCAGATTGATACTTAGAGTCATCTGGATTTAGTGTCAAAGCTTGCATCGGCGTAACCCTTTACGACGAACTCTTTATCACCTCCATAATCGAGAAACATTTCCTTAGTCATCCAGTTACTAAGGATAATTTTGACCGCTGTACAGTGATCTACTCCTGGATCACTATTGTACCCCTTTGACAAATTCATGGCAAGGTACACCACATGTTTGGTACACAGCATGGCATACTTTATAGAACCTATGGCTGAGGCATAGGGAATGACTTTCATTCTCTCTATATTTTTCTGCCGTGGTCTGGCTTTGAGTCTTACTCAACTTCATACCTTGTAAAACAGGCAAAAACCCTTTCTTTGACTGATCCATTTTGAACTTCTTCAAAATCTTATCAAGGTATGTGCTTTGTGAAAGTCCAATTAAGCGTCTTGATCTATCTCTATAGATTTTGATGCCTAATATGTAAGCAGCTTCTCCGAGGTCTTTCATCGAAAAACTTTTATTCAAGTATCCTTTTATGCTATCCAGAAATTCTATATCATTTCCAATCAACAATGTGTCATCTACATATAATATTAGAAATGCTACAGAGCTCCCATTCACTTTCTTGTAAATACAGGCTTCTCAAAAAGTCTGTATAAAACCATATGCTTTGATCACCTCATCAAAGCGTATATTCCAACTCCGAGATGCTTGCACCAGTCCATAGATGGATCGCTGGAGCTTGCATACTTTGTCAGCACCTTTTGGATCGACAAAACCTTCTGGTTGCATCATATACAACTCTTCTTTGAGATATCCATTTTGGAATGCAGTTTTGACATCCATTTGCCAGATTTCATAATCATAAAATGCGGCAATTGCTAACATGATTCGGACAGACTTAAGCATCGCTACAGGTGAGAAAGTCTCATCGTAGTCAACTCCTTGAACTTGTCGAAAACCTTTCGCAACAAGTCGAGCTTTGTAAACAGTAATATTACCGTCTGCGTCGGTCTTCCTCTTTAAGATCTATTTATTTTCGATGGCTTGCCGATCATCGGGCAAGTCAACCAAAGTCCACACTTTGTTCTCATACATGGATCCCATCTCAGATTTCATGGCTTCAAGCCATTTTGCGGAATCTGGGCTCATCATCGCTTCCTCATAGTTCGTAGGTTCATCATGGTCTAGTAACATGATTTCCAGAACTGGGTTACCGTACCACTCTGGTGCGGAACGTACTCTGGTTGATCTACGACATTCAGCAGAAACTTGATCCGAAGTTTCATGATCATTATCATTAACTTCCTCACTAATTGGTGTAGGAATCACTGGAACAATTTCCTGTGATGTACTACTTTCCAATCTGGGAGAAGGTACAATTACCTCATCAAGTTCTACTTTCCTCCCACTCACTTCTTTCGAGAGAAACTCCTTCTCTAGAAAGGATCCATTCTTAGCAACGAATATCTTGCCTTCGGATCTGTGATAGAAGGTGTACCCAACAGTTTCTTTTGGGTATCCTATGAAGATTTACTTCTCCGATTTGGGTTCGAGCTTATCATGTTGAAACTTTTTCACATAAGCATCGCAGTCCCAAATTTAAAGAAACGACAACTTTGGTTTCTTGCCAAACCATAGTTCATAAGGTGTCGTATCAACGGATTTAGATGGTGCCCTATTTAACGTGAATGCAGCTGTCTCTAATGCATAACCCCAAAAGCGATAGTGGTAAATCGGTAAGAGACATCATAGATCGCACCATATCCAATAAAGTACGGTTACGACGTTCAGACACACCATTACGCTGTGGTGTTCCGGGTGGCGTGAGTAGTGAAACTATTTCACATTGTTTTTACTGAAGGCCAAACTCGCTAACTCAAATATTTTACCTCTACGATCATATCGTAGAAACTCTTATTTTCTTGTTACGATGATTCTCCACTTCACTCTGAAATTCTTTGAACTTTTCAAATGTTTCAGACTTGTGCTTCATTAAGTAGATATAACCATATCTGCTCAAATCATCAGTGAAGGTCAGAAAATAACGATACCCGCCGCGAGCTTCAACACTTATTGGTCCACATACATCTGTATGTATGATCTCCAACAAATCTGTTGCTCGCTCCATAGTTCCGGAGAACGGAGTTTTAGTCATCTTGCCCATGAGGCATGGTTCACAAGCACCAAATGATTCATAATCAAATGATTCCAAAAGTCCATCATTATGGAGTTTCTTCATGCGTTTTACACCAATATGACCTAAATGGCAGTGCCACAAATAAGTTGCACTATCATTATTAACCTTGCATCTTTTGGCTTCAATATTATGAATATGTGTATCACACGATCGAGATCCAACAAACCATTTTCATTGGGTGTATGACCATAGAAGGTTTTATTCATGTAGACAGAACAACAATTATTCTCTAACTTACATGAATAACCGTATTGCAATAAACATGATCAAATCATATTCATGCTCAACACAAACACTAAATAACACTTATTTAGGTTCAACACTAATCCCGAAAGTATAGGGAGTGTGCGATGATGATCATATCAATCTTGGAACTGCTTCCAATATACATCGTCACTTCATCCTTTAACTAGTTTATGTTCATTATGCAACTCCCACTTCGAGTTACTACTCTTTTAGCAACTGAACCAATATCAAATACCGAGGGGTTGCTATGAACACTAGTAAAATACTCATCAATAATCTGTATATCAAATATACCTTTGTTCACTTTGCCATCCTTCTTATCCGCCAAATATCTAGGGCAGTTCCACTTCTAGTGACCATTTCCTTTGCAGTAGAAGCGCTTGTTTCAGGCTTGAGTTTAGCTTTGGGTTTCTTCACGGGAGTGACAACTTGCTTGTCATTCTTCTTGAAGTTCCCCTTCTATCCCTTTGCCTTTTACTTAAAACAAGTGGTCTTGTTAACCATCAACACTTGATGCTCTTTCTTGATTTCTACCTTCGCCGATTTCAGCATCGCGAAGAGCTCGGGAATTACTTTCGTCATCCCTTGCATATTATAGTTCATCACGAAGTTCTACTAACTTGGTGACAGTGACTAGAGAACTTTGTCAATTACTATCTTGTCTGGAAGATTAACTCCCACTTGATTCAAGTAATTGTAGTACCCAGACAATCTGAGCACATGCTCACTGGTTGAGCTATTCTCCTCCATCTTGTAGGCAAAGTACTGTCGGAGGTCTTATACCTCTCGACACGGGCATGAGTATGAAATACTAATTTCAACTCTTGGAACATCTTATATGCTCCGTGGCGTTCAAAACGTTTTTGAAGTCCCGGTTTTAAGCCGTAAAGCATGGTGCACTTAAACTATCAAGTAGTCATCATATCGAGCTTTTGTCAAAACGTTCATAACGTCTACATCTGCTCCTGCAATAGGTCTGTCACCTAGCGGTGCATCAAGGACATAATTCTTCTGTGCAGCAATGAGGATAATCCTCAGATCACGGAACAATTCCGCATCATTGCTACTAACATCTTTCAACTTGGTTTTCTCTAGGAACATATGAAAAATAAACGGGGAGCAACATCGCGAGCTATTGATCTACAACATAGATATGCTAATACTACTAGGACTAAGTTCATGATAAATTAAAGTTCAATTAATCATATTACTTAAGAACTCCCACTTAGATAGACATCCCTCCGGTCTTCAAAATGATCACGTGATCCAAATCAACTAAACCATGTCCGATCATCACGTGAGATGGAGTAGTTTCAATGGTGAACATCTTATGTTGATCATATCTACTATATGATTCACGCTCGACCTTTCGGTCTCCAGTGTTCCGAGGCCATATCTGCATATGCTAGGCTCGTCAAGTTTAACCCGAGTATTCCGCGTGTGCAAAACTGGCTTACACCCGTTGTATTTGAACGTAGAGCTTATCACACCCGATCATCACGTGGGGTCTCGGCACGACGAACTTTCGCAACGGTGCATACTCAGGGAGAACACTTATACCTTGAAATTTAGTAAGGGATCATCTTATAATGCTACCGTCGTTCTAAGCAAAATAAGAAGCTTAATAAGATAAACATCACATGCAATCAAAATATGTGACATGATATGGCCATCATCATCTTGTGCTTTTGATCTCCATCTCCAAAGCACCGTCATGATCACCTTTGTCACCGGCACGACACCTTGATCTTCATCGTAGCATCGTTGTCGTCTCGCCAACTATTGCTTCTATGACTATCGCTACCGCTTAGTGATAAAGTAAAGCAATTACATGGCGATTGCATTTCATACAATAAAGCGACAACCATATGGCTCCTGCCAGTTGCCGATAACTTTACAAAACATGATCATCTCATACAAAACCGTATAACTCATCATGTCTTGACCATATCACATCACAACATGCCCTGCAAAAACAAGTTAGACGTCTTCTACTTTGTTGTTGCAAGTTTTACGTGGCTGCTACGGGCTTTAGCAAGAACCGTTCTTACCTACGCATACAAAACCACAACGATGTTTCGTCAAGTATGTGCTGTTTTAACCTTCACAAGGACCGGGCGTAGCCACACTTGATTCAGCTAAAGTGAGAGAGACAGACACCCGCCAGTCACCTTTAAGCAACGAGTGCTCGTAGCGGTGAAACCAGTCTCGCGTAAGCGTACGCGTAATGTCGGTCCGGGCCGCTTCATCTCACAATACCGCCGAAGCAAAGTATGACATGCTGGTAAGCAGTATGACTAGTATCGCCCACAAGTCATTGTGTTCTACTCGTGCATATCATCTACGCATAGACCTGGCTCTGATGCCACTGTTGGGGAACGTAGTATTTAAAAATTTCCTACGATCACGCAAGATCTATCTACCAGATGTATAGCAACGAGAGGGAAGAGTGTGTCTACGTACCCTCGTAGACCGGGAGCGGAAGCGTCAAGTGACGCGGTTGATGTTGTCGAACTTCTTCGCGATCCAACCGATCAAGCACCGAACGTACGGCACCTCCGCGTTCAGCACACGTTCAGCTTGATGACGTCCCACGAGCTCTTGATCCAGTTGAGCTTTACGGGAGAGTTTCGTCAGCACGACGGTGTGGTGACGGATATGATGTGTTCACCGGCGCAGGGCTTCGCCTAAGCTCCGCGACGGTATGACCGAGGTGTGATTCTGTGGAGGGGGGCACCGCACACGGCTAAAACAATTCAACTTGTGTGTCTTTGGGTGCCCCCCTGCCCCCGTATATAAAGGAGCAAGGGGGGGAGGCCGGCCGGCCCTTCCTGGTGCGGCTAGGGAGTGGACTCCTACTAGGAATAGGATTGCAATCCTATTCCTAGTAGGATTCACCAAAAGAAGGA
Source organism: Secale cereale (assembly GCA_902687465.1). Taxonomy (NCBI): domain Eukaryota; kingdom Viridiplantae; phylum Streptophyta; class Magnoliopsida; order Poales; family Poaceae; genus Secale; species Secale cereale. Next base: position 33,852,445 of record LR738710.1, read on the forward strand.
AGGGGGAAAGGAATAGGAGAGGTGGCGCCCCCCCCCCCAATCCTAGTCCAACTAGGAACCCTAGGTGGGGGCGCCGGCCAGCCCTATGGGCTGCCTCTCTCTTTTCCTTTAGGCCCACTATGGACCATCCCCTCTCGTAGGGGGTTCCGGTAACCCCCTCCGGCAATCCCGATAAATCCGAAACTTTTCCGGAACACTTCCGGTGTCCGAATATAGTCGTCCAATATATCAATCTTTATGTCTCGGACATTCCGAGACTCCTCGTCATGTCCGTGATCTCATCCGGGACTCCGAACTACCTTCGGTACATCAATACTCATAAACTCGTAATACCGATCGTCATCAAACGTTAAGCGTGCGGACCCTACGGGTTCGAGAACTATGTAGACATGACCGAGACTCATCTCCGGTCAATAACCAATAGCGGAACCTGGATGTTCATATTGGCTCCTACATATTCTACGAAGATCTTTTATCGGTCAGAACCGCATAACAACATACGTTGTTCCTTTTGTCAAACGGTATGTTACTTGCCCGAGATTCAATCGTCGGTATCTCTATACCTAGTTCAATCTCGTTACCGGCAAGTCTCTTAACTCGTTCCGTAACACATCATATCGTGACCAACTCATTAGTCTTTTGCTTGCAAGGCTTATTGTGATGTGTGTTACCGAGAGGGCCCAGAGATACCTCTCCGACACTCGGAGTGACAAATCCTAATCTTGATCTATGCCAACACCACGAATACTTTCGGAGACACCTGTAGAGCATCTTTATGATCACCCAGTTACGTTGTGACGTTTGATAGCACACAAGGTGTTCCTACGTTATTCGGGAGTTGCATAATCTCATAGTCATAGGAACATGTATAAGTCATGAAGAAAGCAATAGCAGTAAAACTAAACGATCATAGTGCTATGCTAACGGATGGGTCTTGTCCATCACATCATTCTCCTAATGATGTGATCCCGTTGATCAAATGACAACTCATATCTATGGCTAGGAAACATAACCATCTTTGATCAATGAGCTAGTCTAGTAGAGGCATACTAGGGACACTCTGTTTTGTCTATGTATTCACACATGTACTAAGTTTCCGGTTAATACAATTATAGCATGAATAAAAGACATTTATCATGATATAAGGAAATACAAATAACATCTTTATTATTGCCTCTAGGGCATATTTCCTTCATCGTCATCACCAGCTACCTCCGAACAGGCGACTCCGACTTCACCGTAGACCTTCATCGTCAAAGCCAACCCGCAAACAGCTGCACAAAAACCATGACGGCACATACCAACAGAAGGCCACACGCGCGAACAACCGACAGCTCCGACTCTGACAACGATCGTCACAAGGAGAATATGCAGGACTTGCGCCGATCGTGCCCAAAAGAGCACCTCGGACACGCCGGGAAGATCCGACTACCGAAGCCCAAGCCGCGACCAGAGTTCCTCTCGACGCCATCATCGTTGCCAAACAGAAATCAACGCCCCCGAAAAGGCCCCCTCAGCAAATCACACGGCGAAGGTGCCGCAACCCACGCGGCGAAGATGCCGCCATCCACCGGTCTCCCAGTCGTTGCCGGCTCCGAGACATGCCCTCACGGAGGAGAAAGACGCGAAGAAGCCTCCATCGCTCGATCCAGCGGATCTGAGGTTTCCCTTCGGAGCCAAAGCCGTGGGGAGAAGCAGAAGCACCTCCACGATGACGCTTCTAAGAAAGATCACGTCACCCGCGGACGCCGCTGTCACCGCCTCCAAAGAAGACCGGAGCAAGGATTTCTCCCGGAGATGACCACCTACAGCCACCGACCGCCGCCCATCAACCACCGCCTGCCAAGGCCGACCTCAATCAGCCACGGGATCCCACGATCCACCATGAGCAGACACGCACCGCCCCCTGGCCATAGCCGCTGTCCACCACCGCAGCACCACCGCGACCACCACCACTGCAGCCACCAAAGCCGCAACACGAAGTGCAGCGCCCAGATCGAGGATCTAGCTCATACCAGATCCAAATCGAAGACGCGCGAACGAAGCATCAGAGCAGACGAGCATCATCTCCACCTACAGCGCACCTCGCGCTCCAGAGCAGCCAGCCGCCATGCCCAGCCGGTGACCGCACTCGCCGCGCGCCAGCCGCTGCCACGCCCAGTCGTCGATCCGCTCCCCATGCGCGCATCCAGGAGCTGAGCGCCGCCGCGCGAACGCACGCCGTCCATGCCCAGGCCACGCTGGAGCCCAGACAGAGGCCGCCGCCCGGTGTCTCATCCGTCGCCCGCAGCCGACGCCATCGCCCGGGCCTCAAGCGCGCATCGTTGATCTGCAGCTCACCCCTGCCCGCCAGATCCTCGACGGGCTAGCCCTCCCGCGCACCCGCGCGCAAGCCAGTGCCGGAGCCACGCCCGCTCGCGAGCCAGAACCGTCGGAGTAGCGCTCACGCGCCCGCGAGGACCCGACGCGCAAGATCCGTCCCCGCGCCTCGCAGGGAGATGCCCCGCCACCACCCTCCCTGGAGCCTGACCGGGCTTCGCCGGCGGGCTCCTCAGACGGCGGCGAGGTGAGGGGGAGGGAGGGGGGAGGAGGCGGCGCCGGAGTGGACCCCCCGTGTCGCTAGAGAGAGAGGCGACGCGGGGGTCGATGGGGACTGCTCGGCGGTATTTTCCTTGCTAGAACGAGCTGGCATGCAATTTGTTTCGGGGATGCTGTATTTCTGGAACCATATAAATGAGCAAAGACAAGTGTCAGGAGAGGTTGTAGCTCCTCTGTTATCTTATACTCCCTCCGTCTCGAAATAAGTGACTCGATTTTGTATTAGCTTTAGTACAAAGTTAGTATAAACTCGAGTCACTTATTTTGGGATGGAGAGAGTACTACATTACTACTCTCTCCGTCCCATAATGTAAGACGTTTTTTGACACTGTACTAGCGTTAAAATACGTCTTACATTATGGGACGGAGTAGTATCTATTTAAACTGCCAAAACATTTAGTACTCTTGAAAAAAAACTGCCAAAACGTTTTATATTTGGAAACAGAGGAACTAGTGAACCCCTGTTCGGACTGTACTATAAAAGTTCTTCATGCAAATCGGAACACAGTTTGACACTGTGACCAGATGAGCTTCCATCTTGTTGGCACAGAGGCCGGGTGTAAATTAATATCTTCACGATATTAATATATTTCGTTTGTTGAAAAATATGTATAATTTCTATAATCCCGTCTCGTGAGCCGTCGGATTTGATACAGTCGATTAGTCAAACGTTTTTCTCTACTTCACAACAAATGTTTTATTGCGGAAACATTTGCAACGGGGGTTATGCTGCGTTTTTTTTCTTTGCAACATAGGTTGTATTGCGAGATTTTTTTTTGCAATATGGGTCGTGTTTCAGAAGAAAAAAATCCTCCTTAGTGTGAGCCGCAGTAGTATCTAACCGCTGTCTGGTTCGCAACAAGAGGCTAGTTGCAGAATCCCTTTCTGAAACAATGGGCACGGAGAGGTTATCTCTCCACCGCTGGTTAAGAGTCCATCCGATGGACATAGCAACAGCGGACGCTCGCACAAAATCAGTCAGTTGATGGGAATCATTTCCCTAATTCCAATCGAAAAGGTTGTGGTATTATTGAGCTCATCTTTAAAGACAAAAGTGATGTTTTTTTTTAATTTAGCTCACCAGGCTTGTTGTTTTTTGGAGAACCTACATTGTAGTCTGGGTGTTGTCTTAGTGATGGTTAGAGTACTACTACTGCGGATAATTGATCACCGTGGCAGATTTTTTTCTCGCTTTTTCCTTTTTAAAATTTTAATTTTTTGACTATGTGCATTATAGATGTTTTTTTATACATCTTATTAGTGTAGAGTCTAGGTGTAATTGGTATCTGCTTGAAATTAATATATTCCCCTTTTCTATGAAAGGTCCCTCTGTTCCTGGCCAAACATGACGCTGCCGGCTGCAACTGCAACTTCCGTTGCTTCTGAATCTCGTCCAGAATGATAGCTTGGCAACAAAGATGTTGTTCCCAACGTTGTTTCTTTTTGTTACCACTTTTGCACTATATAGCGCCACTTGTAATCATTATGGATTCAGATAAAGTCCCTGATTTGTATGGTTTTTTGCTGAGTTCTATCAGAACTTTTGGGAAGTCGTTAAACCATATCTCCTACTTTTGTTTAGCAATCTACATGCTGGCCAACTAGAATTGTTTCGCTTAAACCTCAGCGTGATTATTTTACTCCCTCCATTTTTATTTACTTCACATATTAGCTTTGGTCAAAGTCAAACTTTATAAACTTTGACAAAGTTTATAGACGAGAATATTAACATATACAATAACAAATCAATAAGATTAGATCATATAGATTTGCTATTGTAAATATTCATATATTTTTTATAAACTTGGTCAAACTTTATGAAGTTTGACTTCAGTCAAATGTAATATGCAGAGTAAATAAAAACGACGGGAGCATTACCTAAGGTTAATGAGGTTGAAAGGATACAACAATATAGGTCAATTCTATTGATGAGCACATGGTTCGTCCTTCACAGACTGTTGTTATGCAAGGCAGACACCTCCTAGATGGCGTTGTTATCCTTCATGAAATAGTTCATGAATTACTTGGAAAAGGTTGAATGGGGTAGTACTTAAAATAGACTTTAAAAAAGCTTATAACAAAGTCAAATAGTCGTTTCTTCAACAGACTATCAGAATGAAAGGATTTTCTGCAGAGTGGCGCGCTATGATTCATAGCTTCGTTTCTGGAGTAGTGTTTTAATTAAGGTCAATGATGACGTTGAACACTATTTCCAAATGAAGCACGGATTGTGACAAGATGACTCGTTATCGCCCATACTATTCAGTATAGTTAGTGATATGCTAGCGGTCATGATTGAGCATGCCAAAAAATTGGCAGCAAATTGATGGGTATAGTAAATCATCTAGTTGATGGTGGGCCGTTCGCAGACTTGGTCGTGGGCCTGAGCCTAGGCTCATCTCTGTACTGCTTCCGGCGATTGTATCCCAACTACCATGTGCATCCTGCCATGGAGAATGGCAAAATGATTTTTTTTAAGATAGCTTATCAGGTTTGCTGCCGATTCGCCCCCACTGCATCGACACCATGATCGACGGCGACGGCCGTCGCGGTGTCTTAATGAATTAAAAAATAGCTCAAGCACTCCATGTCGGAGTTGTGTGGCATGTCAAGTTTTGGACTCAGGGTTCATGGATGCTTAAGAGCCGGCATCAGACCCTGAGTGCTGCTTGCATGCACTTTAACCAAATATCCTGCTGGTTTGTTGTTTTTGAGATAGCTTACCAAGCTTGCTGCCTGGTGAACTACCCGTCACGAAACAGGTATATAAACAGCTCCTATCTCCTCTCCGTAAGCGATGTGGTCCTAATAAAACGGTACTGTATGTTTAGTAATACAACAGCACAAACCTTACGTACGTGCCTTTATATGGCCCAAACAGAAAGCCCAGTGCAATAAAACCGGATGACCCCACAGGTCGTCTGCCCGGCTCGTAAAGGATGTTCGATCTTGCCTAAGCTGGTCTCGTGGCCCACGGACTCCCTGCGCTGCTAGGATTACAGGTGCTCGATCGGTCATGTTACCATTCTTGAGATTGCAAATTGCATGGAGTGTTGAACCTTTGATCATGGGCTGGGTGCTGGCTTTGCAATTTGCTAGGCATCTTCTCGGGGTCTCCGTGGTCGTTTTCGTGTACTCTGCGGCGGAGGAGGAACTTTCGCCGGACGCGCGCCCATGAACTTTACGGATGGTGCATGGGGCGAGGACGCAGAGGATCCTGGACAACAAGAGCAAGATGGATGCGTCAGGGCCCGGCAGCCAGATCCAGATGGACAAGGCCGCCATCGGGAGGGTGAGGATCCGCCTGCACCGTCCACACCCGTCGTCTTCCCTTCTTGGCTGCACGTAGATCACAAGCTAATTAAGTCAGGTTACCGTGAATGAGACATTGGCGCCCCGTAGTTCAAGGCATGATAGTCTTTCTTTGTCCCTGGCAATGAACTGGTCTTTTACTACTCTCACTGGCCCATGAACTGCCAACTGGAGTCAATGTTGCTACTTCAGTTCATGTCGATGTCCGGAGTCAGTTGCGGAGTCAATGTTGCTGCTTCAGTACTCCAAAGATATTAAGATGGCTAGATTAAGTTCTTTACATATTGCATATTGGCCAGAGAACCAAAGATGACGAGGCTCTGGCCATCATTCTCTGTTGCACGGGAATCGCATAACTATGGTGAATAAGACATTTTGGTCAGTGAAGACGTCCAGTACTTGAGCAGATTCAACGCAGCTGCTGAGCCTGTGCTGTTATCTTCCTTCCAACATCTTATTACAAACTGATTTCCAATAGCAGCCAACACATTATTCAGTGTCAGCAATGCAAGCTAACCGAGTATTTAACCAAAAACTACGACATTTCATGGAAACGTGTCAAAAAACTACCACTTTACGATTTTGTTGGAAAAACTACCACTTTTTTCCTAATCCGTGGCAAAAACTAGCAAGTCGCGAAATCGCTCGCTTCGCCCGCGCTAAGCACAAATCTGACCGGTTGGGCCCACGAACCAGGTGCCACCATGGCCATCCTTCGCGCCGGAGTTCACGCCGAGTTTCGCCGTCCTCACCTGCTCCTCCCTCCTCTCGTCCCTCTTCCCCCTCGGCCCGTCTGGGTCGGCCGCCCGGTGTCGAACAGGGCGTCGCCGCCGCGGGGGGATCTGTTGCTGCCGCTGCCGCTGCCGGTGCTCTGGCGCCGGTCGGCCTTCCTCGGGATGCGGCCACCGTAGGAGGTGCCGAGGAGGCGGAAGTCGAGGCGGCCCCAGCCATCCTCGTCGGAGAGATCCCAGCCGAAGCGCTCGGCCATCTCCTGGAGGGGGCCGTCACCGTCGTCGTAGACGTAGTCGAACTTGGAGTCGCCGCGGAGGAAGTGGTGCGCATGCTCCCACTCGACGCGGTCGACGTAGACGGGGTCGTCGAGCACCTCGCGCGCCAGGCGCGCCCAGACCAGCGTGTCCCCGTAGTCGAGCTCCGCGACCACCCGGCGCAGGTAGGACGGCGGCAGCGTGCCCAGCATCTGGCCCTTGTGCTTGCCGAAGTCGATCACGTGGTCCCTCGCCGGCCGCGAGGACGCGCCGACGCCCGCGGTGGCCCCGAGCGGGCGGAGGAGGGGGATCCTGGCGGGTCTGGGCAGCTTGACAGTGGAGCGGCGACGGTGAAGGGGGGAGAGAGGCACCGCTCGGGTTTGGGATCTCGGCGGAGGCGCCGGGGAGGAAAGGCAGGCCCTTGCGGCGGCGAGCGGGAGCATGGCGTGCTGGTGGCGGCCGGAGAGCAGGGAAGCTTCTGTGAACTCCGGCGCGAAGGATGGCCACGATGGCACCTGGTTCGTGAGCCCAACCCGTCAGATTTGTGCTTAGCGCGGGCGAAGCGAGCGATTTCGCGACTTGGTAGTTTTTTTTGCCACGGATTAGGAAAAAAGTGAAAGTTTTTCGCACAGAATCGTAAAGTGGTAGTTTTTCGACACGTTTCCATGAAATGTGGTAGTTTTTGGTTAAATACTCAAGCTAACCACACGAAATAATTGGTTCTCTGATCTACAACAGGTGAATGACTCAATTTGATTGTTTTGCCCAGTTTCTCCCTTCATTGCAAATCTGTTTCTAGTTATTGGAGTTGCAACTAATAGGATGCCTAAAAACAATGCCGGTGAGAAGAAAGCAGCTAAATGCACCGTATGAAAGAAAAATGGGATTTCGAGAGACTAATCAACACCGAACGTTTAGTATCAACAAGTGCAATTTCTACAAACAATAGTCCACTAAGTTAGGAAAGGCAGCAAGTTCCTTCATTGGCCTCTAAGCTCCCTTAGTTGCTTCACAGTTCCTGCTTAATACTCCAGTTATATGGACACTGGTCAACATGCAGATCTAACTGAAACTTTCCTTTGAGAAGAGGGCAAAAAATGGTCTCTACATACACTTCCGTTATAGTAGAACTTCAGAAAAATTATTCATTTTGCAGGAACTTGTCAAATTCAGAGTTGCTATGAAGAACTTTTAGCTGCAGGATGAGAGACTTGCTGTAAAATAATGACCAGAGGCATAGGAGATAGTTATGTGCATCGAACTCTTATGTCTGAAAAGATGAAAAATATTGCTTTCTAGTGTATGTATGTTCAAGTTCAACGTGTCTATAATATTTCATGAACTTTGGAAAAATATCCTACGAGAGTCAGATGTTTGAAGCTATGGCATGCTTATATATGTTGGAAATGTTGAGTAGCATGAGGAACTCCGATGACGGGAAGATAAGCTAATCGCATAGGGGGCAAGAACTAGAACAGATAAGGACTTTCGCCAAGTAGAACAATGAGTCCGAAGCCATTTGCTAAATTCCCAGGCCAGCCGATGAAGCGAAGTTAGAGAATGTACAACTATGCTACTCAGCCACTCTTAGAATTTGATGCCAAGTTGATACCACATTTGGTTATCTAGTCAATTAGCTTTTGTGTTGTAAGATGTAACCATCAACCAATAGGAAAAAGTCCATTTTACTACCCTGAACAAAGTGGGTGGTTCACATAACCCCCTGATCTTTATTTCGGTTCTCTTTGTTGGGGAACGTAGCATAATTCAAAAAAATTCTACGCTTTCATCAAGATCCAACTATGAAGATATCTAGCAACGAGCAAGTGAGAGTGCATCTACATACCGTTATGGAGATTGCGAGCGGAATCTTTCGAAGAAGCGTGGATGAAGTAGTCGTACTCTTCGCGTTCTTCGTCACCGATGATCTAGCGCCGAACGGACGGCACCTCCGCATTCAACACACGTCCGGTGCAGCAACGTCATCTCCTTCTTGATCCAGCAAGGGGGGAGGAGAAGTCGTCAGAGATCCGACAGCACGACGGCGTGATGACGGATGCAGTGGAGATCGCAGCAGGGCTTCGCCAGGCGCCCTGTGTGGGAGTATGGAGGTGTGACAGGAGGGGGAGAGGCGCCAGGGCCAAGGGTGCGGCTGCCCTCTCTCCCCCCCCCCCACATATATATAGGGGCCAGGGGGGTGCGCCAGGGCCCCTGCAGATCCAATCTGCAGGGGGGGCGGCGGCCAGGGGAGAGTCCTTGCCCCCCCAAGGCAAGTGGTGGCCCCCCTCCCCTTAGGGTTTTAACCCTAGGCGCATGGGGAGGTGGGCCCCTAGTGGTGCGCCAGCCCATTAGGGCTGGATACTTCCCCTTGCGGCCTAGGGGCCCCACCGGGATGGGTGGCCCCACCCGGTGGACCCCCGGGGCCCCTCCGGTGGTCCCGGGACGCTCCCGGTGACCCCCGGAGATCACCCGATGGCCGAAACTGGACTTCCTATATATCAATCTTTACCTCCGGACCATTCTGGAACTCCTCGTGACGTTCGGGATCTTATCCGGGACTCCGAACAACTTTCGGGTTTCCACGTGCATTTATCTCTACGACCCTAGCGTTACCGAACCTTAAGTGTGTAGACCCTACGGGTTCGGGAGACACGTAGACATGACCGAGACGACACTCCGGTCAATAACCAACAGTGGGATCTGGATACCCATGTTGGTTCCCACGTGTTCCTCGATGATCTTCATCGGATGAACCACTGTGTCAAGGATTCACTCAATCCCGTATGTTATTCCCTTTGTCCATCGGTACGGTACTTGCCCGAGATTCGATCGTCGGTATTCCCGATACCTTGTTCAATCTCGTCATGGCAAGTCTCTTTACTCGATCCGTAATCCATCATCCCGTGACTAACTACTTAGTCACATTGAGCTCATTATGATGATGTCTTACCGAGTGGGCCCAGAGGTACCTCTCCGTCATACGGAGTGACAACATCCCAGTCTCGGTTCGTATCAACTCAACAGACACTTTCGGAGATACCCGATGCGTACCTTTATAGCCACCCAGTTACGTTGTGACGGTTGGCACACCCAAAGTACTCCTACGGTATCCGGGAGTTGTACAACCTCATGGTCTAAGGAATAAATACTTGACACCGAAAAGCTTATGCATTACGAACTATACGATCTCGTGTTATGCTCAAGTTTGGGTCTTGTCCATCACATCATTCTCCTAATGATGTGATCCCGTTATCACTGACATCCTATGTCCATGGTCAGGAAACCGTGACCATTTGTTGATCAACGAGCTGGTAACTAGAGGCCTACCAGGGACTCATTGTGGTCTATGTATTCACATATGTATCGCTGTTTCCGTACAATACAATTCAAGCATGAATAACAGACAATTATCATGAACAAGGAGATATAATAATAATGCTTTTATTATTGCCTCTAGGGCATATCTCCAACAGTCTCCCACTTGCACTAGAGTTAATAATCTAGTTACATTGTGATGAATCGAACACCCATAGAGTTCTGGTGTTGATCATGTTTTGCTCGTGAAAGAGGTTTAGTCAACGGGTCTGCAACATTCAGATCCGTATGCACTTTACAAATATCTATGTCTCCATCCTGAACATAATTCCGGATGGATTTGAAACGGCGCTTGATGTGCTTGGTCTTCTTGTGAAACCCGGGCTCCTTGGTAATAGCAATAGCACCAGTGTTGTCACAGAAGAGAGTCATCGGGCTTGACGTGCTTGGAATGACTCCTAGGTCGGTGATGAACTCCTTCATCCAGACTCCTTCCTGCGCTGCTTCAGAAGCAGCTATGTACTCCGCTTCACATGTAGACGCTGCCACCACGCTCTGTTTGCAACTGCACCAGTTGACTGCCCCTCCATTCAAAATGTACATGTATCCGGTTTGAGACTTAGAGTCATCCAGATCTGTGTCGAAGCTAGCATCGACGTAACCCTTTACGACGAGCTCTTCGTCACCTCCATAAACGAGAAACATATCCTTAGTCCTTTTCAGGTAGTTCAGGATGTTCTTGACCGCTGTCCAGTGTTCCGTACCGGGATCACTTTGGTACCTCCCTACCAAACTTATGGCAAGCTTCACATCAGGTCTGGTACACAGCATGGCATACATGATAGAACCTATGGCCGAGGCATAGGGAATGACACTCCTCTTTTCTTTATCTTCTGCCGTGGTCGGCGACTGAGCCTTGCTCAATCTCATACCTTGCAAAACAGGCAAGAATCCTTTCTTTGACTGATCCATATTGAACTTCTTCAATATTTTGTCAAGGTATGTACTTTGTGAAAGACCAATGAGGCGTCTCGATCTATCTCTATAGATTTTGATGCCTAATATGTACGCAGCTTCTCCAAGGTCCTTCATTGAAAAACTTTTATTCAAGTAGGCCTTTACATTTTTCAAGAATTCTATATCATTTCCCATCAGCAATATGTCATCCACATATAATATGAGAAATGCCACAGAGCTCCCACCCACTTTCTTGTAAATACAGGCTTCTCCATAAGTCTGTATAAAGCCAAACGCTTTGATCACCTCATCAAAGCGAATATTCCAACTCCGAGATGCTTGCACCAGCTCGTAAATCGAGCGCTGGAGCTTGCATACCTTGTTAGCGTTCTCTGGATCGACAAAACCTTCTGGTTGCATCATATACAACTCTTCCTTGAGGAAGCCATTAAGGAATGCTGTTTTGACGTCCATTTGTCATATCTCATAATCATAGAATGCGGCAATAGCTAACATGATTCTGACTGACTTCAGCATTGCTACGGGAGAGAAAGTCTCGTCGTAGTCAATCCCTTGAACTTGTCGATAACCCTTAGCGACAAGCCGAGCCTTATAGATGGTCACATTACCATCTGCGTCTGTCTTCTTCTTAAATAACCATTTGTTTTCTATGGCGTGCCTATCATCAGGCAAGTCCACCAAAGTCCACACTTTGTTTTCATACATGGATTCTATCTCGGATTTCATGGCTCCAAGCCATTTATTGGAATCCGGGCCCGCCATTGCTTCTTCATAGTTCGGAGGTTCACCGTTGTCTAACAACATGATTTCTAGGACAGGGTTGCTGTACCACTCTGGTGCGGAACATGCCCTTGTGGACCTTCGAAGTTCAGTAGTAACTTGATCTGTTTCTTCATGATCATTATCATCAACTTCCTCCCTTGTCGGTGCAGGCACCTCAGGAGCAGTTTCCTGCGCTGCGCTACTTTCCGGTGCAGGAGGGGTGATTGTCACCTCATCAAGTTCTACTTTCCTCCCACTCACTTCTTTCGAGAGAAACTCTTTCTCCAGAAAGCATCCATTCTTGGCAACAAAGACTTTGCCTTCGGATCTGTGGTAGAAGGTGTACCCAATTGTTTTCTTTGGGTATCCTATGAAGACGCATTTCTCCGATTTGGGTTCGAGCTTATCAGGTTGAAGTTTCTTGAAATAAGCATCGCAACCCCAAACTTTTAGAAACGACAGCTTCGGTTTCTTGCCAAACCAAAGTTCATACGGAGTCGTCTCAACGGATTTTGACGGAGCCCTATTTAAAGTGAATGCGACAGTCTCTAAAGCATAACCCCAAAAAGATAGCGGTAAATCGGTGAGGGACATCATAGATCGCACCATGTCCAACAGAGTACGATTTCGACGTTCGGACACACCGTTACGTTGAGGTGTTCCGGGCGGTGTCAATTGTGAAACAATTCCACAGCTCCTAAGTTGTGTGCCAAATTCATGACTTAAATATTCACCCCCATGATCCGATCGCAAGAACTTTATTTTTCTGTCACGTTGATTCTCAACCTCATTCTGAAATTCCTTGAACTTTTCAAAGGTCTCAGACTTGTGTTTCATCAAATAGATATACCCATATCTACTCAAGTCATCTGTGAGGTTGAGAACATAACGATAGCCTCCGCGAGCCTCAACACTCATTGGACCGCACACATCGGTATGTATGATTTCCAACAAGTTGGTTGCTCGCTCCATTGTTCAGGAGAACGGAGTCTTGGTCATCTTGCCCAAGAGGCATGGTTCGCATGTGTCAAATGATTCATAATCAAGAGACTCTAGAAGTCCATCTGAATGGAGCTTCTTCATACGTTTGACACTAATATGACCAAGGCGGCAATGCCACAAGTATGTGGGATTATCATTATCAACTTTACATCTTTTGGCATCTACACTATGAATATGTGTATCACTACGTTCGAGATTCATCAAAAATAAACCATTGACCAGCGGGGCATGACCATAAAACATATCTCTCAAATAAATAGAACAACCATTATTCTCCGATTTGAAATAGTAGCCATCTCGCATAAGACGAGATCCAGAAACAATGTTCATGCTCAAAGCTGGTACTAAATAACAATTATTGAGGTTTAAAACTAATCCCGAGGGTAGATGTTGAAGGAAATATGCCCTAGAGGCAATAATAAAGATGTTATTTGTATTTCCTTATATCATGATAAATGTCTTTTATTCATGCTAGAATTGTATTAACCGGAAACTTAGTACATGTGTGGATACATAGACAAAACAGTATGTCCCTAGTATGCCTCTACTAGACTAGCTCATTGATCAAAGATGGTTATGTTTCCTAGCCATAGACATGAGTTGTCATTTGATCAACGGGATCACATCATTAGGAGAATGATGTGATGGACAAAGACCCATCCGTTAGCATAGCACTATGATCGTTTAGTTTTACTGCTATTGCGTTCTTCCTGACTTATACATGTTCCTATGACTATGAGATTATGCAACTCCCGAATACCGTAGGAACACCTTGTGTGCTATCAAACGTCACAACGTAACTGGGTGATCATAAAGATGCTCTACAGGTGTCTCCGAAAGTATTCGTGGTGTTGGCATAGATCAAGATTAGGATTTGTCACTCCGAGTGTCGGAGAGGTATCTCTGGGCCCTCTCGGTAACACACATCACAATAAGCCTTGCAAGCAAAAGACTAATGAGTTAGTCACGAGATGATGTGTTACGGAACGAGTAAAGAGACTTGCCGGTAACGAGATTGAACTAGGTATAGAGATACCGACGATCGAATCTCGGGCAAGTAACATACCGTTGACAAAAGGAACAACGTATGTTGTTATGCGGTTTTGACCGATAAAAGATCTTCGTAGAATATGTAGGAGCCAATATGAACATCCAGGTTCCGCTATTGGTTATTGACCGGAGATGAGTCTCGGTCATGTCTACATAGTTCTCGAACCCGTAGGGTCCGCACGCTTAACGTTTGATGATGATCGGTATTATGAGTTTATGAGTTTTGATGTACCAAAGGCAGTTCGGAGTCCCGGATGAGATCACGGACATGACGAGGAGTCTTGGAATGTCCGAGACATAAAGATTGATATATTGGACGACTATATTCGGACACCGGAAGTGTTCCGGAAAAGTTTCGGATTTAACGTGATTGCCGGAGGGGGTTACCGGAACCCCCTACGAGGGGGGATGGTCCATAGTGGGCCTTATGGAAAAGAGAGAGGCAGCCCATAGGGGCTGGCCGGCGCCCCACCTAGGGTTCCTAGTTGGACTAGGATTAGGGGGCGCCACCTCTCCTTCTTTTCCTTTCCCTCTCTTCCTTCTTTGGTAGTTCCTACTAGGAATAGGATTGCAATCCTATTCCTAGTAGGATTGCACCCTAGCCGCACCATAGGAAGGGCCGGCCGGCCTCCCCCTTGCTCCTTTATATACGGGGACAGGGGGGCACCCAAAGACACACAAGTTGAATTGTTCCAGCCGTGTGCGGTGCCACCCTCCACAGAAACACACCTCGGTCATACCGTCGCGGTGCTTAGGCGAAGCCCTGCGCCGGTGAATACATCATATCCGTCACCACGCCGTCGTGCTGACGAAACTCTCCCGTGAAGCTCAACTGGATCAAGAGCTCGTGGGACGTCATCAAGCTGAACGTGTGCTGAACGCGGAGGTGCCGTACATTCGGTGCTTGATCGGTTGAATCGCGAAGAAGTTCGACTACATCAACCGCGTCACTTGACGCTTCCGCTTCCGGTCTACGAGGGTACGTAGACACACTCTTCCCTCTCGTTGCTATGCATCTGGTAGATAGATCTTGCGTGATCGTAGGAAAATTTTAAAATACTACGTTCCCCAACAGATGTAGAGGTAGCGTGCCGACGGCGATCACATCGACCTTGGAACCATTCCCGACGCGCATCGTCACCTCATCCTTCGCCCCCCCCCCAATCCTAGTCCAACTAGGAACCCTAGGTGGGGGCGCCGGCCAGCCCTATGGGCTGCCTCTTTCTTTCCCTTTAGGCCCACTATGGACCATCCCCTCTCGTAGGGGGTTCCGGTAACCCCCTCCGGCATTCCCGATAAATCCGAAACTTTTCCGGTATACTTCCGGTGTCCGAATATAGCCGTCCAATATATCAATCTTTATGTCTCGGACATTCCGAGACTCCTCGTCATGTCCGTGATCTCATCCGGGACTCCGAACTACCTTCGGTACATCAATACTCATAAACTCATAATACCGATCGTCATCAAACGTTAAGCGTGCGGACCCTACGGGTTCGAGAACTATGTAGACATGACCGAGACTCATCTCCGGTCAATAACCAATAGCGGAACCTGGATGTTCATATTGGCTCCTACATATTCTACGAAGATCTTTTATCGGTCAGAACCGCATAACAACATACGTTGTTCCTTTTGTCAAACGGTATGTTACTTGCCCGAGATTCGATCGTCGGTATCTCTATACCTAGTTCAATCTCGTTATCGGCAAGTCTCTTTACTCGTTCCGTAACACATCATCTCGTGACTAACTCATTAGTCTTTTGCTTGCAAGGCTTATTGTGATGTGTGTTACCGAGAGGGCCCAGAGATACCTCTTCGACACTCGGAGTGACAAATCCTAATCTTGATCTATGCCAACACCATGAATACTTTCGGAGACACCTGTAGAGCATCTTTATGATCACCCAGTTACGTTGTGACGTTTGATAGCACACAAGGTGTTCCTACGGTATTCGGGAGTTGCATAATCTCATAGTCATAGGAACATGTATAAGTCATGAAGAAAGCAATAGCAGTAAAACTAAACGATCATAGTGCTATGCTAACGGATGGGTCTTGTCCATCACATCATTCTCCTAAGGATGTGATCCCGTTGATCAAATGACAACTCATGTCTATGGCTAGGAAACATAACCATCTTTGATCAATGAGCTAGTCTAGTAGAGGCATACTAGGGACATACTGTTTTGTCTATGTATTCACACATGTACTAAGTTTCCGGTTAATACAATTCTAGCATGAATAATAAACATTTATCATGATATAAGGAAATACAAATAACATCTTTATTATTGCCTCTAGGGCATATTTCCTTCAGCTTGCATATTACTAAAGGGGATTTGCTACCGATGTTCCGTGATTTATTGTCTGGACAACTTCAGTTGTTTCAATTGAATTTTGGAACAATAACTTTACTTTCTAAGAAAACAGAGGTCGTGCGAATTGAGCAGTTCAGGACGATCTGTCTTCTTAATGTAAGTTTCAAAATTTTCACCAAGGTTGGGACTAATAAGCTTACGCAAATTGCGCACTCTGTGGTGCAGCCGTCCCAAACTGCTTTCATGCCGGACAAAAACATCCTAGAAGGGGTTGTCGTCCTACATGAAACGCTCCATGAAATCCACACGAAAAAACTAGACGGAGTTGTTTTCAAAGTGGATTTTGAGAAAGCGTACGATAAGGTCAAATGGCCATTTCTTCAACAGGCCTTGCGAATGAAAGGTTTCGATCAGGCCTGGAGACACCAGGTAGACTCTTTCAGGCAAAAAGGGAGTGTTGGAATTAAAGTGAATGATGACATAGGTCACTACTTCCAAACACACAAGAGTCTGAGGCAAGGAGATCCGATGTCACCTATTCTGTTAAACATAGTGGTCGATATGTTGACACTTTTAATAGGAAGGGCTAAGGATGCTGGTCAAGTAGGTGACCTCATTCCACATTTAGTTGACGGAGGTGTGTCTATCCTACAGTACGCTGATGATACTATCATACAAGTGGAGGTGTGTCCCTCAACTTGGCAAAAGCGCGAAACATGAAGCTGCTGTTATGCTTATTCGAACAATTGACCGGGTTAAAGATTAACTTCCATAAGAGCGAATTGTTCTGTTTGGGAAAAGCTAATGACGAACAAGATGCATACAAACAATTGTTCAGATGCGAATTGGGGGCCTTACCTTTCACATATTTGGGTATACCAATCCACCATCGTAAGCTGACAAACAGAAAATGGAAGTGTATTGATGATCGATTTGAGAAGAAACTGAGCTGCTGGAAGGGCAAGCTGATGTCATACAGGGGGCGATTAATTCTCATTAATTCAGTTCTCACGAGTATGCCCATGTTTCTCTGGTCCTTTTTCGAGGTACCAGTCGGAGTTCAGAAAAGGCTTGACTTCTATCGATCACGTTTCTTCTAGCAGAGTGATGAACTAAAATGAAAATACAGACTCGCTAAATGGAATATCGTTTGTAGGATGAAAGACCAAGGGGGCCTAGGCATTGAAAATCTTGAGGTGAAGAACAGATGTCTTCTCAGCAACTGGCTGTATAAGCTATCTGTAGAGACGGAGGCCACATGGGCTCAGATTCTATGTAATAAGTACCTTCACTCAAAAGCCTTGGCCCATGTGACAGCGAGGCCGACTGACTCACCTTTTTGGAAAGGACTGATGAGAGTTAAATCAATCTTTTTCAACAGGACAAAGTTTATAGTTGGAAACGGTACCACTACGAGATTTTGGGAGGATAGATGGCTAGGGGAAATGCCCCTCGCACTCCAATATCCTTCTCTCTATAGCATTGTTCAACGAAGAGACGCTTACGTTGCAACAGTACTACAGTTCACTCCTCTCAATATTCAATTTAGGGGGACGCTAGCGGGAAACCGTTGGGAGTCTGGCTCTATCTCGTGAGAAGATTGATGATGTTCGGCTATCTCAATAGTCCGATCAGTTGTGCTGGAAACTAACTAAGAATGGAGAGTTTTTGGTTAAATCCATGTATTTGGATGTTATCAACTCTAGCGCTATTCCTCGTTCGAAACATGTTTGGAAAGTCAAAGTACCTTTGAAAATTAAAATGTTTACGTGGTTTGTGCATAAACAAGTCATTTTAACTATGGATAATTTGGCAAAACGCAACTGAACATGATCTACGAGATGTAGTTTTTGCGACCGTGTTGAATCCAATAAACACCTCTTTCTTGACTGCCCTTTGGCAAAAAAAATGTGGCGAATGGTTCACATAGCATTTAATATTACTCCTCCGAATACTATCAACACGTTATTTGGGACGTGGCTAGACGGGATAGATTCCGAAACAGTGAGACACATCCGTGTAGGAGTATGTGCTTTATTATGGGCAGTCTGGAACTGCAGAAATGATTTGGTCTTTACCAGAACAACAAATATTCATTTTTTACATGTTATTTTCCGAGCCACTGCATTGATCCGTATGTGGTCGCTACTCACTCCGACGGAGGCAAGGGAGCGTATGGTTACTAGATCTATCCGATGAGAGATGGTAGCACGGGCTATTTTCAACCGGTTTGGATGCTGGTCATGTAATAGGATAGGCAATTAGTGATCCTATCTTTTTATACCAGCCGGTTGTGGCTTTCCTATTACTTTTTAGCTCTTTGTGAGCCTTTTTCGTTCTTTGTTCGAGACATGAAGACTTGTGTTGAACTTTTTGCTTATTAATAATTATGGATGTATGCATCGTTCAGATGCAGAGGCAGGGGAGGATCACCCCCTTTTCGAGAAAAAGAAGCAAAGGGAAAAGCAGGGCTACGATACATACAGTCCGGAGGATACCAACCATGGTGATGCAAAACTTGGGTGTGCTTGTGCAACACTAATGAGATAGAAACAATGCCATGGAGAGATAATGCATGGCTTCGAGCATTATTATTATTACTATTATTATCACAACAGTGGTACATGCTTAACACGCCACCTGTCAAGTAAACAAGGTTCTGGTCCCAATCTATGTGTTGCGAACACTGATCTTTATAATTTCTACAGAACATCACTAGCTACATGAATTAGTGCTAGATACATCCATTTGACCGACAAGCATCACATGGTATATACTGTACATCATATAGTATAGAACATCACTAGACCGAATTTCTTTCCATATACATAACCAGATTGAAAGGTGAAGATCATCACCGTGGATAAATTCCATAATGATTGGATCCACTATCTTGACTCGTTACACAATTAATCAACAAGTCCATGTAAAATCATTAATCTTGTTGTCACTTGTCAGGTGTTTTAATCTTACTGAAGTTCACCATTCTGGGCATCAGCTCCTCAACTACATTTGAATCTGACACAAACATTGCATGGGTGATGCCGAACACCCCAGGGTTCTGACTGTTGAGCACCGAGAACATCGTCGCAAGGCGAAAACCATAGTTCATGATATAAAGTGAACCAGACCACAGGAAAAAATGAACACGTCCCCCTCACATAGTCTCTTCTGAAATAGCTTACCGGTTGTGTCGAAGAAACCTGCCAGCACGCTGCCACTATGGAGAAACATCATCTCTGACGCCCTTGGGTGAGTGGGGAAGCACTACCCCATAGGGGTCGATGTCGGTCCGTGCCATCGACATGCCAAGGGTGTTCAGGCCAGGGAACTCGGCAGCGGCGATAATGATTGCCGATGAACGGACCATGTTGTCTAGTTTCCCGGCATGGTTGAGAAGCAATGTCTTGAAATCAGAAGCCAGTAGGTGCTAGGGTGCTTGCAGATGAAACCATTCATGAACAACTTCCTTTCACTCCGAGGTGCCGTAGGGCACACATCTTGAAGAGGTGGACTGTCTGATAGGCATGCTCGTGTGTAGAGCCCAAGGAGGAGAACGTAGGAAAACAGGACAGTGGAGAGCTTCATCTCTTGGACACAGAGATGGAGGAGAAAATCATGGGTTTAAATAATGTGCTGAGAAATGAGTGCATCCAAAGCCAAATCTATATAACCTGTATTAGATATCTTGGAGTTCACTACAGAATTTGCTTTGGATTGTGGCGAAAGTATACACGTAACTGCTTATAGAGAATGGAAGCCACCGCTGCAGTACAGCACCAGCAAGCCTTACAATGGAAGCATTATGTAGGATGGAGAAAATCTCTGTAAAACCCAACATCAGGGGGTAGACGATGGTCTCCCATTGTCAAAAAACGTGCGAACTGTTATGAACAAATTCTGAATAAACATGCAAAGCAGAGAACTACAAAGGATATATGTGTGCAAAATACAATGAGCTGATGGGGATTGGGGAGAACCTAACGATGCATTGCTCTGCTAGTATCTGCAACCCAACTGAAGAAGCCTGGCACTGTTCACAAGTTATGTTGGAAGAGAAAATGGCAACAAAAAAGGGAGTCTGCAAGCTAGTGATAGATGTTTTTCATTGTCCTGTAATTGGTACACTTTTTAACAGAGCAGATAAGCACATGTGTTTCACGGAGGTTCACTAAGACGAAATGTATAAAGATGATATGATTCAACTTAAACCCCACAATGTGAATTGCGTCAAACCAACTATTACCATGATCTTTTTCCTCGAGTTGGAATCATTCAATACTACAAATTCAATATATATCTCCGTATAATTAGGTAGGTGCTGAAAAAATTCATGGTGTTATTTGTATAGATTTGCACAAGAAAATCAGTCTTAATCATTTTACCACAGGGTGTTGTTCTTCCTTTTCTTTATATTTGATGATGGTTAGAAAAGTTATAAATGCACTACAAAACTCTCTCCTGGCTGAAGAGCAGAGCTGCGAAGCACGGCCATATAAAAATAAACAAGATACAAGGAACTTCAACTAAAATTATGACTCACAGAAGCTGAAATTCTCTGGATTAGGTTATACGAAAGCAACTTGTTACATTTCAAACTTGGTTACACTTGGGCACTTGTTAGGCCAAATACAATGATGCGAGGCAAGAAACTCGGCGAGAACTTCAGCAGTCGTTCCTTGCATTCACCTCGAGAAAGAAAAACCATCAATCTGTTAGTAACCTCGATAAAGAAAAACCTAAAATGATGCTCGCGGGCGTCGCATTTTTTTTCCTCGTTTATTCGGTTTGCCAAGTGTAATACTCGGTCGATATGCTGGGTGTAACACTCGGCAAACTGACCATCTAATGTCGTTTTGGCCGTCTGTTAGCAGCCCCTCGCCAAGGTTAAATCTTTGCTCAGTGAACACTCGGCAGAACTGCCTTTGCCAACAAGGTATAAGCTGAGTATAACACTCGTCAAAGTCTTTTCCGAGTCATTTTTTGCCCTTTGTAGAGTATTTTTGGTACTCGGCATTATGTGATCTTCCTGTAGTGATAGTTTGATACCAGCTGAGATGCAATAATTATGTCCATGGTGCAACCAAAACACTGGCGCAACCTCAGATTCGGCGCTACCAAATGCTCGCAAAAATCACAAAGCTTTTGCCACCCTCTTCAGCATGCAAACCACAGAGTTACGCAAGCAAACCAGAGTTATGGTTGATGGCATGATAGCTAGGCCAGTCAACAAGGCCTCCAACAGCTTCCACACAGCTGCCAACCGTGCTGTCAGCTTGAGCATTCCCCGAACCCGAAGGTACTTACTGCAAAGTGATCTTCACTCTACATCGCTGCTGCTGACTCAAGATTCCAGATCTAAACGTTGCTGCGAAGCATACGACAGATCGGTAATGAAAAAAGATGTCCAGTCTATGTTTATGGTATATTTAGGAGACTAGAAGTATGTTCTTTTTCGGAATGGGCGCAGAAGAGTTGCCTCATTCAATAACTAAAGAGTTGAGATACATTAATAACAAGCAGCAAAAAGAAGAGATCACAGGCTCTAAGAAACAAAAGAAAAAAATGTCTACTCTCCGAGGATGATATTTTGCCAAAAAACATGCTTTATATGATTTTTTTTTATAAAGGGCGCTCTTATTATCTCAAAATGAAGCATCAAGCAGATATATATCATGATGAGCGACACCCGACCTCTGCATAGCTAAGATGCACACAGCCACAAAAAGAACCGTCTAACAAAGTACGTAAAAAAAACCCAACAATTCGGCAACAGTAAAGCCATATGAGACCAAACTATGCCGATGTCGACGAAGGAGGTGGACCGATCCGGACATTATGCTACCACCCATGTTGGGTAAAAACCTTCCTGACCACCCGCTCTAACCACATACACGCCACCTTGAACAGTGACTGGTACTCCGTTCGGTGCAGTGTAGACCACATACGAAGCCAATGCGTACAACGCTAGATAACCTGCATAGGAGAGTAGATTTTGCCATTAAAAAATCATTTCTACATAGCCAAAGCGACCATAGACGCTCCTATCCGAATTAGCGTACTAATCGAATTTGATATTCCGTCAAGACCGTGATCATATATATTGACAACACTTGTCGGGCGGATACAAATTGGACGCTATTTGGATGACCGATCATGTAGAACGCGCAAATTTGCATTGAAAGAAGAGGTGTTTGATTGTCTCGCCATGAGTACAAAAACTACACTTCTTGCATCCTTGCCAGTTGCGTCAAGTAAGATTGTCTTTAGTTAGCACAACTCCTCTTCGAAGATACCACATAGAAATCTTAACTTTTAGTTGCATCTTTGATTTCCATATTAGTTTATTATTTTTCACTGGAATCTCTAAGTGCGATAGTGCACGATACATAGAGTCAACTGTGAATTTTTTTCGATAAAGGGCTTTTCATTGAATTGAAATATCGAGTTGATACAACCGCATCAAAGATCACCCGGCCTCTGCATAGCTGGATGCACACAACCAAAGTACCAGATCGCAAAAATCAAAACAAAAAGGCGGAACGCCCATAGTAGCAAAAAAGGTAAAAGAGGCCTAAGGTGATGCCGGTCCTATGCGAAGGTCACACCGCCATCCATGGTGGTAGAAAATGTCCCTGACCGAGCACTCCAACCGGGTAGAAGCCATCATAAAAAAGTCTCTGTCCTCCGGCCTCTGCAGGATAGACCACATACGGAGCCATCGCGAGCATATATGAATTACCTGCATAGGAGATGAAACACTTTTATGATTAAAAACAATATCATTCCTGGTTAGCCACAACGCCCAACATAAGGCAGCCGCCCCCGCAAGAATGTGCTTAAAAAATTGTTTATCTATACCCCGATGTAGTTAGATTTCAGCAAAACACATCCCGCCCTTGTGTCAAGTTAATCAATTCCAAACGGGTTAGTAGATGTTGCCACGACACAAGGCAGGGGCCAATCAAATCCCTCCTAAATGATACATTCGGTGGGGAAGAGCTGAGAACGTGCCCAAGGGTATCACTCTTATCATGTACTATGGGGTACAAGGCTTTGTTGACGCTCAAAAGTGGCACAATCGTAAAAGTTGCTTTAATTTATGTCAAGATTACTTCAAACTTATGATTGGAAGTCACCATGAGATGGCTTTCTTTGAGAAGATCAAGATGGATATGAAAGTGGTCTAAAACGGAGTCCGGATGCAAAAGTTATGACAAGTTCAGAGATGTTCATGGTGACATCAGATTAAAGAATGGCTTGAAACTCAACTAAGATGACTTCAAATGGAAAAAGTTTCAACATGAAAGTTTTGCGTCTCGTCGAAACGGTCGATTTTGATATAAAAATCGTCCCAATCCGAGTTCGTATGCAAAAGTTACAGCCATCCGAACACATCCCTGTCACAGAGCCATAAGTGGCGCGCCCCACCAGCCACGTGTCTGATGGGTAGCGCGAATAACAGCCTGTATTGCGTGACCGTTTTGGCCTAGAAGATCGCCTCAAATCGAAAAACGTTCAACATGAAAGTTGTTCGTCTCGTCGAAATGGTCAAAATGGCTTTTGGGACCTTTTCCATCCGAGGTCGTTTACCACCTCAAAAATTACCCGCAAGGTACAGCCAGTTTAAACCGAACAGTTTTGGAAAGTTCGGACAAAACCAATCCGAATTTGGCTAGGGTTTTGGACGTGAATCCAAGCCTTTTCCTTGCACGGGAAGTCCAGCCGCCTCTTATATACTCAAGGGGTGACGGCCGATTGAACAACACACAATCGCAAACGCATCTACAACTTTTTCATCTACGTTTTGTTCCTCCCTCGTTCTTGCTCCCTCGTTCTTCGTCGTTCTTCGTGTTGGAGAGCTGCGAATACCGAGGCTCTAGGGGAGGCTTGACCGACCTAGGGCAGCCCATAGCCGCCGCACTCCCCGGCGGGGTCCCTCGCGGGAGTGTAGGGTTTCGGGTCTTCAAAAGCTCTCGCCGGTCGACTTGCGAATCGCGCTTCCGGTGAGACTCCTTCGACGTGAGCTGCGGTGCACCACCCCCGACGTCGAGGGTACACGTGGCGTGTTCGTGTGCGAACACACTTTTTGGCGACTCCGCTGGGGAAAAAAATCAATCATCATCATCATCCATCATGCCTGGCAACGACAAGATCCCCAAACCCTCGGAAATCGACGCCGATAACATAATGAAGCCCAATTTTGAGGAGTTATCGGAGGAACATCGCCAAGCTTATGAGGAGTACAAGAAGGCACGTGAAGAGAAGGAGATGCAGGAGTTCCTTGCTAAGTTCAAAAAGGATCGTCAACGCAATATCACTCCGGTTGGAGAAATCAAGTTTCCTCCTCTTCATGATGAACAGGTTAAACCCTCTGTAAGTAATACCTTCTCTCCTGAGGTATGGGCTAAAATTGATAGTCGCATTACTGATAGCAATAATCTTTTATACCAAATTTTCTTGGAAAATAGTAATGCTAAAAATAGTGTGCCTCAATCATCTAGTGGTAATGTTGGTGTGGCTGTTACCGCAAAAATCCCTAGTCCAACTTTACCTATTTCATCGGCGCCCCCCGTGCCGATGAATTTTTATCCTAGCCCCACAAATCAAATTGTTGCTGCACCCATTAATCCTATCATGAGTATGCCAAGTTCGGTTGTGACGCCGAACCAAACCCTACCTACAAGAGCAAACCCTATTAGATCACTGCCGAATTAGAATTCGGCATGCATGCCACAATTCACACCTGCAACTACTAACCCTACTCCTCCTATGCTACCGCCACAAGCTTCATCGTCCACCATGGATGATGGTCTAGCTAATCTTAGAGGGGAGATGGCTAAGATGCTCCGAGAGAATTTTGGAGTTGAGTTGCCAAGGAACCATATTTATCAAAAGCCATATCCAGAATACTTTGATGCAATTCAATGCCCTCCGGGATATAAAATTCCAGATTTTGTTAAGTTTAATGGAGAGGGCACAGAAACCACCTGGGAGCATGTTACTCAGTACTTGGCACAATTAGGTGAGGCAAGTTCACGAGATGAGTGGAGAGTACGTTATTTTCCTTTATCTTTAACCGGTACTGCTTTCTTGTGGTTTTCTGCGTTACCACCTGGTTCTATTACTACATGGTTTCACTTGGAACAAAAGTTTCATGATCACTTCTACAGTGGTGACAATGAGCTTAAGCTATCCCATCTTACATCGGTTAAGCAAAAGTATGATGAATCGGTCTCCGATTATGTCAAAAGATTTAGGGATACAAAAAACCGGTGGTATAGTTTGATGATAACCGAGAGAGATTTGGCTGATCTTGTGCTTAGTGGTTTGAGAACTCACATTAGAGAAAGGCTAGAAGGATACGAGTTTTTAAATATCAACCAAGTCTTGCAAAGGGCTTTGGCTCAAGAAAGCCGAAGCAAAGATCTTAAAGAGGTGCATAGATATAAAACTGATCGTTCTAAAATAAATATGGTTGAGTATGGTAGTGACCACTCGGACGATGAGGGTGATATTTATGCTGCTGAATTTGTTTGGCCATCTAAGGCCAAACCATTTACTTGCAATGATTTAAAGCCGATTCATAAGAATCGTGATGAAGAGATGAAATTTACTTTCAACGTTACTAAGTGTGATAGAATATTTGATGCTTTGTTGCAAGCCAAGATTATTAGAATATCTCATACTTTACCGCCGTTCGAAGAGCTGAAACGGCGTGCTTATTGCAAGTATCATAATTTTTTTTCTCATGCTACTAATGATTGTAATGTTTTTCGACGACAGATACAATCGGCCATTAATGACGGACGATTGAATTTTTCTGAAATGCAAGTTGATAAGCAGCCTTTCCCAATGAACACCATGGATTTGGAGGGGAAGAAGATGTTAATTCGGCCCAACATAGCCGAATCAGCTAATAAAAATAATATTGTCATTGGTGAGCCCAGGAAAAATGAGGAGAGCAACAAGGTTTTGGGGAGACAAGTTGTGCTTGACAAGCAACCCGATGGCAAGGAGGTAATCAAGATCACCATTAAGAATCCTACACTCGGGGGGCAATCACAAGTGCAAGAGAACACTCATGTCAAATTTGTTAAGCCCAAGAGTCCAGAGGTTGGCAAGTGGAAGACGAATGAAGCTAAAGTGCAGTGCAAGAGAATCAAGCCAACTTTTGATATGATGTTGTCCAAGTATGCCAATCAAGCGGCCGGTTCTAGCTCTAACCGGTCATCAAATTTGAAGCGCTCAAGATCACCTCCGAGGGAAGAATCTCATCATCACGCAAGGCCATATGGGTCATGGGCACCAGGACCATGGATGGCGCCGCCCCCCTATGCGCCATACTACATGGGAGGCTTCAATGGAGGATGGGGGCAGCCTCCAATGGCCCCTTATGCTTTTCATCCGGGTTGGGCAGAAACAAGGAGGCCCGTTCATGAGAGGCTTTCTTATCCCACACGAGGCCGTTTGAACAATGGTGTCAATCGGCCAATGCAAGATAATGAAGAAAGGGTCAACCGGCAAGTGTGGCGTGCCAAATCATCAAGTGCTGAAATTTCAGAGCCTAGCAAGCAAAAGGAGAAGAATGCTGGTGGTGAAACTATTATGATAGGCACTAAAGAATTAATAATCAAAGAGCCAATTATTGTTGATAATACGGCTGATTCTAATAAAGATGTGGCTGCGGTCCAGCAAGGCCCCATGGCTAATGATCATGAAGCTAGCATAAGTAAGGCCAAGTCGAGGGATCCAAAATATACTCAGCCTAAGTGGTGTCCTTCCGGTCTGACCAAGGCGCAAAAAAGGAGATTGCAGCGCATGAGAAGTCATGAGAAGGAGGAACAAGAAGCAGAAAAGCTAAGGGATAAATTATTCAATGAAAGCCGTCCCATCGTACCCCCAAAACAAGTGTGGAGGCCAAAGCAAAAGGAAAACATTGCAGCTTCTGCATTGATCACAGCAACACCTACACCACCAACGGAGGACGATGCGGCTACTATTACATCGTCCACTTTGCCTACTACTTCCCCTTCCCTTGAAGATATTTCGGAGTCAGTGAACATGCTTGCGGAAGGAGATGAAATGATTGATTATGAGTCTACACCAGTTCATGAAGGTATGGATATTAATATGGTGTATTACTTACCCGCTGAATTTCGTGCTATAGATGAAGAAGGGGAAGTAGCTCAGCTAGATTTTGGTCCTAAAAATGCTATATTCGAGAAGCCAAAAGAACCGGTGACGCACTTGAAGACATTGTTCCTTAAAGGTCATATTAATGGATCGCCGGTTGCTAGAATGCTTGTCGATGGTGGTGCTGTGGTGAATCTTATGCCATATTCGGTCTTCAAAAAATTGGGGCTGCGTGATGAAGAGTTAATAAAGACCAACATGATGCTTAATGGATTTGAAGGCAAAGAGAAAACTGAAGCCAAAGGTGTGATGTATGTGGAGCTTACGGTGGGAAGCAAAACTTTGGCTACCGCATTCTTTGTCGCCGAGGTGCAAGGTAACTACAATGTGATATTAGGCCGCGATTGGGTTCATGCGAACCAATGCGTGCCATCTACTATGCACCAGTTTTTGATTCAATGGGTTGATGATGAAGTAGAAGTCATTCATGCGGATAATTCGGCTTGTGTTGATTTGGCCGATGCATCGGTGGATTGGCAACATCCCAATGCTACTTGCTTGACGGGGCGCGACTTATCAGAATATGATTTTCTTAGCGCCACAAAAAGTGGTTTCGTGTCCGTTTCTTTAAAGCCGGTTGGCGATAATCGACTCCAAGGTATGATGTATTTAAATGGATCCTAACTCAGAGTGGTTACAAAAGCGTCTTGTAGAATATCGGTCCAATGAGAACGATATGTATGAGTCCATAGAAGAGTTAGATGATATGGATAAGTTAGGACAAGGTTTTACATCGGCCGATCCAGTAGAAGAGATAGATATAGGAGATGGTTCAATTCCGAGGCGGACATTTGTAAACGAAAATTTAAGAGCTGATCATAAGGCTAAGTTGATCGAGCTATTGAAAGAATATGTTTGTTGCTTTGCATGAGAATATCATGAGATGCCGGGTTTAAGCCGAGAGCTAGTGGAGCATCGGTTACCTATAAAGGACAGTTTTAGACCATACAAGCAATCGGCCAGAAAGTTTAATCCAAAAACGTATGACCGGATCAAGGAAGAGATCGGTCGTTTGCTTAAAGCTAATTTTATTAGACTTTTATTAGACCTTGCAGGTATGCCGAGTGGATTTCTAACATTGTACCGGTAGAGAAGAAAGGCTCTGGCAAGTTGACGGTGTGCATTGATTTCAGAGATTTGAATAGAGCTACACCTAAAGATGAGTATCCCATGCCAATAGCCGATATGCTTATTAATGATGCTTCTGGACATAAGGTCATTAGCTTTCTTGATGGTAATGCGGGGTATAACCAGATTTTTATGGCCGAAGAGGACATGTCCAAAACGGCTTTTCGATGTCCCGGTTTTCTTGGTTTATTTGAGTGGACAGTGATGACCTTTGGATTAAAAAATGCCGATGCCACGTATCAAAGGGCTATGAATTTAATTTTTCATGATTTACTTGGTGTTATACTTGAGGTTTATATTGATGATATTGTTGTCAAATCGGATGCTTTTGAATCTCACTTAGCCGATTTGCGTTTGGCTTTTGAAAGAATGAAGAAATATGGGCTGAAATTGAATCCTTTGAAGTGTGCCTTTGGTGTATCGGCTGGGAAGTTTCTGGGTTTCATTATTCATGAAGATGGCGTGGAAATTGATTCCAAAAAGATAGAAGCTATACAGAAAGTAGGGGCTCCAACATGCAAAAGAGATATGCAAAAATTCCTTGGCAAGGTCAATTATTTGAGTAGGTTCATAGCCAATCTATCAGGGAAGGTTGATGCATTTACCCCTATCCTTCGGTTAAAGAATGATGTTGATTTTACTTGGGGGGCAAAACAGCAAGAGGCATTTGATATGATTAAGAAATATTTGTGCACTCCTCCGGTTATGAAAGCGCCCAGGCACAGGGAGCCATTTAGACTTTACGTTGCAGCGGAGGAAGGTGTTATTGGTGCTGTTTTGACTCAAGAGACCGAAGGAAAGGAGCATGCTATTACTTATTTGAGCCGACGGTTATTGGACGCCGAGACAAGGTATACATTTATTGAGAAACTATGCTTATGCTTATATTATGCTTGCACAAAATTGAGACATTATCTTGTGCCTAGTACTTGCATTATAGTTTGTCAAACTGATGTCATCAAATACATGTTGCATAGGCCAATTCTTAGTGGTAGAATTGGCAAGTGGGCTTATACTTTAATTGAATATGATTTGGCTTATGAATCTCTGAAATCCATGAAAGGCCAAATTGTTGCTAATTTTATTGTTGAGCATCGTATTGATGATAAGCATGATATTGATATAAACGTTGTCTCATTAGCACCATGGAGATTATATTTTGATGGTTCAGTGTGTAGCAATGGCCAAGGTGTTGGTATTGTTTATATATCTCCTCATGGTGCTGTTTTTGAAGCCTCATGCCGCTTAGAATACTTTTGCACAAATAATCAAGCCGAATATGAAGCATTGTTATTCGGCTTAGAGATGTTGCTTGCCATAGGTGCTACACATATTGAGGCTTTTGGTGATTCGTTATTAGTAGTGCTTGGTGTCTAGATATATTTCTTTGAGAAATATGAAACATGCCACGATCAACATGATAGCCGGATTATTTTAGCATTGCTCATATATCTAGACACG
This sequence comes from Secale cereale, assembly GCA_902687465.1. Lineage (NCBI taxonomy): Eukaryota > Viridiplantae > Streptophyta > Magnoliopsida > Poales > Poaceae > Secale > Secale cereale. Next base: position 33,882,554 of record LR738710.1, read on the forward strand.
ACAATTGGATAGCAAATGAGTTGGCACAACAAGCATCCGGCTATCATGTTGATCGTGGCATGTTTCATATTTCTCAAAGACCGATGTCTAGTCTTGCCAACATAGGGGAGGCCGAACCAGAGCCCACCATTTCGGCCACTAATGAAAAATTTAATGCAGGAGAAAATCAAGACTGGAGGAAACCCATTATTGATTATTTGTGTGATCCTAGTAAAAGGGTGGACAGGACTGTTCGGCGTATGGCTTTCAAATACACAATGAGAGATGATGGTCTCTATCGCCGAACGGTTGATGATGTTCTTTTAAAGTGCTTGAACGAGGACCAAGCGAGAGTTGCTATGGGAGAGGTCCATGAAGGTATTTGTGGCACTCATAAGTCGGCTCCCAAGATGAAATGGCTATTACGACGTGCTGGGTTTTATTGGCCGACGATGGTTAATGATTGTTTCCGGTATTATAAAGGATGTGAAGCTTGTCAAAAGTTTGGTGATATTCAGTTGGCTCCCGCTGCTATGTTACATCCTATTATCAAGCCGTGGCCTTTTAGAGGTTGGGGATTAGACTTTATTGGAGAGATTCATCCTTCTTCTTCAAAGGGGCATCGGTTCGTGTTGGTGGCGACTGATTATTTCACTAAATGGTCTGAAGCAATACCACTCAAAAATATGACGCATACAGAGGTAATTCAATTCATAACTGAGCATATTATTCATAGATTCGGCATTCCTCAAACATTAACTACGGACCAAGGTTCATCCTTTATGTTACATCAAGTCAGAGAATTTGCTGAATCATATAAGATAAAGTTGCTCAATTCCTCTCCATATTATGCCCAAGCCAATGGACAAGATGAGTCTAGTAATAAAATATTAATCAAGCTCATCAAGAAGAAGATTGAGGATAATCCAAGGAGATGGCATGAGCTATTGTCCGAAGCTTTGTGGGCACATAGGATCTCAAGGCATGGTGCTACAAAGGTGACTCCATATGAGCTCGTATATGGTCAGGAGGCCGTTTTACCAGTGGAAGTGAATTTGAATGCTTTGAGAATAGCCAAACAAAATGATTTGTCGGCTGTGGACTTCTATAACTTGATGATGGACAATATTGATGAAGTTGCCGATAAACGTTTGGTTGCTTTAAAGGCCATAGAGAGGGATAAGTTGAGGGTGGCAAGAGCTTACAATAAGAAGGTCAAGTTGAAGAATTTTCAAGTTGGTGATCTCGTGTGGAAGGTGATTCTACCAATTGGTTCAAGAGATAGAAAGTTCGGGAAGTGGTCTCCAAGTTGGGAATGTCCTTTTAAGATTACAAGAGTGGTTCCCGGAAACTCATACTTGGTGGAATTCGTACAAAGCACATTATTACCTCGAGCTCTAAATGGCAAATATTTAAAGAAGTATCACCCAAGTGTGTGGCAAGAAGCCTAGATAGGCAAACAGCCGATATATAACTATCGCACTTAGCATAAACATGGCCGATATATAATTATCGTCCTAAGCATATAAATGGCCGATGGGGTGTTGACATCGTCCTTAGAACCAACATGGTACAAACTATTTTTCGGCACGTTTGCTTTGCCGAAAAACAGAGGGGCATGTGTTGACGCTCAAAAGTGGCACAATCGTAAAAGTTGCTTTAATCTATGTCAAGATTACTTCAAACTTATGATTGGAAGTCACCATGAGATGGCTTTCTTTGAGAAGATCAAGATGGATATGAAAGTGGTCTAAAACGGAGTCCGGATGCAAAAGTTATGACAAGTTCAGAGATGCTCATGATGACATCAGATTAAAGAATGGCTTGAAACTCAACTAAGATGACTTCAAATGGAAAAAGTTTCAACATGAAAGTTGTGCGTCTCGTCGAAATGGTCGATTTTAATATAAAAATCGTCCCAATCCAAGTTCGTATGCAAAAGTTACAGCCATCCAAACACAGCCCTGTCACAGAGCCATAAGTGGCGCGCCCCATCAGCCACGTGTCTGATGGGTAGCGCGAATAACAGCATGTATTGCGTGACCGTTTTGGCCTAAAAGATGGCCTCAAATCGAAAAACGTTCAACACGAAAGTTGTTCGTCTCGTTGAAACGGTCAAAATTGCTTTTGGGACCTTTTCCATCCGAGGTCGTTTACCACCTCAAAAATTATCCGCAAGGTACAGCCAGTTTAAACCGAACAGTTTTGGAAAGTTCGGACAAAACCAATCCGAATTTGGCTAGGGTTTTGGACGTGAATCCAAGCCTTTTCCTTGCACGGGAAGTCCAGCCGCCTCTTATATACTCAAGGGGTGACGGCGGATTGAACAACACACAATCGCAAACGCATCTACAACTTTTTCATCTACGTTTTGTTCCTCCCTCGTTCTTGCTCCCTCGTTCTTCGTCGTTCTTCGTGTTGGAGAGCTGCGAATACCGAGGCTCTAGGGGCGGCTTGACCGACCTAGGGCAGCCCATAGCCGCCGCACTCCCCGACGGGGTCCCTCCCGGGAGTGTAGGGTTTCGGGTCTTCAAAAGCTCTCGCCGGTCGACTTGCGAATCGTGCTTCCGGTGAGACTCGACGTGAGCTGCGGTGCACCACCCCCGACGTCGAGGGTACACGTGGCGTGTTCGTGTGCGAACAGGCTTTTTCTAGCCACTTGTCCTCCCAGAAACGTATCTCGGAGCCGTCCTTTATCACGAAGGATACGAAGCGAAAAAGATGTTTCTTTACCGTCATCAGACAAGTCCAAAAATGTGAGTGCTTTATATGATAACACCTATGCAAGATCTGATCGCAATTTCATGTCGCGTTTGCAATATTTCTTACAGTCAAAATCATCAAACTACACATTATACGGATGTAACTCTTTTTTTCTTTCTTGAAAACGTAGACAAATAATTCGAAAGGGACTAACAAGCAAACAAGTCCGGCAAAGCTAAGTCAGGCCCTACCAAGACTATAGAGCATGTTAGGCTGTTTTATGCTGACCGTTGAATCATTCAACACACAGATGCGGTCCCGGTATGCTATCCCCTACCACTCTTCCAGCCTGTTAGGTGTAAGTTTGTCACAGCCACAGGAGCCATATCCCAAGTTTGCGTGAGACTCTTATTCAAGTTAACGGGAGGAATCACAAATCATAACACGAAGGAACAAATGGCAGTAGTGAGTACCTCGTCGGCTCTCCACCTCCTGCCTCTCCTCCTCCTCCTCCTCATCCTCCTCCTCTTCCCTATTGCTACCATCACGGCGAGTACATTCCATGGCTCCATTGCCGGTGGTACCACGATCAATCGAACCGTTATCGGTGGTAGCACGGGCTATCGCCCAATATCGCCTACAGCTGCTAGGCCCTTGCCTGCACCCCCAGCCAAGGTAACACCTACGACCCCAAGTGCTCAGCATGCACCCCCGCACAAGGTAATACCTACGGCCCGGAGTGCTCTGCCTGCACCTATTGGGACAACAAGCATGAAAGTGAAATCCTCCTCTGTAAGAAGAGTTGTAGCAATTTTAGCTCCTGTAGTTGGCTTCATTTTGCTTAGCATCTCGTTCCTCGGCACCTATTTTATACGTAAACGAAGAACACAACGACAATATGAGATGGAGAGGGAGGAAGAGTTTGGGGAGCTACAAGAAACACCAATGAGGTTCACATTTCAGCAGCTAAAAGCAGCAATCGAGCAATTCGCAGACAAGCTCGGGGAAGGAGGATTTGGCTCTGTTTTCATGGGTCAATTTGGTGATGAAAGGATTGCAGTAAAACGTTTGGATCGAGCGGGTCTGGGGGAAAAAGAATTTTCTGCAGAAGTTCAAACAATTGGCAGCATTCATCATATTAATTTGGTCAGATTGATTGGTTTCTATGCAGAGAAATCGCATAGGCTCTTGGTATATGAGTACATGCCAAAAGGATCCTTGGACAGATGGATCTATTGTCAACATGACAATGATTCACCTCCTCTATATTGGAGCACACGGTGCAAGATTATCACTAACATAGCTAAGGGTCTCGCTTATCTTCATGAGGAGTGCTTGAAAAAGATTGCCCATTTGGATGTCAAACCACAAAACATCCTCTTAGATGATGACTTCAACGCTAACTTTGTGATTTTGGACTATGCAAGCTCATTGACAGGGATATGAGTCAAATGTTTACCAGAATGAGGGGCACACCTGCATATTTAGCTCCCGAATGGTTGACATCATATATCACGGAAAAGGCCGATGTCTATAGCTTTGGTGTTGTGGTCATGGAAGTCATTAGCGGAAGAAAGAACCTCGACAATTCTCGATCCGAACAGAGCATCCATCTCATCACCCAATTGGAGGAAAAGGTGAAGACTAATCGGTTGGTAGAATTGATTGACAATAAGAGTAACGATATGCTAGCACATAAGCAGGATGTAATTGAGATGATGAAGCTCCCAATGTGGTGTTTGCATATTGATTGCAAAAGAAGGCCTAAAATGTCAGAGGTAGTCAAGGTCTTGGAAGGTGCCATGAATGCAGAGAGCAACATTGATCATAACTTTGTTGCAACAAATCAAGTGTATTTCGGCGCTGCTGGAAATGTGGTCTCATCGGTTCCACCTCTGGCTTCACATGTATCAGGTCCCAGGTGAAATGAGAAAATCTTGACAAGATAGACGATTAGATTACAAGCGGGACATGAGATGTTCTAATGTAAAGCAAATGACAAGACTGATGTATCTTCTGAAATCATTATAATCTGAAGCCCCTTGTCTTCAGTTAATTTTACCTGCAAAGTATTTATATATTGCAAACCTTCTTGTTCTACAACAGCTGGACTGAATTTAGAATGTTCAATTTTTTCATGTAATGCAAGTCTGTTTTCAGATCAACTAATGCAGGTATTTTTCTAGTCATTGTAGTTGAAATTAACAACATGTTCCAAAATGCTCCCAGGATCCAACAAAGCAAATAAAGTAACTGAATGAATTGTATTTGGAAGTAGAAAAAATTACAAGTGCTTTTAGTTTCTCCCAATTTCCAGTGTGTTTTCCTTTCATAATAGGTTGTGCTATGCTTAGTAATATGTATCATATAAGGCATTTGATTTTCAAATCACTTAGCATTTTGAAACTAATAAAGTGTATTGCAACATCATACGTTTGGATAGTTGGCCGTGTCTCAAGTTTGTACATGGAAGTCAATCATGGTACGACTTTGCTGCTAATCGATCTCTGCTACTACAACCATGAGAATGCCGCCTATTTAATAGGCAATATGGCATCACTTTCACTAGAATATGAATATTAACGGAACCAGTTGTAAGTTGCTGCATACCACTCATGCGACTCAACGGTGCAGTGGATTAGCTGAATCCCCTCGGCAAGTTGTTCATCGATCTCCAGGGGAGCTCCTCAGTTCCACCTCTGGCCTCACATATATAAGGCCCAAGGTGACATGAGACAATCCTGACATAGAAGGTAGGCAATTAGATTATGAGCTGGACATGAGATTTTCTTATGTAAAGCAAATGATGTTTCTGTTGCATTTTCTGTAATTAGTACAATCTGAGGCCCAACTTTGCCAGAGAAATAGTTCAACATTGCAAACCTCATTGTTATATAGCAGCTGGACTGAATTTGTCCATTAGAATGCTCAGTTTCCCCATGTAACTAATACAGATCCATTAGAAACCACACATGACATCGTCATGGATACTTGGCAGCTCACCTCTGCTACTGTGACCATGTAATGCTCCCTATTACCGGGCTATATGACATCAGTTTTGACGACAATCTGAAAATTAATAGCAGTAGCGGAGAGGTGCACGATAACTATGAGTTCACGATGCAGTCAATTATCTGAATTAGTCCTCAACCATTGCCGGGTGCTGAATTGTTGCATGAGCGATCGATTGGCAGCAGGATTTTCAAACCTATACTTAGGCGCAGATGATTCCAAAACATGTTGAACCATAGCAGCAGCGGCAGCGGCAGCGGCTGTGGGGAAGGTTCACCAGCAGCAGCGGCGGCGGCTGTGGGGAAGACATGCGCACGCATCGCAGGAGCGCCACCAGGAAGTGTGATGGGAAGGCGGGGGAAGGGGACAGATATTTTCTGTCTGGTCGGTCCTGGCCTCGAACTGACGATTCAATATGGGTCATGTTATTGGGCCTATTGAGGACGCCTTAGGCGGCTTTCCCTTCACTGGATTGCTTCACTCTCCTTGAGGCGGTAGCAAAAGTGGTGCAGCTTGTTCTGCTCTCTGAACTAAACTGAACTGGTATCAATCAGGTTCAAACTGCCACGTTTTGATGTGTTGACATGGCAATATAATTTACAGATTCTTAGTATTATTAATTGTCATATTGTTCAAGCTAGGGATTCAATTTGTAACAGGAACCTCCTGCCATCTGTCCCGTTGTTCCTCATGCATGCTTGTGCAGAGCTTTGCAAGGTTAGAGACTGTATATTATTATATGGATTATTCTGGAACAGCAGAGCGTCTTGCAGACACCCACTGACAATAATTTTTCAGAGACAAGAACTGGTTTGGTTAGCTTGTCCAACACTAATGAGATAGAAACAAAAATGTAAAATGGTATTCTGCTGCTCCTTTCTTCCTCTTGGTGTCTTGACCACTGGTTCCAACGTGAGGGCATGTTGGGATGCCTCCGTTGTTGAAAGTGTCGGGTTGGTGATGGTGGTTGTCGAGGTGCCAAAGTGTGGCACTCATGTTGAGGGCCACGACTCGGGGCTTGATGCCTGGTCCCACCTGCACCTTGTGTTGATGATGTACTTGATGCCGCTGGATCAAGTAGCCGCCTTTGGATGTTGTTCATCTGCTCTTGGAGTTGGCGAAATTCTCGCCGCAGGTCTTCATCACGTGGCGCTGGTGCTTCATGGCGAAGGACAGAAAACCTGTTGTCGTTGGTGAGAGATCGTCCGTCGACCGCTGAAGTGTGGAGGCATGGCGCCCATGCCCCCCGTCGAGTATCTTCAAGGTTGATGGAGGCTATAGGGCCCGGTAGAACATGCTCTTTACGTGAACGCCGCTTCCAGAACTCCTTCATAATGGCCCGCCATACCAGCTGCTTGATCTTGGTTGGCTCGTACGCCCAGTCTTCAAGGAACAAGTCGTATGGAGGGGCCTGGGTGCTCTGGTAAGTGAACACCTTGTCCGCCAAGTCCCTTGCTCCGAGGGACCAATCCTCCTCCGGCACCTTGCTCTGAGCAAGGCGTGAGGTAATCTGCTGGATGAGTCAATGCACCTTCCGATACTTCCTCCTGTAGTTCCGAAGAGGGTGCGGGCATTCCGACAAACGTGCATTCTCCATGAGTTTCCGCAAGTTCTGGGCGATGGCCTCCAAACTTCGAGCAGCTCGACTTTGGTGCATCGAGGTGCTGTTCGTGAAGGCTCCGAGTGGGGAAATGGGGTAGGGGTGTGATGTGACGCCGCTCTTGTCTGCCTGTTGGCGGCCTTAGCGCGAATGCGTTAAGCCGCCTCCACGTCTCCTTTCATATCCGCCCTTGTTGACTCCTTTAACAGGGCACGTGCCTCGAACATTAGCTCGCGACGCTCCTCATCGCCTTGGCGGCCTCACTACCGGACTGCGACACAATGCCGACGGCCTCAGGCCGTCGGCTTAGATCTATGCCGACGGCACCCGTCGGCATAGAGCCGTCGGCGTAGATCACGTCAGCGTAGTTGTGTCAGACCGTCGGCATAGAAAAGCCGTCGGCATAGGCGCATATGCCGACGGCTTCTGGTTGGCCGTCGGCATATATTGGCCGTCGGCAACGATTCTCACATGACGGCAACGGACGGCGCCGTCAAAAGCGACAACAAACCAGCGTCTGCCACGTGACACAGGTATGCCGACGGCTTGGCCGTCGGCATAGATTTAAATCTATGCCGACGGCCAAGCCGTCGGCATACATGGCCACGTGTCAGCTCCTGAGGCGTCTCTGCAGCTGTGTAAGCCGACGGCCTGGCCGTCGGCATAGTTTGAAATCTATGTCGACGGCTAGGCCGTCGGCATTCCCTTGCCACGTGGCAGCTCCTGAGGCGGTTCTGAAACTGTGTAAGCCGACGGCATGGCCGTCGGCATAGTTTGAAATATATGCCGACGGCTAGGCCGTCGGCATAGATTTCAACTATGCCGACGGCCATGCCGTGGCTTACATACCACGTGTCAGCTGCTGGTTTCTCCTAGGCATAGATATGCCGACGGCAAGGCCGTCGGCATAGTTTTGTTCTGCTTTTTTTTAAATTTTCTCTGTTTTCTTATTTCCATTCAAATTAACAGCATATAATTCCACAAAATATGACAGAGAGCATATATATACAGAAATAGACTCAAGTTCATCATCATCATGTAAACATACTCAAGACCATCATCATCATCATCATCGAAACTTTATGAATATAAGTTTTGAAAGAACGCTAACAAGTATGGAACATGGATAGTACTAGCTACAAGACATGGATAATAACTAGCTATCATCATTGGCCGAGACCGCCACCGCCGAGACCGCCACTGCCGAGACCGCCACCGCCGAGACCGCCACCGCCAAGACCAGCACCACCTTGCCAGATCGGTGTGACTGGGCTTTCTGAACCAGGAGTGGAGCTACCGGTCCCCTACATGTTTGAGAAGAGATTGTAAGGTTAAACATGATATGATAGTGCTGAGTGAGAACTAATTTGGCAATACTTATGCAAATGTACTAACCGGAGCCGGACTGCCTAGTGCCACCCATTCATCGAACGTGGGCACGTGCGGGGGATCTCCAGGTAGTGGTGGTGCGGGTCCCACTGATGGTGGCGCATCGCGGTTGGACCAATTCGACAGCATAGCCTGCATGTTAGGTAACCAAGCAAACATGAAGGTAAGAAGAAATGAAAGTGCACAATTTAGCTTGGTTCAAAGTTGGCAAAACTAACCACCATCAACGCACGGTTGTACTCATTGTGGGCCTTTACTCTTTTCAAGTACTCCCGCACCTCGATGTTCTTGTGCTCGACAAAGTCCTTATAGGCCTACAAAATTTAGGTTGTTTGTAAGTGGGCAATGCTGAAAATAAAGTCAGAAAGTGAAAAAGAGAGAAGATAAGAGAGAAATACTTACAGCATGCTGGCGGGCAATGAGAGGCTGCGAACGCCCCGTACTCTGACACGGGCTCGGATTGGTAGCCCGAAGCCGTGTGTACGAGACGGAAGGAGTGATCAAGGAATCGAAACACGGGTAGCGGCCATGTAACTTCGGCTGGATGGCCACCACCGCCGTGTCGTCGATTTGAGACAGGGCGACTTCAGGAGCAGGAACATCCGGATGCAACCTCTGAAACTCGTGAGTATAAGACTCCAGGTGCTCCTCGGTGTTGCCGTAATACTGGCTCTCGCCTTCCTTGCGATCACTCCGCTCGCGGGCCATCTTCCAGGACTCAATGTCAGATAGCGGCCTCTTCAACTTGTCCTCCTGCAATGTTAAACAGAAGTTAGCCATACATAAGAACATGAAGGTAAGATGAAGGAAAAAATCCATAATGCATATAGATATACCTTCATGGCCTTGAAGCCCCAGTGGTTCCTGTTTCCTTGGGCATGTGTCCCGTCTTTTCCACGGTTTGCCCGGGCCTTGTTGCTCTTGGCAGCAAACTCTTCATCCTCGCCGAGCCACCTATCCACCAACCTCGCCCATCCATCATCCTTTGCAAAACACCAAGGAGGGATAACCTAAATAATGGAAGCATGACATGTGAGCAAGAAACGATGATATTGACTGCTTATACGTTGTTATGAAAAGTCTCTAATACTTACCTTCATGAACTGCTCCCTGCTCAAGGTAAGCCCTTGCTTCTGCGCTTCACTTTTGGTCATCTTTTGATGAAGGTAAGTGTGGTAGTAGTGCGAGACAGCAACCCAGCGCACCTCGTACTGCAACTGACGAGCTTTCTTCTTCATCGCAGCCGTCAAGACCACGTCAGCTCTGGCCCTGTGCTCGTCAAGAACTCTATAGTACGCCTGCAATCATGCATAAAACCACAAGCAAACAAAGTATGCGTTGAGTGATTCTATGATAAACTATGAATGAAGCTGAAGACAAGTGATTCTGAAGAGAACTTACCCAAAATTTGAAGCACACGGCCTGAGCGGCCGTCCCATACTCCGCGTGGTTGGCAGCCTCGTAGTGGGCCCAGCTCGTGGCAAGAACCCGCAGCTCCGGGTCCCTGTCTGGCCTCGGGCAGAATAGGCCCGGCCAAAACTCCTTCAACAGGACAGTGATAAGGCCGTTCGGTTTACGGCCCTTTCCGTGAAGGATCCAGTTCCTGCAAAAGAATCAAAGAATTAGCATGTGTACACTTGTTGGCCTCAATAGAATATGATTGAGAGGCACTTACTCTGTCCCCCTGGGTTCAATGAGCCACTTGTTGGCCTCAATAGAAGGTGGTGTAGGAAGTTCTGCAATACCACGCAACCAACCCTTCGGAGCACCCGACGGCAATTCACCCCACAACTCGGGGTCAACCTCCCCTACACCCTCCTCACCCTCCCCTCCACCACCCTCCTCCCCCTCCTCACCGTCCTCCTCCTCGCACTCCTCCTCCTCGCACTCCTCCTCCTCGCCCTCCTCCTCCTCGCCCTCCTCCTGCTGAGGAACATAATCCTCCTCCTCAGACTCAGAAGGTGCCTCAGTATAGGAGGTCATCAAAGAAGACCCCCCTATTTCGGACACGGCCCGAAGTTTTTTGACCATCTTCCTCCCCCCACCACCTCCTCCTCTAGGGGCTCTCCCCCCACCCCCTCCTCCTCTAGGGTCTCCTCCCCCGACCCCTCCACCTCCCTGTGAGGTGTCATCCTCGCGTAGTCGGGGGGGAACCTTGTGGGCTCGTCCACTCCGAGTAAGCCCTTTGATTTTACCGAGGAAACTTGCGCCGCTGGACTTGCCCATGATTAGCAAACCTGTATTGAGAAGAGAATAAACAATTAGTAAGGATAACAAATAAACAAGCGTACATAAAAGAATATTAATAACAAAATAGCACATTAAGCATACATAAAAAACATTAATAACAAAAGAGCACATTAAGCATAGTATTGTAATCTATTTGAATCATCATTGAAATAACTTACATTTTCTAGAACCCATACGAATCATCACTATTGTAATCTCGATGTCGACCGGTCTCATCATCACTATCACACATATCTTCTTCATTGTCTGACGGAGGTGGAGGCTCTTCCTCATTGTCACCTTCTTCATTTAACTTCTCTAGCCATAAAATGTCAGTTTGATTTACAATTGTCTCACCATCATTCCGTGCATCGTCATCATTTGGTTCGAGGTCAACATAACCCAAGTCATCATCGTCCTTGTTTCCGACGACGTCATCATGTTCCTCTTGAAAGAACACCCCCTCGTATGTCATGGGGTCTATCATGTTGTAGTAATCATCATCGTTCGGGTCCGGGAGCTTACCATGTGGCGACACCTTGAACACAACTTCCCAACCCTTTAGGTACTCTTTTTGGCATGGGTAAGGCAGATAATATACTTGTGTGGCCTGGGTAGCCGCGATAAAGACATCAGCTCCGGCATAGACGGTTGATGGTTTAACTTCAACTAAACCAACAGAAGGCGTATGTCTCAGACCCTTTTTCGGGTCGAACCATCGGCATTTGAACACAGTGAGACTTAGGGGTTCGCGGCCACGTTTGAAGGTAAGCTCGTATATTTTTCGTACTCTTCCATAGTACTCAACTTTATTATCTCCTTCAGTGAAGACTCCGGTATTTATAGTTTTCGGATCAGGCCGACTGTTCTGGTGATCCTCTGTATGGAAGCGATACCCATTCACATCATACTTTTCGCATGTCATGACCCGACTGTTAAAACCCATGGAAACCCATCTCAATTCTTCATCCATTGATGTATTCGGATCATTTCCCTACAAGTTTAAGTAAAATTATATGGTGCATTAGTTTAATAGAAATTGTAGCGGTGCACTAGGTAATACGGAAGTGTGAAAATTTACTTTCTCCATGAACCACGCAACAAAATTTTTCCTTCCATTGGCACCCTTTCGGAGAAGAGCAAGTGCCTCCGCTTCAGTAGGAGGCAGCATTCCCGTCCACTCTTCATCAACGAATCGACTAAAATAAGAAAACCGGTATTAGAACGAGGCAAAGTGAACATAACGAATTGAGTAATAGAATGGTGCAAAGCTATTACCTCATCCAGTCATCCTCAACTTCCTTAATGTTGTGCAAGATATAGAACATGACATCCTCCCACTCATCTCGTGGCATGACATATGGTGTCGAGCATCCAGCCCTGCCACCTTGTCCGATGAATAGAGGCAGCTTGGGTTTATACTTGGGTTCTTCTGCATTGTATCGAGACACCTTATTGTGCAGTGTGGGAACATGGTCCGGATAGTACGCTGTCCTGAGGTCTGCCACCTCCTCTAAGATAACTGCCTCAGCTATGGAAGCTTCAATCTTAGCTTTGTTTCCACATTTCTGTCTTAGGTGCTTGTTCTGTCTCTCAGGGCCATATTGCCAACGATTCTGCATAGGCCCCCCCAACAATACCTCGTTCGGGAGGTGCAAAATGAGATGTGTCATCGTAGTAAAGAAGCCTGGCGGGAAGATCTTCTCTAGTTTGCATATCAACTCTGGTGCCTTCTTATGCATTTCTTTTATCATCTCGGTATCGACTTCTTTAGCACAAAGCGTTCGGAAGAAATGGCTTAGCTCCGCAAGCACACGCCAGACACGCTCGGGAACATAGCCTCGAACCATCACCGGCATAATCCGCTCAATCCATACATGATAGTCATGACTCTTCAGCCCGGTTACTTTGCCTGTTGAAAGATTGACCCCCTTACTTATATTCGATGCATAACCATCGGTGAACTTCACGACATGTTTCAGCCACTTCAATGCCTCCATCTTATTATCCCTTTTCAGTACGAAATCAGCATCTGGCTTGAACCAAGATTTTCGACTGCCTGTGGGAGGCTGCATGTTTAGACGTGGTCTATCACAAATTTTCTGTTGATCGGCTCTAGCTTTAACATTATCCTTTGTCTTATCAGCAATGTTGAGGATCGTGCAAAAAAGGGCCTCCGCGACATTCTTTTCGGTGTGCATCACGTCGATGTTATATGGAAGTTTCAGGTCCTTGAAATAGGGAAGCTGCGTGAAGGGGGTAATGTGAGTCCAGTTGTGAGTCTCACCGTATCCTTCAAAAGCTTTGGCTTTGGCTTTGCCTTTGCCTTTGCCTTTGGCTTTGCCTTCGACGGCAGGCTTAAGAGCTTTCAGCTGAGCTAGCACATCCGCACCCGAAAACGTTGGAATCTCGTTTACTTCATGGACAACTTGGCCTTTTGTGAAGTTCTTCTTGTCTTCCCTGTCAGGATGGTTTGAAGGGAGAAACTGTCGATGCAGATCAAAGGCGACATACTTCCCACCCTTCTTCATCCAAATGAAATACAAGGCCTGCATGCACACTGGGCATGGCATCTTCCCACTTGTACACCATCCGCAGAATAGGGCATAGCCGGGTAAGTCATGCATGCAATATTGTAGCCAAACTTTCATCAAGAAATTTTTCTGCAGATGTCGATCGTATGTCAACCTCGGGAAGTACCAAGAATGATGCAAATCATCCACCAACGGCTGCATAAACACACCCAAATTCTTCCCAGGATAATCAGGCCCCGGAATTATAAGCGACAGAAACATGGTCTTGCGTTGCATTATGGCGCCGGGAGGGAGATTGAGCGGAATAACAAACACGGGCCAACAGCTGTATGGATTAGACGACATACCATACGGATTGAACCCATCACCTGATATTGCAACTCTGACATTCCCAGCCTCGGCTGCTTCCTTAGGGTATTCTGTATCGAATGACTTCCATGCTTCACCTCCTGATGAATGTATAATTTTATTGGGATGATACCTTTTCCCTTCCTTGTGCCACTTCATCATTTTGGCAGACTCCTTGGTGATGAAAAGGCGTTGCAGTCTTTCTATGAAATGAAGATACTGAAGAACCTTCACAGGGATTGTTAGCTGCTTCTTCTCGCCCTGCTCATCGCCCACCTCAATATACCGAGAGGAACCGCACTTCCTACAGTACTTGTCATTCGCATACTCATGCCTAAACAAAAGGCAATTCTTTGGACAAACATCTATTTTCTCGTAATCCATGGAGAGCGCCTTCATGATTTTCTTCGTAGCGTACATGGTTTTCGGCAGTTCATGGCCCTCGGGCAGGCTGTTAGCCCATACTCCCAAAAATGCTTCGAAGCAACCTCGGCTACAGCCGTACTCAGCCTTGACTGCCATCAGTTGCGAGATGGCATCCAACACAGATACCTTGGCACCCGCATAAAGAGGTTTCTTTGACGAGGCCAAGATATCCAGGAAGGCCTTTGCGGTTTCCTCCGGCTCCTCCGGTTCATTGGTTGAATGTGACGGAGGTGTCGGCTATGCAGCAAAGACATCATCTATCATGTCTCTAACCCCATCGTCCTCATAACCAGCGACGCGTTGTCGTATCACCTCATCTCTACCACGGTCACGATGGGAGAAGTTTATCGGCATATTAAAGTTGGGCATAAATCCATTTGTGCGAAGGTGCTTAGTCATCTCACTCTTATCTCTGCGCATACGTCTATTACATTTGGCACACGGGCATTCTGGCACAATCCTCATTGGACTACGGAATATCTCTTTCAAAAACACATCAGTTTTCTCGACCCACTCTGCTGTTACTTGATTCCGACGGAAAAACCCACTATACATCCACTGATTATCTGCCATCTCTGCTTTATTGGAAGCCAGACAACAAAATTAAGGATTCATTTTAATTACTCACATCAATATTTTATTTTTTACAAGGTTGACGAGAAACGACATTTAATCCACCTACATCTCTAATAGGTAAAGATGGGTCCTAATCCCACCCGAGAATGTGTAGATTGAGTACGTTGTCCATGCTCTACCCCATTCCGAGACAAAATTTCGGCAGCACCTCCCCGCTGTTCTCCAAATACACGTCTCGGCAAAATGCCGAGAGAATGTGCATCCGGAGAACAACGGGGAGGCACCGCCGAAATCCTGTCTTGGAACGGGGTAGAGCATGGACAACGTACCCAATCTACACATCCTCGGGCTGTCCGTGGAAAGCGCTGGACAATCCGAAAGAGCTGCGGTGATAAATATGCAATTGAATGCATATTTATCGATGCAACCCTTTCGGACGGGAGACGCCTAGGTTTACGTGACTTGACATGAAAATGAAATATACTGACATGATTCAAAGAGCGTAGGAGGTGAACGTGGATTCGTAGCTCACCCTCGGTTGTAAAGGAAGTAGTCGAACAGCGATGAGACGATCACGCACCAACAGCTCCAACGTCGACAATCACTCCAAGAAGATGGAACACCACAAATCCTGTAAATTCCACCGAGTGAAAAAAATTAGGACATCACATCACATAAAGCATTGACACTTCAAACTATGAAAAAAAATCATATTTCGTCAAGTGACAAATTTTGTCCTTCAATTTTTTTAACAAGATCATCATGATAAAATAACCACTCAACAGATACCAATTTTGGAGCACATCTCACATAGCTATTTGACAACATCACAAAATGAAAATAAAAGCTTCATTAACTATTTTATAAACTAAGTGACTCAAATTGGATTTTTAACTATGATAATTCATTTTGGGTCTCGAATTTCACCTACATCACAACATTCATCCATCTATCAACCTAACAACATCACAACATCCATCTATCTAAGACACATACAACATTCATCCATCTATATATCAACCTAACAACATCCATCTATTAAGCTAACAACATCCAACACCCATCCATGCATCCATTCATCCATCCAACAGTAGCAAAATAAGTCAAAAAAATGAAGAAAAAAATATGAATGCTAGCTCACCGGGAGGGGCGTGGCAAGGGCTGGTGAGGCAGGGGCCGGGGACGGGAGGGCTGGTGCGGGGTGGAGCCAGTCGGAGCAGCAGAAGAGCGCGCCCGCTGCCGCTACCAGCAGGGCCGGTCGGGAAGGGGCGCTGGCCGGGCAGAGCCGTGGCCAGCTGTGGTCGGGGCGGCCGCCACGCAGCGTCGAGGGGAGGCCGGGGAGGCGGTGGGGTCGGGAGGAGCCGGTGGCGGTGGTCCGGCCGGCGAGGGGTGGTCGGGGCGGCGGCGACGCGGGTAGGCCGGGGCGGCGGCGGCGGTGGGGGAGGGGCTCGGGTCGGGGTGGAGCTGGGCGGCGCGGGTAGGATGGGGCGGCGGCGGCGGTGGGGGAGGGCGGGTGGGTGGGCGCGGGCCGGGGTCGGGCATGGATGGGAATGAGTGGAGGGGGTTGCCCCGCGAATGGATAAGAGGGGATATGCCGACGGCTTAGCCGTCGGCATAGGTCGAGGAGTGCCACGTCATCGATCCGCGGCATCCGGGCCATATCTATGCCGACGGCAAAGCCGTCGGCATATCTATGAAATATATTTTTTTATTTTTTTATTTTTTTATTTTTTTATTTTTTTTAAAATTAAAATTTGATTAATTTAAATGTCTATTATCACCCTCCGGATATTCAGGAATATTCACTCTGTGTCGACCCGACGCGAACGTTTCCCCCCTCCAGGTGCCGGCGACGGCGCCGTCCATGAGGGGGGTCACACTCCGAAGACGTGTGTCGGGTGTTTGCATCCGCCACCACATTTCCTGACGCGTAAGAGGGCCCAGCACAAGACCTGGCGGCATAGCTTCCCCTGTTCTGGTGGCATTGCTACCCCCCGAAGGCCCCAGGCCGGCCTAACCCTGACTGCGTTGACCCGGAGATCTAGTCCTTTGACTTTCGCTGGACGGCCTCTAACCAATGGACTTTTTCACCTGGTTGTGATAGGTCAGCCCACAGGAACATTTTTGAACAAGGTCTGGGCCCAACCTATCACAAGATTCCCTCCGGGTTGGCCCGACGTGGCCGTTTCCCCCCTCTAAGTGTCGGCGGCAGTGCCGGCCGTGAAGGGGGTCACACTCTGAAGCTGCGTGCTGGGTGTTTACACCTGCCACCACACTTTCAGACATGTAAGAGGACCCAACGCAAGATTTGGTGGGATTGCTAATCCCCGAAGACCCCCCACCACACCTTTAGACATGCGAAGAACAATCCGTAAGGACGGATTATGTCAGATACTTCTGCATCACAAAAAAGTATGAAAAATTAGACACATCTTATATCACATGTGTCTACACTGTGTAAAAATTGCATGAATTGATCACGCTGTCACTGTTCAGAAAAAATCATGCAATGGCAAAACTGCCGAACGTTACTTCGGTGTTATCGCCGTCCGTGTAGGGGGTCACACTCCGGAGCAGCGTGCCAGGTCTTTGAAACTACCGCCATAGTTTAAGACATGTATGAGGACCCAGTGCGATGTTTTGGTGGTATTGCTACCTCCCGAAGGCCCCGGCCGGCCTAACCCTGACCGCGTTGACCCGGAGATCTAGTCCTTTGACTTTCACCGAACGGCCTCTAACCAATGGACTTTTCCACCTGGTTGTGATAGGTCAGCCCACCCGGAGATCTAACCCTGACCGCCTCTTCGAACATGCCACAACACCATACGACATGTATAAGGGCCCGCTGCTACGCTCCGGTGGCATTGCTACCCCCCCCCCTAGGGCTCCCGTCCCGCCTAACCCTAGAGCGGTTGACCACGAGGTCTAGCCCTTTGACTTCCCACCGACGGGCTCTGACCAGTGGACCTCTCGACCCGGCTGTGTCAGGTCAGCCCACAGGGACACCTGGGAGCAACTTCCGGGACAAACCCACTGCTACATCCCCTCCGTGTAGACCCGACGCGGCCGTCTCCCCCCTCCAGGTGCCGCCGGCGGCCCCGTCGGCAGGGGGGGCACGCCTCGGAGACGCGTGCCGCCTCTTCGAACATGCCACAACACCATACGACATGTATAAGGGCCCGCTGCTACGCTCCGGTGGCATTGCTACCCCCCCTAGGGCTCCCGTCCCGCCTAACCCTAGAGCGGTTGACCACGAGGTCTAGCCCTTTGACTTCCCACCGACGGGCTCTGACCAGTGGACCTCTCGACCCGGCTGTGTCAGGTCATCCCACAGGGACACCTGGGAGCAACTTCCGGGACAAACCCACTGCTACATCCCCTCCGTGTAGACCCGACGCGGCCGTCTCCCCCCCGACAGGTGCCGCCGGCGGCCCCGTCGGCAGGGGGGGCACGCCTCGGAGACGCGTGCCGCCTCTTCGAACATGCCACAACACCATACGACATGTATAAGGGCCCGGTGCTACGCTCCGGTGGCATTGCTACCCCCCCTAGGGCTCCCGTCCCGCCTAACCCTAGAGCGGTTGACCACGAGGTCTAGCCCTTTGACTTCCCACCGACGGGCTCTGACCAGTGGACCTCTCGACCCGGCTGTGTCAGGTCAGCCCACAGGGACACCTGGGAGCAACTTCCGGGACAAACCCACTGCTACATCCCCTCCGTGTAGACCCGACGCGGCCGTCTCCCCCCTCCAGGTGCCGCCGGCGGCCCCGTCGGCAGGGGGGGCACGCCTCGGAGACGCGTGCCGCCTCTTCGAACATGCCACAACACCATACGACATGTATAAGGGCCCGGTGCTACGCTCCGGTGACATTGCTACCCCCTAGGGCTCCCCAGTCCATGTGCCGACTGGCGGCGGCGCCGTCCACGTGAGGCGGTTCAAACACATGTATAGAACCGATAAAAAATGCATGTATGCTTATATTAACACATGCTATATGTAAGTTATCAAATAATAATGTGTGAGAAAACATAAAAAAGTAGTTACACAAAAAGAAAAAAAAATCTACATCTATGCCGACGGCAAGGCCGTCGGCATAGAAGGGACCAGGACGGTGGACGAAGTGTCGCGGATCGATGACGTGTCAACTATGCCGACGGCAGCCGTCGGCATAGTGCTTGGCCGGTGCGCCGCGGATCGATGACGTGGCACGCGCGTCTATGCCGACGGCCTGCCGTCTTGGCCGTCGGCATATATAGGACGCCGTTACACGCACGTCACGACCGGGTCCGCCGGGCCCACATCTATGCCGACGGCCTAGATATGCCGATGGCTGCCGTAGGCATACGTTGGGATATGCCGACGGCCAGATTGTGCCGACGGCACCCGTCGGCATATGTAGGCGTAGGCCGACGGCTTATATATGCCGACGGCCGTCGGCAGGCTGTCGGCATACCTTCGTCTAGGCCGACGGTGGCCGTCGGCATAGATTTGGCCGTCGGCAACGAGCCCTGTTCCGGTAGTGCCTCCAGCCTTTGCGCCTTCTTCGACTACATAGTTTGGAACTGCGCAGGATCTTGAGCTTCGTGCATGTAGACCTTGTCACCGAGCTCGATAACGATCATGGCTGGCATTGATCCAAATTGAAGCACCGATGGCTCCGAGTTGCTTTCGTGCGAGAGTCCACTTGTAGGAAAAGGGATCTCGATCAACAAGTCCTTGTCGATGCCTTGTCATGCAGGATGTTGTGTGGATTGGGAGACGGGCGAAGACGATTCTGACGACCACAACGAAGCAAAGATGGGAGGAGAACCAAGTCCCACCGGGCGTGCCAATTTATTTGACACGAGAAAAATATCTAAGGACTCCGGGACTTGTGCCGGGAAAGGGAAAAGTAAATATGCGGGCGTGCCAGTGTACCGTAGTACATAAATAAAAGGATGAGGGAAACGAGTTCCATTATTCTCATTGGAGAAACAAAATTATAAGATCCCGTAAACAAAAAGTGTGCTCCATGGCCTACTAGCGCGGCCAACCTGACTGTGGCGATTGCGGTCTGCTGGTTTCCGGGGCCTCAGAAGGCTCCCGGTTAATTACTCCCGTGGGTTGCTCCGCGGGATACCTTCGATTAAGCTGTGTGGTCGTCTTCGTCATCTTCGCTTCGCGTTCGCCATGTATGATGATGATGATGATGTGTGTGGGCGGCGGCAGAGCCCGTGTCCTCATCGGTACATGCGCCGCATGTTGCGTGGCCTTAGCGGTGGCCGCGCCCGCCCTCGCCGTCGTGCCTCGTCGGTCTTGGCGGTGTTGGGGTAGTTGATGTTGGGGTAGCATGGGTCGTGCTTGTCTTAGACTTCTTGACGACGGGTTACTTCATCGGGGTGTTCAAGGGGCTACTCCTTGCGGGAGTAATAGTTTGGAGAGACCGGCATCAGTGTAAAAACCGACGCGGGCTCACATTGGCGTGGCCGAGGTGGTTGCCGCCTCGTCTCGGCTAGACGCCAAGTATTTGGCGGTCCGCCAAGACAAATGGGGCCGCCTCACGAGGCCGTGGAAAGGTAGCATGGTAGAGGACGCGTCGCCTTGGGCTGGTGCTGCGTGAAAGTTTGACCTGTGCACCGGCGACGCTACGGACCTGTACGCCAAGGACCTATTCGACATGGTGGGGCGCCTCACCAAGGAGGGACCGGTCTTGGGTGTATCGTCGTTGTCCGCTTCCAGAAAGCATGGCAAAAGACCTATACACCGGTGACATGTGTCGCCATGGACCTGTGCGCCAAGGGCCTGTTCACCATGGTGGGTGCACCTCTGGACCTGTCGCCGGCAATCTGTTCGTCGTGGCCGCGTGCCTCATGAAGGAGGAACCGGTCTTAGATACAACATTGCGGATATTGGTTCCACCAAGGACTTGTACACCGTGATGGAAAAGGCGAGTCTCGGGCTGCGCCGTCAGCGAGCTCTGGCTCCGCCGAACCGTCTCCTCCAAGAATGTGGTGCAAAATCTGTACGCCTGTGATCTGCTCGCCATTGACCTGTATGTCGGTGCACCGTTCGACATGCACCTATTTAGCATGGACCTGTTCGTCGTGGCCCTGTACGCCGACATGGTAGAACATTGGGGCTAGCATTGACAGCTCCAGCTGCTCCCGATTGAGTCATATCGAATCAGAGGCTCCCTTGGCCGACGAGACGGTTTTGTGCTTGATGCATGCTGACTGCGCGAGAGAAAATAAAAAGAAGAAGAGAAGTTAGCTAACCGACGGCCTTACTAGTAGGAAAGACAAGCTTCATATCCATGGCCTGGTCGTCCAGTCAGTCGGCTCGTCGCCGGGTGTGCCTCCGGCGGGCTTGACGTTCTTTCTTCTTCACCTCCTTGCTGTGACGGATGCGGGGACTCCATTGCAGCCGAGTGCCTCCGTGAGATGCGAGTGTGTGGATGGATGTGTGCTACGTGATGGATGGATGGATGTGTGTGTGTGTGTGTGAGAGAGAGAGAGAGAGAGAGAGAGAG
Source organism: Secale cereale (assembly GCA_902687465.1). NCBI lineage: Eukaryota > Viridiplantae > Streptophyta > Magnoliopsida > Poales > Poaceae > Secale > Secale cereale. The sequence continues at coordinate 33,903,859 of LR738710.1, forward strand.
AGAGAGAAGTCCTCCTACCACCCCAAGTGCTCAGCCTGCATCCCCGCACAAGGTAATACCTACGGCCCCGAATGCTCTGCCTGCACCTATTGGGACAACAAGCATGAAAGTGAAATCCTCCTCTGTAAGAAGAGTTGTAGCAATTTTAGCTCCTGTAGTTGGCTTCATTTTGCTTAGCATCTTGTTCCTCGGCACCTATTTTATACGTAAACGAAGAACACAACGACAATATGAGATGGAGAGGGAGGAATAGTTTGGGGAGCTACAAGAAACACCAATGAGGTTCACATTTCAGCAGCTAAAAGCAGCAACCGAGCAATTCGCGGACAAGCTCGGGGAAGGAGGATTTGGCACTGTTTTCAAGGGTCAATTTGGTGATGAAAGGATTGCAGTAAAACGTTTGGATCGAGCGGGTCAGGGCAAAAAAGAATTTTCTGAAGAGGTTCAAACAATTGGCAGCATTCATCATATTAATTTGGTCAGATTGATTGGTTTCTATGCAGAGAAATCGCATAGGCTCTTGGTATATGAGTACATGCCAAAAGGATCCTTGGACAGATGGATCTATTGTCGACATGACAATGATTCACCTCCTCTATATTGGAGCACACGGTGCAAGATTATCACTAACATAGCTAAGGGTCTCGCTTATCTTCATGAGGAGTGCTTGAAAAAGATTGCCCATTTGGATGTCAAACCACAAAACATCCTCTTAGATGATGACTTCAACGCTAAACTTTCGGATTTTGGACTATGCAAGCTCATTGACAGGGATATGAGTCAAGTGTTTACCAGAATGAGGGGCACACCTGCATATTTAGCTCCCGAATGGTTGACATCACAGATCACGGAAAAGGCCGATGTCTATAGCTTTGGTGTTGTGGTCATGGAAGTCATTAGCGGAAGAAAGAACCTCGACAATTCTCGATCCAAACAGAGCATCCATCTCATCACCCAATTGGAGGAAAAGGTGAAGACTAATCGGTTGGTAGAATTGATTGACAATAAGAGTAACGAAATGCTAGCACATAAGTAGGATGTAATTGAGATGATGAAGCTCGCAATGTGGTGTTTCCAAATTGATTGCAAAAGAAGGCCTAAAATGTCCGAGGTAGTCAAGGTCTTGGAAGGTGCCATGAATACAGAGAGCAACATTGATCATAATTAACTTTGTTGCAACAAATCAAGTGTATTTCGGCGCTGCTGGAAATGTGGTCTCATCGGTTCCACCTCTGGCTTCACATGTATCAGGTCCCAGGCGAAATGAGAAAATCTTGACAAGATAGACGATTAGATTACAAGCGGGACATGAGATGTTCTTATGTAAAGCAAATGACAAGTCTGCTGTATCTTCTGAAATCATTATAATCTGAAGCCCCTTGTCTTGAGTTAATTTTACCTGCAAAGTGTTTATATATTGCAAACCTTCTTGTTCTACAACAGCTGGACTGAATTTAGAATGTTCAATTTTTTCATGTAATGCAAGTCTGTTTTCAGATCAACTAATGCAGGTATTTTTCTAGTCATTGTAGTTGAAATTAACAACATGTTCCAAAATGCCCCCAGGATCCAACAAAGCAAATAAATTAACAGAATGAATTGTATTTGGAAGTAGAAAAAATTACAAGTGCTTTTAGTTTCTCCCAATTTCCAGTGTGTTTTCCTTTCATAATAGGTTGTGCTGTGCTTAGTGTAGAAATTGTAGGATGCTAATATTGTGTTGTTGGTGTTGTATTGATCTGACCCTCATATGGGGTATATATAGAATACACGAGGGGGTAGAGACTTGGAGTACAAGATAAGTAATACATGGTTTAAACCTAATCCTATCTCTATCTCCTTATCTCTAACTTAAACCCAATTATATTCTAACATTCCCCCTCAGTCGTAGCGGGAGTGAAGCGGACGATTGCGACTGAATTTGAAGTCTTGCGCTTTCGTCGTCTTCTCCGTTGCGCATCATCAACTGCGTCTCTGATGGGTTGGCACCTAGGGCGGTGACTGCGTCCCCTTCTGGTGCTTTCCTGCCTTCTCCTCTATTCCCTCCCGCAGTCACAGCGGGAGTGGCGTGAACGCTAGTGACGACGCGGACGCTGTTGACTGGAGTTGTTGCCGATGAGTTGTTGTAGACGTAGCCCTGTATGTCGATGTCGAGGTAGCCGATCATGGTGATGTAGCCGTGGTCAAGGTAGTCATGGTCGATGATGTATGATGAAGCCGCACAAAGCCGGAGGCGCAAAAAAAATGCGCTATGACGAAGCTGCAGACGTGGACGATGCACCTTGCGAATGTCAGAGGGTGCCGTCGGCGATGAGTCCGCCGGTTTTGCCAAGACCGGAGGAAACCCATCGAGCACACATCGGTTTTGCCAGAACTGAGCGGCTGTGTAGGGTCGTCACTGTAGTGACGCCGTGTCGATGCAGTCGTGTTGTCGTGGATGACGCGGTCGATGCCGTCGTCGTGACGCGGTCATTGCCGTCGTCGTGGTTGCGTCTTGCAGAAAAGTCTGTCAGAGGACGCTAGGTGTCCATCTTGTGGACGAGGCAGCGGTGGTGTGTTGACGAAGATGTTGGTGAAGACCACGTTGACGAAGACCTTGGTGATGAAGTGTCGGTGATAACATCGCAGCGGCGTGTCGACGATGTCGATGCAGTGCCGTGCCGAAGAAGAATGTTGACATGTTGCTTGGTGTAGTCTTGTACAACTCGATGTTGTTCGGCTCAAGAGGAGTCCTTGTAGTTGCAGATCGGTGGCTTGATGCAGAATAACTCATGCAAACCCCGCATGTGGATGCGTGCTGGTGTTCACCCTCCCGTGATAGATGCAGAGCTGGTTCGCTCGGTGAAGACGGACGATGCAGATGTCCTCGGCGCTGATGGCTGAAGATCCACGGCTGGTGCTGGAATCGGCGTAGCAGGCTTGGAGAAGGATCGGACCCGCGGCAAATCAGATCGCGATGATCATGTCGGCGCGTCTGCGTTTGCAGAAGTGGTCCTCTTATCGGCTCCGGTGCACTTCATGTCGCAGATGCCCGAAGCTAGATGTGCCTGCTTATGCATGCATCAGCTAGTTCTTAGCAGCCCGTGCATGCGTGGCCAGCCATGGCTTTTGCATGTATTGGCCGCACCCGTGTTGGAGTAGATGTGCACCGAGGGCTGCTGCTTGACGGCTCGTCGGTGCATCCAGAGAGAACATACGGGACCTTCGTGGTCGACATCAACTGCTGCTGGCCGCCCGAGTCAATCCCCTGAAGACGCCGTGACCTCCAGTTTTGCGCGTTGATGCTGCACCCATGTGGAGGACGACCGGCGTAGATGGCGTGTACGCCTGGGGCTCGCATGGCCGCTGCTGCCGAGGGGCCCGCTGCAGGACGTACGAACATGGCTATCTTGCCTCCGTTGGTGGATGCATGCACCACCGATCGAGGTAGCTTGGAGGCTGGGGCTGATGGTGCGCATCGATGAAGTCGCGGTCCGTGGAGCCCTGTAGACATGAGTCCCGGCGGCGCGAGTCGATGTAGATTGGGCGGCGCTCCTGTTGCCCGCCTGGTGTCGACGCGCTCCTACGCAGCCGACTGCTGACCGTCGTCATCGCCCGTGGTGTTGACGTAGATCGCGTTGGGAACGGGTAGAGACGCACGGAACCGGAGCCGCTGCTTGCATGCATTGGCACGGCTCGAGGGGTTGGAGAACTCTCGATCTTGCGCGCAACAATGGATCTGCACTGATTTTTCACAAAAGATTGGAGGGTCCGATAAAATTTATTTGGTGGCTAAAGAAATTTTGATCTAATAGGAATTTCGAATTTTAGATCTAAACTAATCTAAAGAACCAATCTAATCTTTGATCAGATTGGGTGCCGCGCCCCCGGGAAGAGAAGATTAATCTCCCCGGGGGCGGCGCGCTGTCGAAGTGGTGGAAGGTCCTAGGATCGGCGTCGTTGGACAAACCGCTCTAATACCATGTAGAAATTGTAGGATGCTAATATTGTGTTGTTGGTGTGGTATTGATCTGACCCTCATATGGGGTATATATAGAATACACGAGGGGGTAGAGACTTGGAGTACAAGATAAGTAATACATGGTTTAAACCTAATCCTATCTCTATCTCCTTATCTCTAACTTAAACCCAATTATATTCTAACACTTAGTAATATGTATCATATAAGGCATTTGATTTTCAAATCACTTAGCATTTTGAAACTAATAAAGTGTATTGCAACATCATACGTTTGGATAGTTGGACGTGTCTCAAGTTTGTACATGGAAGTCAATCATGGTACGACTTTGCTGCTAATCGATCTCTGCTACTACAACCATGAGAATGCCGCCTATTTAATAGGCAATATGGCATCACTTTCACTAGAATATGAATATTAACAGAACCAGTTGTAAGTTGATGCATACCACTCATGTGACACAACGGTGCAGTGGATTAGCTGAATCCCCTCGGCAAGCTGTTCATCGATCTCCAGGGGAGCTCCTCAGTTCCACCTCTGGCCTCACATATATAAGGCTCAAGGTGACATGAGACAATCCTGACATAGAAGGTAGGCAATTAGATTATGAGCAGGACATGAGATTTTCTTATGTAAAGCAAATGATGTTTCTGTTCCATTTTCTGTAATTATTACAATCTGAGGCCCAACTTTGCCTGAGAAATAGTTCAACATTGCAAACCTCATTGTTATATAGCAGCTGGACTGAATTTGTTCATTAGAATGCTCAGTTTCCCCATGTAACTAATACAGATCCATTAGAAACCACACATAACATCGTCATGGATACTTGGCAGCTCACCTCTGCTACTGTGACCATGTAATGCTCCCTGTTACCGGGCTATATGACATCAGTTTTGACGACAATCTGAAAATTAATAGCAGTAGCGGAGAGGTGCACGATAACTATGACTTCACGGTGCAGTCAATTATCTGAATTAGTCCTCAGCCATTGCCGGGTGCTGAATTGTTGCATGAGCGATCGTTTGGCAGCAGGATTTCCAAACCTACTTAGGCGCAGATGATTCCAAAACATGTTGAACCATAGTAGTAGCGGCTGCGGCAGCGGCTGTGGGGAAGGTTCACCAGCAGCAGCGGCAGCGGCTGTGGGGAAGACATGCGCACGCACCGCAGGAGCGCCACCCGGAAGTGTGATGGGAAGGCGGGGGAAGGGGACGAATATTTTCTGTCTGGTCGGTCCTGGCCTCGAACTGACGAGTCAATATGGGTCATGTTATTAGGCCTGTTGAGGACGCCTTAGGCGGCTTTCCCTTGACTGGATTGCTTCACTCTCCTTGAGGCGGTAGCAAAAGTGGCGCAGCTTGTTCTGCTCTCTGAACTAAACTGAACTGGTATCAATCAGGTTCAAACTGTCATGTTTTGATGTGTTGACATGGCAATATAATTTACAGATTCCTAGTATTATTAATTGTCATATTTTTCAAGCTAGGGATTCAATTTGTAACAGGAACCTCCTGCCATCTGTCCCGTTGTTCCTCATGCATGCTTGTGCAGAGCTTTGCAAGGTCAGAGACTGTATATTATTATATGGATTATTCTGGAACAGCAGAGCGTCTTGCAGACACCCACTGACATTAATTTTTCAGAGACAAGAACTGGTTTGGTTAGCTTGTCCAACACTAATGAGATAGAAACAAAAATGTAAAATGGTATTCTGCTGCTCCTTTCTTCCTCTTGGTGTCTTGACCACCGGTTCCAACGTGAGGGCATGTTGGGATGCCTCCGTTGTTGAAAGTGTCGGGTTGGTGACAGTGGTTGTCGAGGTGCCAAAGTGTGGCGCTCATGTTGAGGGCGACGACTCGGGGCTTGATGCCTGGTCCCACCTGCACCTTGTGTTGATGATGTACTTGGTGCCGCTGGATCAAGTTGCCGCCTCTGGATGTTGTTCATCTGCTCTTGGAGTTGGCGAAATTCTCGCCGCAGGTCTTCATCACGTGGCACTGGTGCTTCGTGGCGAAGGACAGAAAACCTGTTGTCGTTGGTGAGAGATCGTCCGTCGACCGCTGAAGTGTGGAGGCATGGCGCCCATGCCCCTCGTCGGGTATCTTCAAGGTTGATGGAAACTATATGGCCCGGTAGAACATGCTCTTTACGTGAACGCCGCTTCCAGAACTCCTTCATAATGGCCCGCCACACCAGCTGCTTGATCTTGGTTGGCTCGTACGCCCAGTCGTCAGGGAACAAGTCGTATGGAGGGGCCTGGGTGCTCTGGTAAGTGAACACCTTGTCCGCCAAGTCCCTTGCTCCGAGGGACCAATCCTCCTCCGGCACCTTGCTCTGAGCAAGGCATGAGGTAATCTGCTGGATGAGTCAATGCACCTTCCGATACTTCCTCCTGTAGTTCCGAAGAGGGTGCGGGCTTTCCGACAGACGTGCATTCGCCATGAGTTTCCGCAAGTTCTGGGCGATGGCCTCCAAAGTTCGAGCAGCTCGACTTTGGTGCGTAGAGGTGCTGTTCGTGAAGGCTCCGAGTGGGGAAATGGGGTAGGGGTGTGAAGTGACGCCGCTCTTGTCTGCCTGTTGGCGGCCTTAGCGCGAATGCGTTAAGCCGCCTCCACGTCTCCTTTCATATCCGCTCTTGTTGACTCCTTTAACAGGGCACGTGCCTCGAGCATTAGCTCGCGACGCTCCTTCTTCGCCTTGGCGGCCTCCAGCCTTTGCGCCTTCTTCGACTGCATAGTTTGGAACTGCGCAGGATCTTGAGCTTCGTGCATGTAGACCTTGTCACCGAGCTCGATAACGATCATGGATGGCATTGATCCAAATTGAAGCACCGATGGCTCCGAGTTGCTTTCGTGCGAGAGTCCACTTGTAGGAAAAGGGATCTCGATCAACAAGTCCTTGTCAATGCCTTGTCATGCAAGATGCTGTGTGGATTGGGAGACAGGCGAAGACGATTCTGACGACCACAACGAAGCAAAGATGGGAGGAGAACCAAGTCTCACCGGGCGTGCCAATTTATTTGACACGAGAAAAATATCTAAGGACTCCGGGACTTGTGCCGGGAAAGGGAAAAGTAAATATGCGGGCGTGCCAGTGTACCGTAGTACATAAATAAAAGGATGAGGGGAACGAGTATTTCATTAATCTCATTGGAGAAACAAAATTATAAGATCCCGTAAAAAAAAAGTGTGCTCCGTGGCCTACTAGCGCGGTCAACCTGACTGTGGCGATTGCAGTTTGCTGGTTCCCGGGGCCTCAGAAGGCTCTCGGTTAATTACTCCCGTGGGTTGCTCCATGGGATACCTCCGATTAAGCTGTGTGGTCGTCTTCGTCATCTTCGCTTCGCGTTCGCCATGTATGATGATGATGATGATGTCTGTGGACGGCGGCAGAGCCCGTGTCCTCATCGGTACACGCGCCGCATGTTGCGTGGCCTTAGCGGTGGCCGCTCCCGCCTTCGCCGTCGTGCCTCGTCGGTCTTGGCTGTGTTGGGGTAGTTGATGTTGGGGTAGCATGGGTCGTGCTTGTCTTAGACTTCTTGACGACGGGTTACTTCATCGGGGTGTTCAAGGGGCTACGCCTTGCGGGAGTAATAGTTTGGAGAGACCGCATCAGTGTAAAAACCGACGCGAGCTCACATTGGCGTGGCCGAGGTGGTTGGCGCCTCGTCTCGGCTAGACGCCAAGTATTTGGCGGTCCGCCAAGACAAATGGGGCCGCCTCACGAGGCCGTGGAAAGGTAGCATGGTAGAGGCCGCGTGGCCTTGGGCTGGTGCTGCGTGAAAGTGTGACCTGTACACCGGCGACAGTACGGACCTGTACGCCAAGGACCTATTCGACATGGTGTGGCGCCTCACCAAGGAGGGACCGGTCTTGGGTGTATCGTCGTGAACACTTTTTCCACAAATGTCGTCCGCTTCCAGAAAGCATGGCAAAAGACCTGTACACCGGTGACTTGTGTCGCCATGGACCTGTGCGCCAAGGGCTTGTTCACCATGGTGGGTGCACCTCTGGACCTATCGCCGGCGATCTGTTCGTCGTAGCCGCGTGCCTCATGAAGGAGGAACCGGTCTTAGATACAACGTTGCGGATATTGGTTCCATGAAGGACCTACACGTCGTGATGGTAAAGGCAAGTCTTGGGCTGCGCCGTCAGTGAGCTCCGGCTCCGCCGCAGCGTCTCCTCCAAGAATAAATTTGACCACCAGCAAATTGCATTATGCAATTGTTCTAATCTTCCAATTCACGGCATCTAGATCTAGTACTGATAGATTGTACTTTGTAGCCTGCATTAGTATATTGATGTGTGTACCTTAAACATTGAGCTAGAGTGCCAAGGTCGGGCGATGAAGCAGGCAAGCAGCCATGGTCGCTGCTTCGATGGAGTGAACTAGTCGTGCACATCATTAGTATTTGCCGTGGCATCATGTTCATCACATGGTGCAAACTTATATCAATTGGACTAAAAAGGTCTCAATTAATTTCTTGCTCTTCATCTATAAAAACATGAGTAGACAGTCAAATATTTTCTGATCAATTTCTATCAGTTTTAGGGTACCAATTAAAACAGATCATAAACTATAAATCTAGAAGTTAACAGTTAAGATTAACCGCAGATCCGTGAATCGTGGCCGTGCTTGCGCTGAACTGGAAGACAAGGAAATCGCTTGTTTCAGCCATAGCTGGTTGACGCGGCCATGGCGGCGAGCAGCTGAGCAACGTCTCTAGATCGATCTACAGCGCGCCGGCCCTGAGCAAAGACGACCGAGCGATGAAGATGAACAGAATAGCAGGCTGCCAGACAAGGCCTGTAGCACTTTTTAGGGAAGACTAGGCTTGCTTTTGTTTGTTTTGGGCTGTTGTGACTTGTGAGTAGCAAGTAATGCCTAATGCCTACTAGGCTTTAGTTAACCACGAAGGCCTAGTCAGGGGGGCGAAAACGTTACAGCGCTTTGGTAAAAGCGATTTGTTCCTAAAAATAATATCGCTATTAGGGAGTTAGCGATTTGTTAGGGGGGTCTAGCCCCCCTCCCCCCTTAATCCGTCCCTGGAGACAGGCATCAGTGTAAAAACCGACGCGCGTGCACATTGGCGTGGCCGAGGTGGTTGGCACCCCGTCTCGGCTAGTCGCCAAGTATTTGGCGGTCCACCAAGACAAATGGGGCCGCCTCACGAGGCCGTCGAAAGGTAGCGTTGTAAAGGCCACGTCGCCTTGGGCTGGTGCTGCGCGAAAGTGTGACCTGTGCACCGGCGACGCTACGGACCTGTACGCCAATGACCTATTTCACATTGGGTGTATCGTCGTGAACACTATTTTCACAAATGTCACCCGCTTCCAGAAAGCATGGCAAAAGACCTGTACGCCGGTGACTTGTGTCGCCATGGACCTGTGCGCCAAGGGCTTGTTCACCATGGTGGGTGCACCTCCGGACCTATCGCCGGCGATCTGTTCGTCGTGGCCGCGTGCCTCATGAAGAAGGAACCGGTCTTAGATACAACATTGCAGATATTGGTTCCACCAAGGACCTATACACCGTGATGGTAAAGGCGAGTCTTGGGCTGCGCCGTCAGCGAGCTCCGGCTCCGCCGCAGCGTCTCCTCCAAGAACGTGGTGCAAAACCTGTATGCCTGAGATATGCTCGCCATTGACCTGTATGTCGATGCACTGTTCGACATGCACCTATTTAGCATGGACCTGTTCGCCGTGGTCATGTAAGCCGACATGGTAGAACATCGGGGCTAGCATTGACAGCTCCGGCTGCTCCGGATCGAGTCATATCGAATCAGAGGCTCCCTTGGCTGACGAGACGGTTTTGTGCTTGATGCATGCTGACTGCGCGTGAGAAAATAAAAAGAAGAGAGGTTAGCTAACCAACGGCCTTACTAGTAGGAAAGACAAGCTTCATATCCATGGCCTGGTCGTCCAGTCAGTCGGCTCGTCGCCGGGTGTGCCTCCGGCGGGCTTGACGTTCTTTCTTCTTCACCTCCTTGCTGTGACGGATGCGGGGACTCCATTGCAGCCGAGTGCCTCCGTGAGATGCGAGTGTGTGGATGGATGTGTGCTACGTGATGGATGGATGGATGTGTGTGTGTGTGAGAGAGAGAGAGAGAGAGAGAGAGAGAGAGAGAGAGAGAAGTCCTCCTACCACCCCAAGTGCTCAGCCTGCATCCCCGCACAAGGTAATACCTACGGCCCCGAATGCTCTGCCTGCACCTATTGGGACAACAAGCATGAAAGTGAAATCCTCCTCTGTAAGAAGAGTTGTAGCAATTTTAGCTCCTGTAGTTGGCTTCATTTTGCTTAGCATCTTGTTCCTCGGCACCTATTTTATACGTAAACGAAGAACACAACGACAATATGAGATGGAGAGGGAGGAATAGTTTGGGGAGCTACAAGAAACACCAATGAGGTTCACATTTCAGCAGCTAAAAGCAGCAACCGAGCAATTCGCGGACAAGCTCGGGGAAGGAGGATTTGGCACTGTTTTCAAGGGTCAATTTGGTGATGAAAGGATTGCAGTAAAACGTTTGGATCGAGCGGGTCAGGGCAAAAAAGAATTTTCTGAAGAGGTTCAAACAATTGGCAGCATTCATCATATTAATTTGGTCAGATTGATTGGTTTCTATGCAGAGAAATCGCATAGGCTCTTGGTATATGAGTACATGCCAAAAGGATCCTTGGACAGATGGATCTATTGTCGACATGACAATGATTCACCTCCTCTATATTGGAGCACACGGTGCAAGATTATCACTAACATAGCTAAGGGTCTCGCTTATCTTCATGAGGAGTGCTTGAAAAAGATTGCCCATTTGGATGTCAAACCACAAAACATCCTCTTAGATGATGACTTCAACGCTAAACTTTCGGATTTTGGACTATGCAAGCTCATTGACAGGGATATGAGTCAAGTGTTTACCAGAATGAGGGGCACACCTGCATATTTAGCTCCCGAATGGTTGACATCACAGATCACGGAAAAGGCCGATGTCTATAGCTTTGGTGTTGTGGTCATGGAAGTCATTAGCGGAAGAAAGAACCTCGACAATTCTCGATCCAAACAGAGCATCCATCTCATCACCCAATTGGAGGAAAAGGTGAAGACTAATCGGTTGGTAGAATTGATTGACAATAAGAGTAACGAAATGCTAGCACATAAGTAGGATGTAATTGAGATGATGAAGCTCGCAATGTGGTGTTTCCAAATTGATTGCAAAAGAAGGCCTAAAATGTCCGAGGTAGTCAAGGTCTTGGAAGGTGCCATGAATACAGAGAGCAACATTGATCATAATTAACTTTGTTGCAACAAATCAAGTGTATTTCGGCGCTGCTGGAAATGTGGTCTCATCGGTTCCACCTCTGGCTTCACATGTATCAGGTCCCAGGCGAAATGAGAAAATCTTGACAAGATAGACGATTAGATTACAAGCGGGACATGAGATGTTCTTATGTAAAGCAAATGACAAGTCTGCTGTATCTTCTGAAATCATTATAATCTGAAGCCCCTTGTCTTGAGTTAATTTTACCTGCAAAGTGTTTATATATTGCAAACCTTCTTGTTCTACAACAGCTGGACTGAATTTAGAATGTTCAATTTTTTCATGTAATGCAAGTCTGTTTTCAGATCAACTAATGCAGGTATTTTTCTAGTCATTGTAGTTGAAATTAACAACATGTTCCAAAATGCTCCCAGGATCCAACAAAGCAAATAAATTAACAGAATGAATTGTATTTGGAAGTAGAAAAAATTACAAGTGCTTTTAGTTTCTCCCAATTTCCAGTGTGTTTTCCTTTCATAATAGGTTGTGCTGTGCTTAGTGTAGAAATTGTAGGATGCTAATATTGTGTTGTTGGTGTTGTATTGATCTGACCCTCATATGGGGTATATATAGAATACACGAGGGGGTAGAGACTTGGAGTACAAGATAAGTAATACATGGTTTAAACCTAATCCTATCTCTATCTCCTTATCTCTAACTTAAACCCAATTATATTCTAACATTCCCCCTCAGTCGTAGCGGGAGTGAAGCGGACGATTGCGACTGAATTTGAAGTCTTGCGCTTTCGTCGTCTTCTCCGTTGCGCATCATCAACTGCGTCTCTGATGGGTTGGCACCTAGGGCGGTGACTGCGTCCCCTTCTGGTGCCTTCCTGCCTTCTCCTCTATTCCCTCCCGCAGTCACAGCGGGAGTGGCGTGAACGCTAGTGACGACGCGGACGCTGTTGACTGGAGTTGTTGCCGATGAGTTGTTGTAGACGTAGCCCTGTATGTCGATGTCGAGGTAGCCGATCATGGTGATGTAGCCGTGGTCAAGGTAGTCATGGTCGATGATGTATGATGAAGCCGCACAAAGCCGGAGGCGCAAAAAAAATGCGCTATGACGAAGCTGCAGACGTGGACGATGCACCTTGCGAATGTCAGAGGGTGCCGTCGGCGATGAGTCCGCCGGTTTTGCCAAGACCGGAGGAAACCCATCGAGCACACATCGGTTTTGCCAGAACTGAGCGGCTGTGTAGGGTCGTCACTGTAGTGACGCCGTGTCGATGCAGTCGTGTTGTCGTGGATGACGCGGTCGATGCCGTCGTCGTGACGCGGTCATTGCCGTCGTCGTGGTTGCGTCTTGCAGAAAAGTCTGTCAGAGGACGCTAGGTGTCCATCTTGTGGACGAGGCAGCGGTGGTGTGTTGACGAAGATGTTGGTGAAGACCACGTTGACGAAGACCTTGGTGATGAAGTGTCGGTGATAACATCGCAGCGGCGTGTCGACGATGTCGATGCAGTGCCGTGCCGAAGAAGAATGTTGACATGTTGCTTGGTGTAGTCTTGTACAACTCGATGTTGTTCGGCTCAAGAGGAGTCCTTGTAGTTGCAGATCGGTGGCTTGATGCAGAATAACTCATGCAAACCCCGCATGTGGATGCGTGCTGGTGTTCACCCTCCCGTGATAGATGCAGAGCTGGTTCGCTCGGTGAAGACGGACGATGCAGATGTCCTCGGCGCTGATGGCTGAAGATCCACGGCTGGTGCTGGAATCGGCGTAGCAGGCTTGGAGAAGGATCGGACCCGCGGCAAATCAGATCGCGATGATCATGTCGGCGCGTCTGCGTTTGCAGAAGTGGTCCTCTTATCGGCTCCGGTGCACTTCATGTCGCAGATGCCCGAAGCTAGATGTGCCTGCTTATGCATGCATCAGCTAGTTCTTAGCAGCCCGTGCATGCGTGGCCAGCCATGGCTTTTGCATGTATTGGCCGCACCCGTGTTGGAGTAGATGTGCACCGAGGGCTGCTGCTTGACGGCTCGTCGGTGCATCCAGAGAGAACATACGGGACCTTCGTGGTCGACATCAACTGCTGCTGGCCGCCCGAGTCAATCCCCTGAAGACGCCGTGACCTCCAGTTTTGCGCGTTGATGCTGCACCCATGTGGAGGACGACCGGCGTAGATGGCGTGTACGCCTGGGGCTCGCATGGCCGCTGCTGCCGAGGGGCCCGCTGCAGGACGTACGAACATGGCTATCTTGCCTCCGTTGGTGGATGCATGCACCACCGATCGAGGTAGCTTGGAGGCTGGGGCTGATGGTGCGCATCGATGAAGTCGCGGTCCGTGGAGCCCTGTAGACATGAGTCCCGGCGGCGCGAGTCGATGTAGATTGGGCGGCGCTCCTGTTGCCCGCCTGGTGTCGACGCGCTCCTACGCAGCCGACTGCTGACCGTCGTCATCGCCCGTGGTGTTGACGTAGATCGCGTTGGGAACGGGTAGAGACGCACGGAACCGGAGCCGCTGCTTGCATGCATTGGCACGGCTCGAGGGGTTGGAGAACTCTCGATCTTGCGCGCAACAATGGATCTGCACTGATTTTTCACAAAAGATTGGAGGGTCCGATAAAATTTATTTGGTGGCTAAAGAAATTTTGATCTAATAGGAATTTCGAATTTTAGATCTAAACTAATCTAAAGAACCAATCTAATCTTTGATCAGATTGGGTGCCGCGCCCCCGGGAAGAGAAGATTAATCTCCCCGGGGGCGGCGCGCTGTCGAAGTGGTGGAAGGTCCTAGGATCGGCGTCGTTGGACAAACCGCTCTAATACCATGTAGAAATTGTAGGATGCTAATATTGTGTTGTTGGTGTGGTATTGATCTGACCCTCATATGGGGTATATATAGAATACACGAGGGGGTAGAGACTTGGAGTACAAGATAAGTAATACATGGTTTAAACCTAATCCTATCTCTATCTCCTTATCTCTAACTTAAACCCAATTATATTCTAACACTTAGTAATATGTATCATATAAGGCATTTGATTTTCAAATCACTTAGCATTTTGAAACTAATAAAGTGTATTGCAACATCATACGTTTGGATAGTTGGACGTGTCTCAAGTTTGTACATGGAAGTCAATCATGGTACGACTTTGCTGCTAATCGATCTCTGCTACTACAACCATGAGAATGCCGCCTATTTAATAGGCAATATGGCATCACTTTCACTAGAATATGAATATTAACAGAACCAGTTGTAAGTTGATGCATACCACTCATGTGACACAACGGTGCAGTGGATTAGCTGAATCCCCTCGGCAAGCTGTTCATCGATCTCCAGGGGAGCTCCTCAGTTCCACCTCTGGCCTCACATATATAAGGCTCAAGGTGACATGAGACAATCCTGACATAGAAGGTAGGCAATTAGATTATGAGCAGGACATGAGATTTTCTTATGTAAAGCAAATGATGTTTCTGTTCCATTTTCTGTAATTATTACAATCTGAGGCCCAACTTTGCCTGAGAAATAGTTCAACATTGCAAACCTCATTGTTATATAGCAGCTGGACTGAATTTGTTCATTAGAATGCTCAGTTTCCCCATGTAACTAATACAGATCCATTAGAAACCACACATAACATCGTCATGGATACTTGGCAGCTCACCTCTGCTACTGTGACCATGTAATGCTCCCTGTTACCGGGCTATATGACATCAGTTTTGACGACAATCTGAAAATTAATAGCAGTAGCGGAGAGGTGCACGATAACTATGACTTCACGGTGCAGTCAATTATCTGAATTAGTCCTCAGCCATTGCCGGGTGCTGAATTGTTGCATGAGCGATCGTTTGGCAGCAGGATTTCCAAACCTACTTAGGCGCAGATGATTCCAAAACATGTTGAACCATAGTAGTAGCGGCTGCGGCAGCGGCTGTGGGGAAGGTTCACCAGCAGCAGCGGCAGCGGCTGTGGGGAAGACATGCGCACGCACCGCAGGAGCGCCACCCGGAAGTGTGATGGGAAGGCGGGGGAAGGGGACGAATATTTTCTGTCTGGTCGGTCCTGGCCTCGAACTGACGAGTCAATATGGGTCATGTTATTAGGCCTGTTGAGGACGCCTTAGGCGGCTTTCCCTTGACTGGATTGCTTCACTCTCCTTGAGGCGGTAGCAAAAGTGGCGCAGCTTGTTCTGCTCTCTGAACTAAACTGAACTGGTATCAATCAGGTTCAAACTGCCATGTTTTGATGTGTTGACATGGCAATATAATTTACAGATTCCTAGTATTATTAATTGTCATATTTTTCAAGCTAGGGATTCAATTTGTAACAGGAACCTCCTGCCATCTGTCCCGTTGTTCCTCATGCATGCTTGTGCAGAGCTTTGCAAGGTCAGAGACTGTATATTATTATATGGATTATTCTGGAACAGCAGAGCGTCTTGCAGACACCCACTGACATTAATTTTTCAGAGACAAGAACTGGTTTGGTTAGCTTGTCCAACACTAATGAGATAGAAACAAAAATGTAAAATGGTATTCTGCTGCTCCTTTCTTCCTCTTGGTGTCTTGACCACCGGTTCCAACGTGAGGGCATGTTGGGATGCCTCCGTTGTTGAAAGTGTCGGGTTGGTGACAGTGGTTGTCGAGGTGCCAAAGTGTGGCGCTCATGTTGAGGGCGACGACTCGGGGCTTGATGCCTGGTCCCACCTGCACCTTGTGTTGATGATGTACTTGGTGCCGCTGGATCAAGTTGCCGCCTCTGGATGTTGTTCATCTGCTCTTGGAGTTGGCGAAATTCTCGCCGCAGGTCTTCATCACGTGGCACTGGTGCTTCGTGGCGAAGGACAGAAAACCTGTTGTCGTTGGTGAGAGATCGTCCGTCGACCGCTGAAGTGTGGAGGCATGGCGCCCATGCCCCTCGTCGGGTATCTTCAAGGTTGATGGAAACTATATGGCCCGGTAGAACATGCTCTTTACGTGAACGCCGCTTCCAGAACTCCTTCATAATGGCCCGCCACACCAGCTGCTTGATCTTGGTTGGCTCGTACGCCCAGTCGTCAGGGAACAAGTCGTATGGAGGGGCCTGGGTGCTCTGGTAAGTGAACACCTTGTCCGCCAAGTCCCTTGCTCCGAGGGACCAATCCTCCTCCGGCACCTTGCTCTGAGCAAGGCATGAGGTAATCTGCTGGATGAGTCAATGCACCTTCCGATACTTCCTCCTGTAGTTCCGAAGAGGGTGCGGGCTTTCCGACAGACGTGCATTCGCCATGAGTTTCCGCAAGTTCTGGGCGATGGCCTCCAAAGTTCGAGCAGCTCGACTTTGGTGCGTAGAGGTGATGTTCGTGAAGGCTCCGAGTGGGGAAATGGGGTAGGGGTGTGAAGTGACGCCGCTCTTGTCTGCCTGTTGGCGGCCTTAGCGCGAATGCGTTAAGCCGCCTCCACGTCTCCTTTCATATCCGCTCTTGTTGACTCCTTTAACAGGGCACGTGCCTCGAGCATTAGCTCGCGACGCTCCTTCTTCGCCTTGGCGGCCTCCAGCCTTTGCGCCTTCTTCGACTGCATAGTTTGGAACTGCGCAGGATCTTGAGCTTCGTGCATGTAGACCTTGTCACCGAGCTCGATAACGATCATGGATGGCATTGATCCAAATTGAAGCACCGATGGCTCCGAGTTGCTTTCGTGCGAGAGTCCACTTGTAGGAAAAGGGATCTCGATCAACAAGTCCTTGTCAATGCCTTGTCATGCAAGATGCTGTGTGGATTGGGAGACAGGCGAAGACGATTCTGACGACCACAACGAAGCAAAGATGGGAGGAGAACCAAGTCTCACCGGGCGTGCCAATTTATTTGACACGAGAAAAATATCTAAGGACTCCGGGACTTGTGCCGGGAAAGGGAAAAGTAAATATGCGGGCGTGCCAGTGTACCGTAGTACATAAATAAAAGGATGAGGGGAACGAGTATTTCATTAATCTCATTGGAGAAACAAAATTATAAGATCCCGTAAAAAAAA
>LR738710.1:33921101-33936101 GCA_902687465.1 Secale cereale
GTATTGATCTGACCCTCATATGGGGTATATATAGAATACACGAGGGGGTAGAGACTTGGAGTACAAGATAAGTAATACATGGTTTAAACCTAATCCTATCTCTATCTCCTTATCTCTAACTTAAACCCAATTATATTCTAACACTTAGTAATATGTATCATATAAGGCATTTGATTTTCAAATCACTTAGCATTTTGAAACTAATAAAGTGTATTGCAACATCATACGTTTGGATAGTTGGACGTGTCTCAAGTTTGTACATGGAAGTCAATCATGGTACGACTTTGCTGCTAATCGATCTCTGCTACTACAACCATGAGAATGCCGCCTATTTAATAGGCAATATGGCATCACTTTCACTAGAATATGAATATTAACAGAACCAGTTGTAAGTTGATGCATACCACTCATGTGACACAACGGTGCAGTGGATTAGCTGAATCCCCTCGGCAAGCTGTTCATCGATCTCCAGGGGAGCTCCTCAGTTCCACCTCTGGCCTCACATATATAAGGCTCAAGGTGACATGAGACAATCCTGACATAGAAGGTAGGCAATTAGATTATGAGCAGGACATGAGATTTTCTTATGTAAAGCAAATGATGTTTCTGTTCCATTTTCTGTAATTATTACAATCTGAGGCCCAACTTTGCCTGAGAAATAGTTCAACATTGCAAACCTCATTGTTATATAGCAGCTGGACTGAATTTGTTCATTAGAATGCTCAGTTTCCCCATGTAACTAATACAGATCCATTAGAAACCACACATAACATCGTCATGGATACTTGGCAGCTCACCTCTGCTACTGTGACCATGTAATGCTCCCTGTTACCGGGCTATATGACATCAGTTTTGACGACAATCTGAAAATTAATAGCAGTAGCGGAGAGGTGCACGATAACTATGACTTCACGGTGCAGTCAATTATCTGAATTAGTCCTCAGCCATTGCCGGGTGCTGAATTGTTGCATGAGCGATCGTTTGGCAGCAGGATTTCCAAACCTACTTAGGCGCAGATGATTCCAAAACATGTTGAACCATAGTAGTAGCGGCTGCGGCAGCGGCTGTGGGGAAGGTTCACCAGCAGCAGCGGCAGCGGCTGTGGGGAAGACATGCGCACGCACCGCAGGAGCGCCACCCGGAAGTGTGATGGGAAGGCGGGGGAAGGGGACGAATATTTTCTGTCTGGTCGGTCCTGGCCTCGAACTGACGAGTCAATATGGGTCATGTTATTAGGCCTGTTGAGGACGCCTTAGGCGGCTTTCCCTTGACTGGATTGCTTCACTCTCCTTGAGGCGGTAGCAAAAGTGGCGCAGCTTGTTCTGCTCTCTGAACTAAACTGAACTGGTATCAATCAGGTTCAAACTGTCATGTTTTGATGTGTTGACATGGCAATATAATTTACAGATTCCTAGTATTATTAATTGTCATATTTTTCAAGCTAGGGATTCAATTTGTAACAGGAACCTCCTGCCATCTGTCCCGTTGTTCCTCATGCATGCTTGTGCAGAGCTTTGCAAGGTCAGAGACTGTATATTATTATATGGATTATTCTGGAACAGCAGAGCGTCTTGCAGACACCCACTGACATTAATTTTTCAGAGACAAGAACTGGTTTGGTTAGCTTGTCCAACACTAATGAGATAGAAACAAAAATGTAAAATGGTATTCTGCTGCTCCTTTCTTCCTCTTGGTGTCTTGACCACCGGTTCCAACGTGAGGGCATGTTGGGATGCCTCCGTTGTTGAAAGTGTCGGGTTGGTGACAGTGGTTGTCGAGGTGCCAAAGTGTGGCGCTCATGTTGAGGGCGACGACTCGGGGCTTGATGCCTGGTCCCACCTGCACCTTGTGTTGATGATGTACTTGGTGCCGCTGGATCAAGTTGCCGCCTCTGGATGTTGTTCATCTGCTCTTGGAGTTGGCGAAATTCTCGCCGCAGGTCTTCATCACGTGGCACTGGTGCTTCGTGGCGAAGGACAGAAAACCTGTTGTCGTTGGTGAGAGATCGTCCGTCGACCGCTGAAGTGTGGAGGCATGGCGCCCATGCCCCTCGTCGGGTATCTTCAAGGTTGATGGAAACTATATGGCCCGGTAGAACATGCTCTTTACGTGAACGCCGCTTCCAGAACTCCTTCATAATGGCCCGCCACACCAGCTGCTTGATCTTGGTTGGCTCGTACGCCCAGTCGTCAGGGAACAAGTCGTATGGAGGGGCCTGGGTGCTCTGGTAAGTGAACACCTTGTCCGCCAAGTCCCTTGCTCCGAGGGACCAATCCTCCTCCGGCACCTTGCTCTGAGCAAGGCATGAGGTAATCTGCTGGATGAGTCAATGCACCTTCCGATACTTCCTCCTGTAGTTCCGAAGAGGGTGCGGGCTTTCCGACAGACGTGCATTCGCCATGAGTTTCCGCAAGTTCTGGGCGATGGCCTCCAAAGTTCGAGCAGCTCGACTTTGGTGCGTAGAGGTGCTGTTCGTGAAGGCTCCGAGTGGGGAAATGGGGTAGGGGTGTGAAGTGACGCCGCTCTTGTCTGCCTGTTGGCGGCCTTAGCGCGAATGCGTTAAGCCGCCTCCACGTCTCCTTTCATATCCGCTCTTGTTGACTCCTTTAACAGGGCACGTGCCTCGAGCATTAGCTCGCGACGCTCCTTCTTCGCCTTGGCGGCCTCCAGCCTTTGCGCCTTCTTCGACTGCATAGTTTGGAACTGCGCAGGATCTTGAGCTTCGTGCATGTAGACCTTGTCACCGAGCTCGATAACGATCATGGATGGCATTGATCCAAATTGAAGCACCGATGGCTCCGAGTTGCTTTCGTGCGAGAGTCCACTTGTAGGAAAAGGGATCTCGATCAACAAGTCCTTGTCAATGCCTTGTCATGCAAGATGCTGTGTGGATTGGGAGACAGGCGAAGACGATTCTGACGACCACAACGAAGCAAAGATGGGAGGAGAACCAAGTCTCACCGGGCGTGCCAATTTATTTGACACGAGAAAAATATCTAAGGACTCCGGGACTTGTGCCGGGAAAGGGAAAAGTAAATATGCGGGCGTGCCAGTGTACCGTAGTACATAAATAAAAGGATGAGGGGAACGAGTATTTCATTAATCTCATTGGAGAAACAAAATTATAAGATCCCGTAAAAAAAAGTGTGCTCCGTGGCCTACTAGCGCGGTCAACCTGACTGTGGCGATTGCAGTTTGCTGGTTCCCGGGGCCTCAGAAGGCTCTCGGTTAATTACTCCCGTGGGTTGCTCCATGGGATACCTCCGATTAAGCTGTGTGGTCGTCTTCGTCATCTTCGCTTCGCGTTCGCCATGTATGATGATGATGATGATGTCTGTGGACGGCGGCAGAGCCCGTGTCCTCATCGGTACACGCGCCGCATGTTGCGTGGCCTTAGCGGTGGCCGCTCCCGCCTTCGCCGTCGTGCCTCGTCGGTCTTGGCTGTGTTGGGGTAGTTGATGTTGGGGTAGCATGGGTCGTGCTTGTCTTAGACTTCTTGACGACGGGTTACTTCATCGGGGTGTTCAAGGGGCTACGCCTTGCGGGAGTAATAGTTTGGAGAGACCGCATCAGTGTAAAAACCGACGCGAGCTCACATTGGCGTGGCCGAGGTGGTTGGCGCCTCGTCTCGGCTAGACGCCAAGTATTTGGCGGTCCGCCAAGACAAATGGGGCCGCCTCACGAGGCCGTGGAAAGGTAGCATGGTAGAGGCCGCGTGGCCTTGGGCTGGTGCTGCGTGAAAGTGTGACCTGTACACCGGCGACAGTACGGACCTGTACGCCAAGGACCTATTCGACATGGTGTAGCGCCTCACCAAGGAGGGACCGGTCTTGGGTGTATCGTCGTGAACACTTTTTCCACAAATGTCGTCCGCTTCCAGAAAGCATGGCAAAAGACCTGTACACCGGTGACTTGTGTCGCCATGGACCTGTGCGCCAAGGGCTTGTTCACCATGGTGGGTGCACCTCTGGACCTATCGCCGGCGATCTGTTCGTCGTAGCCGCGTGCCTCATGAAGGAGGAACCGGTCTTAGATACAACGTTGCGGATATTGGTTCCATGAAGGACCTACACGTCGTGATGGTAAAGGCAAGTCTTGGGCTGCGCCGTCAGTGAGCTCCGGCTCCGCCGCAGCGTCTCCTCCAAGAATAAATTTGACCACCAGCAAATTGCATTATGCAATTGTTCTAATCTTCCAATTCACGGCATCTAGATCTAGTACTGATAGATTGTACTTTGTAGCCTGCATTAGTATATTGATGTGTGTACCTTAAACATTGAGCTAGAGTGCCAAGGTCGGGCGATGAAGCAGGCAAGCAGCCATGGTCGCTGCTTCGATGGAGTGAACTAGTCGTGCACATCATTAGTATTTGCCGTGGCATCATGTTCATCACATGGTGCAAACTTATATCAATTGGACTAAAAAGGTCTCAATTAATTTCTTGCTCTTCATCTATAAAAACATGAGTAGACAGTCAAATATTTTCTGATCAATTTCTATCAGTTTTAGGGTACCAATTAAAACAGATCATAAACTATAAATCTAGAAGTTAACAGTTAAGATTAACCGCAGATCCGTGAATCGTGGCCGTGCTTGCGCTGAACTGGAAGACAAGGAAATCGCTTGTTTCAGCCATAGCTGGTTGACGCGGCCATGGCGGCGAGCAGCTGAGCAACGTCTCTAGATCGATCTACAGCGCGCCGGCCCTGAGCAAAGACGACCGAGCGATGAAGATGAACAGAATAGCAGGCTGCCAGACAAGGCCTGTAGCACTTTTTAGGGAAGACTAGGCTTGCTTTTGTTTGTTTTGGGCTGTTGTGACTTGTGAGTAGCAAGTAATGCCTAATGCCTACTAGGCTTTAGTTAACCACGAAGGCCTAGTCAGGGGGGCGAAAACGTTACAGCGCTTTGGTAAAAGCGATTTGTTCCTAAAAATAATATCGCTATTAGGGAGTTAGCGATTTGTTAGGGGGGTCTAGCCCCCCTCCCCCCTTAATCCGTCCCTGGAGACAGGCATCAGTGTAAAAACCGACGCGCGTGCACATTGGCGTGGCCGAGGTGGTTGGCACCCCGTCTCGGCTAGTCGCCAAGTATTTGGCGGTCCACCAAGACAAATGGGGCCGCCTCACGAGGCCGTCGAAAGGTAGCGTTGTAAAGGCCACGTCGCCTTGGGCTGGTGCTGCGCGAAAGTGTGACCTGTGCACCGGCGATGCTACGGACCTGTACGCCAATGACCTATTTCACATTGGGTGTATCGTCGTGAACACTATTTTCACAAATGTCACCCGCTTCCAGAAAGCATGGCAAAAGACCTGTACGCCGGTGACTTGTGTCGCCATGGACCTGTGCGCCAAGGGCTTGTTCACCATGGTGGGTGCACCTCCGGACCTATCGCCGGCGATCTGTTCGTCGTGGCCGCGTGCCTCATGAAGGAGGAACCGGTCTTAGATACAACATTGCGGATATTGGTTCCACCAAGGACCTATACACCGTGATGGTAAAGGCGAGTCTTGGGCTGCGCCGTCAGCGAGCTCCGGCTCCGCCGCAGCGTCTCCTCCAAGAACGTGGTGCAAAACCTGTACGCCTGAGATATGCTCGCCATTGACCTGTATGTCGATGCACTGTTCGACATGCACCTATTTAGCATGGACCTGTTCGCCGTGGTCATGTACGCCGACATGGTAGAACATCGGGGCTAGCATTGACAGCTCCGGCTGCTCCGGATCGAGTCATATCGAATCAGAGGCTCCCTTGGCCGACGAGACGGTTTTGTGCTTGATGCATGCTGACTGCGCATGAGAAAATAAAAAGAAGAGAGGTTAGCTAACCAACGGCCTTACTAGTTGGAAAGACAAGCTTCATATCCATGGCCTGGTCGTCCAGTCCGTCGGCTCGTCGCCGCGTGCGCCTCCGACGGGCTTGACGTTCTTTCTTCTTCTCCTCCTTGCTGTGATGGATGCGGGACTCCGTTGCAGCCGAGCGCCTCCGTGAGATGCGAGTGCGTGGATGGATGGGTGTGTGCGTTGGTCGATGGGTGGATGTGTGCGTTGGTGAATGGCGGCGGCCTCGTGGCGTCTCTCTCCCCGCACCTCCCTCTCCTGCGAATGGCCTTGTGCCCATGTATTTATTGGTAGGAGGTAGACACCTCGGCGGCCGCGGTGTTGTTGGAACCTCCCGATACTTGTGTTACCTGATTTTATCGGATCAGGCTTTTCAGTTTTGATCTCGAGAGGGCCGATGCTTATCTCTTGATCTTTTTTTTTTTTTTGCATCGAATCTCTTGATCTTCTTGACGCACACACCTATAAAACAAAACAAGACCGAACCAAATAACACGCGTACAGTACATGGCTGGCTGTAGGTGGGCCGATTCGACTGACGAAAATGCGACTCTCTGGCCGTCTCCAAAGCTCACCCATTTGTAATCTATTTTGAACATATTATACGGGTGTTCGGGTATGTACACATGCTTGCCGGCCGGTACATGGGTATTCCGATACGCATACGATCTGAACGAGACGTCTTCTGGGACATGAACTGCCGATAATCTTTGCAAACCTACGTGGCTTCTCACATGTGATCATGGAAACAGATTGCTTGATGATTGTTAATCTCTGAAAAACTCGTCACTATAGTCTATCTGTGGTGCCACCAGTATTATTAGAAATTAGAGAGCTAGCTTCCTCTTTTTCTTCTTTTGATATTCAACATGTAAAACGATCAGCCAATGTACCGGGCCATATTTGTGCAAAACATGCATGCACTCTGATGGTCATCGAAAGTTGGACTGGTTCGAGACCCTCTTTCCTGCTTACTAGCTTGCTAGCTGATGATGCCAGGAGTTCGTTTGTTGAATAAAGCTCTTTGATTGGAACGCACAAAGAAAAAAGAAAAAAAACTGCACCAAGTCTTGACATCTGCATGGTTATCTTAGAGCCCCACTTGATTAACTCGTGAGTAGCCTAGCTCATACCAGGCATGTGATTGGCAAAAGAAATATACTTGCATGCATTCATGGTACGTCAAGCCAACCTAGTCAAATATGTGCATGCATGTACGTGTACATCCAAATATCAACATGGACGTTTAATTTGCACTGAAATGAATAAATTGCATTTAGACTTAGATTTTCTGAAAGCAAGAAGCACAAAAACACATCAAACAAATGCCCCCTCACCAAATAAAGTTTGAGCGCGGAGTGATTCGGACTTAGTTTGGTGAAATTTTTTTTATTCTTTCTTTCAGCGCATCATACACGTGCAGCCTGATCAATTTATAACAACCTGAACATATTTTCACGAAGGGCTCAGTCGTCGTGATCTTGCACCTTTTTTTTTTTAGGGAAACACATTTTACTTTATTGATCAATAGAGCGAATTACAGGAAGGGGTAGATGCAAAAGAAGAACAAAGCAGTGCATGCATCGATGGATGTATGAAGGGGTAGATGCAACGTGCACGGCCCATGCACCCAGATTCGTCGAATTTTTTTTTTTAGCCGTCGGCCATTGATGCATTCGCTTCGTGCCGATTCTGGACCAACGATGTTTCTGCCCCAGCAACCAGCGCCACTTCGGCGGACGCCTCAACACTTGAGGCTTGGACGCGTCCTGCTACCCCATACACTCTGGGCTAGCTCCACTGCGTCATCGGCATCGACCGGTCAGCCCTATCGCTGCTTGCAGGCATATCTTGAACGCCCTCTAGCCTGTAACTGTGTGGAAAGAAAAGAAAAAAAAGAAAAAAAAAAGAAAATTAATAAATAAAATTAGGATGCCGCGTAACTGTGATAGCTTCGTTGCTTATCGTAGTGCTCGCCCCCACCACAGCACACCGTCTCCGCCGAGGTAGGAGGCTTCTCGTTGCGAGGACAACGTGTTGCGGATGTCGTCTACACCATCGCCAGAAACGACTGTGTGATCTCCATGTAGCGACGCAGTTGCAGGTATGTTCTTCTGCATGCGCATTCTTTAGGGAGCTCGTTGCGATCGCCCAATGGATGATGCCAGCCAACGAGCGAGCCTACTTCGTCTTCATTTCGTGGAGAAACATCATGCCTTGTCTTAAAAACAAAATAGATTTTATCAAACTTGTCGTGACCGCCTAACTGCTGCAGTGCCAGACGACTAGATCAGAGGGTTTCACAGATTCATGCTGGCCGCACTAGCGCATTGCACTGCTCCCATTATCTTCATATGATGATGTAGGTGAGGCGTCGGTAGACCATCGACAACTCTGTTTCACCATGAATAGTGTATCGCCAGGTGGTATGCCGGGACGCCATCAGCCTTATGGATGATCGAGGGGGTGATATTGCCCCCAAGTTTCATTGTCGTTGGAGACGGGGTACCAGAGTGACATCGACACCACCCTTATGAGCTCAGGTGCTTCTTTCCCACGCCCATTGTTCATGTTGGTGCGGATGATTGGTTGCTGGGATGTCGTCAGCATAGCAGGTTGACGTCGGAGACCAGGGCGTCTCTACTGATCTCGCATCAGATCCACTCATATCTGGCCCCTTGGTCGGCGGCGGGTGGCTCGGGGGGATGACATCAACCTTCTAGGTTGTTGCAACGACATGGTGGCGGTACACGGTGTTGTGGGGCGGTTCGCAGCGGCGGCGGGAGATGCTCCAGTATCTGGCCGTTGTCGGCCTGCGCATGTGGATGCCCCCCTGGGTGCTCTCTTGGCGGCAGGTG
This sequence comes from Secale cereale, assembly GCA_902687465.1. Taxonomy (NCBI): domain Eukaryota; kingdom Viridiplantae; phylum Streptophyta; class Magnoliopsida; order Poales; family Poaceae; genus Secale; species Secale cereale. Next base: position 33,929,800 of record LR738710.1, read on the forward strand.
GTGGACTTTTCCAGCACCTCGTGTCGTTGTGCGAGTGTCCGGTACCTACCAGATGCAGATCCAAGCAGGGAGCCGAGATCAGGCATTTCGTTGGAAGAGGTGGCGAAAGTGATGGATGGCGCCGATGCGGTCGGGCCGCCCGTCACTAGCAAGGGTGCCGGTGGTCGACATGGTCTGCTCCCTTTTGACCTCTTCTCCGACCTGTTGGACCCCCGATCAATCTGGTCGTTTCCATCGATGCAGCCTTGTCGGCAGTCATAGCATGTCGGTCGGTGCACAGCTTGTAGCCATGCACTAGTAGAAAAAGGGTCAAAACGTGAAGCACATTAGTGCCAGTTTGAATTTGAGCCGCCACTAATGTGTACATTAGTGCCGGTTCCAACGGCTAGCCGGGCCGCTCTCATTAGTACCGGTTCGTGGCGAACCTTTAGCACCGGTTCGTGCCACGAACCGGTACTAATGAGAGCGGTGGCAGGATGTTGTCAGTCTGGGGCCCCTCCAGCACCTTTAGTACCGGTTCTTGGCACGAACCGGTGCTAAAGGTGGTCATACATAAACCCTTCGTCCACCCGAGCTCGCTCTGTTCTTCCCCTTTCCCCTCTCCTCTCTGTTCTTCCCCTCTTCCTCTCGAACTCATCACACATTTTGCCCAAAACTTGTCAAGATTTGAAGGCCCCCATCCATTCAAATGATCACAAAGGTTAGCAACTTTGTCCTTTCATCTCTCATTGCTAGATTAGCTCTTGCAATGCTTTATATAGTGATTAATTTGTGAGTTTAGTAATTTGGGAGGAAATATATGTGCTAGTATTTGATTTATATGCAATTTGAGGTCCAAAATAACACTTAGTTTGCATATCTAGGAGAGGTTAAATTTAGTTGAAAGAGAAAACGAGTACTTAAAAGAAAAATTGAAAAGAATTGAGGACGAGAAGATGGAATTGGAGTTGCATGTTGCCGATGTCGTCGATGATCACAAGATCAAGATGGAGAAAATGCGCTTGAAGATTAAAAAGATTAGAAAATATGCCATCAATAGTGAGGCTTGGTATCATTATGCTGTTGGATCAATTGTTACCTTAGTTGCGATCTTGATCGCATTTGTTGTTGTATTTAAATGCTTTAGCTAGAGAGTTATTTGTTTGTTGCATTTAAGTGTTGTATGAACTTTATGTATGAACTTGTATTAAGTTGGTGTTTTTGGTGCTGTGTATTGAAGATGAGCCGACAATGGATGTACGATGACCGATGCTCTCCCGAGTTCATTAATGGCGTGCAAATTTTTCTGCTTGCGGCTGAGGCAAACAAGCGGGCCGATGGTTTTATGCCTTGTCCATGTGTTGTCTGTAAGAATGGTCAAAATTACTCTAAGTCAAGAACCATTCACGTCCACCTATTTAAGTCCGGTTTCGTGCCCCACTATAATGTTTGGACCAAGCACGGAGAAAGAGGGGTTATGATGAAGACAATGAAGAAGAAGAAGACGACGACAGCTATCCTGGCCATGGGTTCCCTGAATACGATGATACAACAATGGGGGAAGAAGCTGAGCCGGTAATGCAGGAAGAAGCTTAGCCGCCAATGCGGGAAGAAGCTGAAGAAGAGGCATCAGATGAGCCCGTTGATGATCTAGGTCGGGCCATTGCCGATGCAAAGAGAAACTGCGCAAGTGATTTGGAGAAGAAGAAGTTGCAGCGCATGTTAGAGGATCACAAAAAATTGTTGTACCCGAATTGCGTAGGTGACAAGAAAAAGTTGGGCACCACACTGGAATTGCTGCAATGGAAGGCAGAGAATGGTGTATCTGACAAGGGATTTGGAAAGTTGCTGGTAATGATAAAGGATATGCTTCCAAAGGACAACGAATTGCCCGAGAGTACATATGAAGCAAAGAAGGTTGTCTGCCCTCTAGGGTTAGAGCTGCAGAAGATACATGCATGCCCTAATGATTGCATCCTCTACCGCGGTAAGTACGAGGATTTGCACGCTTGCCCGGTATGCGGTGCATTGCGCTATAAGATCAGCCGCGATGACCCTGGTGATGTCGAGGGCGAGCGCCCCAGGAAGAAGATTCCTGCCAAGGTGATGTGGTATGCTCCTATAATACCACGGTTGAAACGTTTGTTTCAAAACAAAGAGCGTGCCAAGGCGATGCAATGGCACAGAGAAGACCGTAAGAAAGACGGAAAGTTGAGAGTACCCGCTGACGGGTCGCAAGGAGCGTATGGTTTGGTCTAAGCGTAGATATCATTAATCCTTTTGGGGAGTAGAGCAGCAACCATAGCACCTGGCCTGTGACTCTATGTTTGTATAACCTTCCTCCTTGGTTGTGCATGAAGCGGAAGTTTATTATGATGCCAGTGCTCATCCAAGGCCCTAAGCAACCCGGCAACGACATTGATGTGTACCTAAGGCCATTAGTTGAAGAACTCTTACAACCGTGAAATGGAACAGGTGTACGTGCATGGGATGAGCACATGGGGGAAGAATTTGACCTAAAGGCGTTGCTGTTCATGACCATCAATGATTGGCCTGCTCTCAGTAACCTTTCAGGACAGACAAACAAGGGATACCGCGCATGCACACACTGTTTGGACGATACCGACAGTATATATTTGGCTAATTGTAAGAAGAATATGTACCTGGGACATCGTCGATTTCTTCCGAGCAGGCATCCCGTAAGAAAGAAAGGCAAGCATTTCAAAGGTGAGGCGGATCATCGGACGAAGCCTCGCCACCCTACTGGTGCTGATGTACATGATATGGTTAAGGATTTGAAGATGGTCTTTAGAAAGGGTCCTGGTGGACAACCTGTTTCGAATGACGCTGACGGACGCGCACCGATGTGGAAGAAGAAATCTATATTTTGGTACCTGCCCTATTGGAAAGACCTAGAGATCCGCTCCGCAATCGACGTGATGCACGTGACGAAGAATCTTTGTGTGACCCTGCTTGGCTTCTTGGGCGTGTATTGGAATACAAAAGATACACTTGAGGCACGTGAGGACCAGCAACGTATGCACGGAAAAGACGGCATACATCAAGGTCATGCAAGCTACGCTCTTACCAAAGAAGAGAAGGAAATCTTCTTTGAATGCCTACTCAGTATTAAGGTACCATCTGGCTTCTCGTCGAATATAAAGGGAATAATAAACATGGCAGATAAAAAGTTCCAGAACCTAAAGTCTCATGACTGCCACGTGATTATGACGCAACTGCTTCCGGTTGCATTGAGGGGGCTTCTATCGGAAAACGTTCGATTAGCCATTGTGAAGCTATGTGCATTTCTCAATGCAATCTCTGAGAAGGTAACCAATCCAGAAATCATACTAAGGTTAGAGAATGATTTGGTGCAATGTCTTGTCAGTTTCGAGTTGGTGTTCCCACCATCCTTCTTCAACATCATGACGCACGTCCTAGTTCACCTATGCGAAGAGATTAACGTTTTGGGTCCTGTATTTCTACATAATATGTTCCCCTTTGAGAGGTTCATGGGAGTCTTAAAGAAATATGTTCATAACCGTGCTAGGCCAGAAGGAAGCATCTCCAAGGGCCATCACAATGAGGAGGTCATTGAGTTTTGTATTGACTTTATTCCTGACCTTAAGCCGATTGGTGTTCCTGAATCGCGGCATAAGGGTAGACTGGATGGAAAAGGCACGCTAGGAGGGGAACAAATAATATGTATGGACGGACATTCTCTCACTGAAGCACACTACACAGTTCTGCAGAATTCCGCCTTGGTGGCTCCGTATATGGATGAACACAAGAATTTGCTACGCTACAAACACCCGGAGCGGTCTGATGACTGGATTACACGTGAACAAACCAGGAGTTTCGCCAGCTGGTTGCAGACACGTACCATGCATGACACCTCTATTGAAGATGACCTGTACTTGCTGTCCCATATACCATCTTCGAATATAATGACTTTCAAAGGGTATGAGATAAATGGTAATACATTTTACACGATCGCCCAAGATAAGAAGAGCACCAACCAAAACAGTGGTGTCCGCTTTGATGCAGAAACCAAGACGGGAAAGGAAACATATTATGGTTATATACAGGACATATGGGAACTTGACTAGCGATGTGGTTTGAAGGTCCCTTTGTTTCGGTTCAAATGGATCAATATGACACGAGGCGGGGTAACAGAAGACCCGCAGTACGGAATGACAACAGTGGATCTCAACAATCTTGTGTATGCAGACGAACCATTCGTCCTAGCCAATGATGTGGCATAGGTTTTCTATGTGAAGGACATGTCTACCAAGCCAAGAAAAAGAAAAGATAAGGAAGCGAATGCATCGTACGATGAGCCAAAGTGGCACATAGTTCTTTCTGGGAAAAGAAACATCGTGGGAGTGGATGACAAGACAGACAAGTCAGAAGATTATGAGAAGTTTGATGAAATTGCTCCATTCACAGTGAATATTGACCCGAGCATCCCGTTAAATGATGAAGATTTTCCATGGTTACGGCGCGAAGGGACACACGCGAAGAAAAAATTTCACACCCAACGATCTGGGATGTGATCGGCTTCACTATCATCACTCTCTTCTGTGTTTCACACCCAGAAGGGAATCTCTGTAATAGTTAGGGTAGTTATGTGTTTTGGCATTTGAAACGCGAAGAAATTTTATGTGCAAACAAATTCTTTCATGCCTTTACTGATTTTTAAAGTTAAGTTATTCACAAACTAGTGATTCACACTAATTTCAAATAATTCAAAATTTAAACTATTCAAATTTGAAAACTACGGGCACTAACAGAAAGTTTGTAATTTTTTGTACCTAAAGCAAAAATATTCACAAAGAAACTCTAAATACACAAAAAAACAACTCAAAATAAATAAAGCAAAAAAAACCCGCCTACTAGGCCAGAGCGACCTGCATACGACTAGAAACCCAACCTGTTGTTGGGCCAGGATGCAGGCCCGCAAAGGCCCAGTAGACCCACAGGACAGCACAGAACACGTAGGCCTAGTAGGCCTGCTTTGGAGAGGAGTTCGAGAGAGCTACTTCACGGGGGTTTATAAACCAGTGCGGCTGCCCCTCGGCTAGCGAGGTGGGACTAAACTTGCCGTACCGCACCTGCGCCAGCGCACCCCCTTTAGTACCGGGTCGTGGCACCAACCGGTACTAAAGGGGTGTCTTTAGTACCGGTTGGAGCCACCAACCGGTACTAAAGGGGGTGCGCTTCCCGCCGCTTGGCCTGGCCAAAACAGGCCTTTAGTACCGGTTGGTGGCTCCAACCGGTACTAAAGGTCCATCCTATATAAGAAAACACTTCAAAAATTTCAGTTTCTCATCTGCTTCTTCTCCACTGCACCTGTCGCCGCCCCGTCGTCGCTCCGTCCGCGTCGCCGCCCCGTCCCCGTCGCCGCCCCGTCGTCGCCGCCCCGTCGCCGCGCCCGTCGCCGCCTCATCGTTGCTGCCCCGTCCTTGTCGTCGCCGCCCTGTCCCCGTCGTCGTCGCCGCGCCCGTCGCCGTCCCCGTTGCCGCCCCCCGTCGCCTCTCGCCTCGCCGGTGAGCACACACACACACACACACATGCATTTTTTTTATTTTTTTAGTTATAGAAATAGTTATAAAAATGTTAGAAATTTTTATTTTTTTAGTTATAGAAATAGTTAGTTATATAGCATTGTTAGAAATGTTATAGAAATGTTAGAATTGTTAGAAATTTTTCTGTTTTTTACTTATAGAAATAGTTATAAAAAAGTTAGAATTGTTAGAAATTTTTCTGTTTTTTAGTTATAGAAATAGTTATAAAAAAGTTAGAAATTTTCTTTTAGATGAATTAGCTAGATATTAATTAGGTATATATATGAGATTTGAACTAGTTGAATTAATATAACTAGTTTATTTTTAGTATGAAAATTAATAGAACAAGTTTATTTTTAGTATGAAAATTTAGGTATATGAGATTATTTGAACTAGTTGAATTAATATAACTAGTTTATTTTTAGTAAATGCGGAGTTGAACTAGTTGAATTAGTACAACTAGTTTATTTTTAGGTATATGAGATTTGATGATCTAATTAAAATATTACTATATATAGCTACTTTATATATTTTAGTAAGAAAATTAATAGAACTAGTTTATTTTTAGTAAATTCTTAGTTGAATTAGTTGAATTAATAGAACTAGTTTATTTTTAGTAAGAAAATTTAGATATCTAAGATTTGATGATCTAATTAATATGAAATGTCGTCTGACGACGAAAATGATTTCTTTACGTACGAATACTGTGAAGACCAGCGCGGTATGTGCGACAGAAATTTCCTTGTTGATGATAGG
>LR738710.1:33937953-34010298 GCA_902687465.1 Secale cereale
TACAGCAAACGAAAAAGAATTAAATGGAAAACACAAAATTAAATGAAAAAGAAATCATAAAACCAAAAAAAACCCAAACCTTGTAGTACCGGTTACCAACCGGTACTAAAGGGCTCCCGGCCCCCGGAGCTGGCTCGTGCCATGTGGTTTGCCCTTTAGCACCGGTTCGTGCTGAACCGGTACTAAAGGGGGGGGGGGGCTTCAGTGCCCACACTTTAGTGCCGGTTATGGAACCGGCACTAAAGGGCCTTACGAACCGGTGCTATTGCCCGGTTCTGCACTAGTGATGGTGGGCCTATTGCGCGTCTTGTTCCCTGGGCGGCAGCCTGGTGGTATGAGCTGCTCATGGGCTGAGCTACGGCTCAAGTGCGAGCGGTTAGCGGCCATGAACATCTGGGCGACGTGGTGGCTGTCGTTTTGACGATCTGAGCGAGGAAGATGGAGTTTGTTGCTGGGGTGAAAACCCCGTTGGGCTTGCAGGCTGACGGAGGCGATGCCCGTGGACATCGTTATCTTCCTGAAGTCTCCATTATGGTTACTCCTTCCCCTTCATGGTGCTCCAGAATAAAATCTCGATCTTTGGATCGCGTGGTGGCGGCGCTTTAGTGTCGTGTCCTTCGTGAAGGCACCGTCGTTGAGCTCCCAGTCATCATCTTTCAACTTCACCTCCTTGTAGATTCTCCCGGAACAGCTCCGGTGTCTCCTTAGTGTCTACTTCATGTTGGTCGGGGTGGTGCTGTTATAGACCTTTGGCACCTATGTATCCGGCCTTGGGTGAGTGTTGCGTTGGTGTATTCTGGTTTGTATCGATAGGTTTGTTGGTTTTTGCTTTATATATAAAGCGGGCCGAAAGTCTTTTTCGAAAAATAGCTAAGCAAAGGAGAACTCAGGCATGTCCAAATAGGTGATTGAATTACTTCTACTATGACGAAGGGCAAACAAAAGGCGGTGCGGCTGTCACTATGCACAATATATATTCACAATTGCGCTCACCGTCGTCTGTAGAGTCAGTTTAACTCCCAAGAGTACGAGTTGATGTGAGAACACGGAGTTGTCGTATTCTATGCTAAGTGAAGAACCAATTCTAAATCACTGGTAGAAAAATCAACAGTTGGCTATATATTCAGATGGCTTATAAGATGATATTGCCTGGCGGAGTATATATCATTGTCACAACTGCTGGCTCTATATAAAGCGGGCCATCTTCGACAACGCACAAAAGCACTTCTCAAAAAGGAAAGAAAAATCAACAGTAGAGACTCTCAAACTATATATTCAGATGATATTATTACCCATGAACCATTCCAACCACATTAGCACATCAAACAATACAGAAGTCCTATCTATCATGCGACATTTCAGCTCCACCACCAGTAGTGCATGTACCTACAACATAAGAGCAAGTACAATAGAACTGAGTCAGCTGGCTGTAAGAAATAAATTACTATATTCTTGCTTATTTGGAGGAAAGAAAAGAGGAGAGAGAAGGTAAGCGGGCTCTTGGTGAAGAGCCAGCTCTATCACGTGCTCCTAGGCACTTTGTGAGAGTGCAAGGTGGGCCATTGTGACGCCCGAGATCGACGTCCCAGAAGATTCCAGAAGCTTCCAGAAGATTCCCGAAGGTTCCGGATGTTCAGGGTTGCCCGTGTGTTCTTTTGTGCTTGTGTTTTTATTTTTGCATTGCATCATGTCATCATGCCATCATGTCATATTTTATTTTGCATCTCAACCAAATAATTCGTGTGGACCTTCGGTCCATTTAAATCGAGGGAAGATGTCTTCTCTTTATAACATATAAAAGCCTCTCAATATTATGGAGCTATATTAATAATTATTCCATTCGTTTGGAATTACCTGCAACACACTTGCATAATTCCCCATGTTATTTCACTTCAAGTTTCACCTCCAAAAATCTTGCCGGTAATTCTTTTCTCGTTGCTCGAGGTTCCTCCAAAAAAAACCCTCCTTCTATTTTATTCTAAATCCTGACATTTTTGTGAGTCCGGGAATTTTATCCCCTTGCCCTAACTCCTTTTCCTAGCACCTCCCTTCTTTCTTCTTGTTGTTGTTTTTCTGTTTTTTTCAGTAATCAGCAGGCAGTTTTGTTAATAGAAGGGAGCAGCAGCCCACCTCCCTTTGGGCCTCCTTCTTTTCTTCTCTCCTCCTCCCTCTGGCCCTCCAGGCCCATCCCCCTGGCCGCAGCAGCCACCTCCTTCGGCCCAAACAACCTGGCCCAACTCCTCCCTTCGCCCGAACCCTAGCTCGCTCCCGACGCCAGAGTCTTTTCGCTCCTCTCCCCGTTTCCCTCGAGCCGCCGCACCTCCCCCCGATTCCCTCTTCTCTCCCAGCGCGCAGGCCCGCTCCTCTCGCCCGACCCAGCCTCACCTCTCCCCTCCGCTCTCTTCCTCGCGAGCAGCGCCGCCTCCCCGCTCCCTTCGTCCGGCCAGGATCCGCGAGCGCCCGCCTCGCCAGGTCGCCGCCCCGGGCTCGGCGCCTGGTTCCTTCCCGACCGCCCCGGGCCGCGTCACCTCCATCGCTAGCTGCAGCAGGTCGCGACCGCCTCCCTCCAGTCCCGCAGCACCGCGGCTCCTCCCTCCAGCGTTCCCTGCCGAGCGCCTCCCTCGCGCCCTGCCTCGGCCAAGCGCCAGCCCGCGGCCTGCTTCCTCCTCGCGCGAGCTGCGCCGCCCCTCCGTCCAGCGCTGGAGCGCCCTGCCTCGGCCAAGAGCAGCGCCGCGGCGGCCCCGAGCGCCGGCCACCTGCTGGACCTCCAGCACCGTTCCGCCCCCGTGCTGCTGTTGTTTCGTGTTTTTGTTTTGTTGTTCTTTGGTTGTGTTGCGTGCTACTGTTTTGACAGAAGAACGAGTACCCTTCGGAGACAAGAACAACTACGAACGAAAACGTCCCCGAGGATTTCGCCAAGTACCGCGACCGAGTACCTCTACATGACCGACAAGTACCCCGACAACGCGAGTACCACTACCGTCGCAAGAACGAGTACCACGACGCCGCAAGTACCACTACCGTCGCCCCGAGTACCACTACCGTCGCCCGGAAGCACCATGTACCACAACCGTCGCCGAAACCTCAAGTACCTCTACGAACGTGTACCACTACTTCCTCTACGAGTTGCGAGAACGACTACTTCCCTCTACGGAACGGCTACTTCCTCTACTTCCACTACGTCCCTCGACGATCCCGAACCGCCCCGAAACGCACGCTTCGAAGGTATAACCCCGAGACGTGACCCGTGAGATGCATGCTTGTTGTGTTGTATGAAATGTCTCTCGTGTGTGCTCCGTGCCCGTTCCACCTTTTGTCATGTTCCTCGGTTGCCTCGTCACCGACTCGTGGGAACCCGGCAACGGGATCACCCCATCTTCTTGTTCAACTCGTTCGCTCCACCTTTTGTTTTGCACCGGTCCCTCACCGAGTTACCGGTACCGATATGATGCCGTTGCATCATTTTCGGATCATGCCGTGGCACCCTTTCGTTCCACCACGGTGACAAATGCTTCTTATCTCTTTTAAGTCAACCTTTTAATAATTGCATAAACTTGTTCATGTCATCCGCATCATATTAACAACATTATATGTTTAATTGTTGTTTGCTTATAATTATTAAACATGCTCATGGGGATTTTCCGGATATGTTGTTGTTTCTCCGGCCTCATTTAAATTGCCTAAATAGTGTAGTTTTATTATGCTTCACCTCTTGCCATGTTAAAAACATTAAATCTTGTCTTGTAGATAACAAGAAACAATTAAATAATTAAATGTGGTGTTTCGTCAATATGCAACTCGTTGCATATTGAGCTCCACTTAACTTGTAGTTTTGTTTGTGCACTTTGCCATGCCTTGCATATTTAAACCGGACATGCATCATGCTTGCTTGTGCATCGTGCCATGTTGATGCTTGTGTGTTTACCGTGTTGTTTTCTTCTTTCCGGTTGCTTCTCTTGTTAGCTTCGGTTCCGTTCCGGAGTTGTGAGGTTTCTCTCGTCTGTGTTGCTCCGTCTGCTTCTTGGATCCGTTCTTCTCCCTTGTGGAATTCCAGGCAAGATGACCGAACCCGGATACCATTACTATTTTTGCCTCTTGCTAGAGTATCGCTCTATAGTTTTGCCTCGATGCCCATGTCTTTCTTGTCAGCCTCCTACTTGTAACCATTGCCATGTTTAACCACCCTACCTACGCAAACCGTTGCTTGGCTAAGTACGCTTCGCTCAGCCCCTCTTATAGCATTGTTAGTTGCAGGTGAAGATTGAAGATGCTTGCTTCATGTTGAAGTTTGGGTTGGGTTATATCACACTATATAAATGCCAAATGAAATCACCTATATACTGGCAGGGTGGAAGGCTAAGCCTTTTGCTTGGTGTTTTGTTCCACTCTTGCCGTTAGGATCCGTATAAGCCGGTGTTATGTTCCTTGATTATGCGTTCCTAACACGGTTGGGGTGTATGGGACCCCCTTGATAAACCGCTAAGTGCTAAGTCTTTTCCAGCAAGTCCCAACATTTGGTACTATTTGCCTCATAATAACAACTTAATTAATTAATTAAATTTGCATAGGGGGTCGCTCCCTCGAGGATCCTTTATTTCTACATAGCAGGGGGGGCCAGTGCCGATGGTGTTGGTCCCAAACGGGGGTCCTGCGGGAACCACCACGGGGAAACTCGAGGTTTGGGTCCTGTAGCATCGCCCATCCGGTCGTGTCCTGAGACCTAGATACGCGCGGCTACTATCAGGGTGTCGACACGCCGGGAGGATTTGCTGGATTAGCCTTACCTTAGTTCGGTTTAACTTGAGCACGGGATTCCGAGAATACTCGGGCCTTCCCAACTATGGAGTTGCGACTCCGCGGATCGTGGGCTTGTAATGGGCCAAGTTGGAACACCCCTGCAGGGTTTGAACTTTCGAAAGCCGTGCCCGCGGTTATGTGGCAGATGGGAGCTTGTTAATTCCGGTTGTAGATAACTTGACACAATGTTTCAATACACTACCAGCGTGTGTACCGTGACTGTCAATTTCCGAATAGGGATTCGGGAGTTGAACACGGTGGGGTTATGTTTGACCGGTTGTAGCTAGGATCACTTCGTGATCATCTTTCGACCGATGCTCTTCTCTTCTCGCTCTCCTTTGCGTAAGTTAGTGCTAGTTGCTGCTGCAGACTCTTGTTTGTTCCTTCACCTCTCGTTCTTTCTTCAGCCTTGTCCTCACCCAAGGCTTAAATAGTCTTGTTACCCGGGAACGGGATTGCTGAGTCCTCTGTGGCTCACAGTTACTTCACCACACCAGATGCAGGTCCAGCCGAGCTTGATGCAGGAGTTGGATCAGTTCTTCACCAGGAGTTCGTTGAAGAGTGTGGCCGTTTGCTTGTGACGTTTCGATGTTCAGTAGTGGTTTCTACTAGGATTCGATCCTGACCTGTGGCTTTATGTTGTTTTGGTATCTTCTTTTGGTTCTTCACCCGTAGTCGGGTTGTGTTGTTCTGTATGATGTTTGTTTATGTAATGTATTGTGTGAAGTGTCGAGTGTAAGCCAACTATCTCCTTTTGCATTTTTAATCCCTCTTTTACATGAGTCGTGCAAAGATACCAAACTTGAGATCATTCTAGGATGGATTTATGCCTTTAAGTCGTGCCTCGACACGTAGGAGGTATAACTCCATCCTGGGCATTACAGCCATATAATAAAAAAGTAGTACACTCTTCTAATCAATTATTGTATATATTGCTTATAAGATGAGCTATAGATGACATGACAATGGCTTATAGCCAGCAGTTGGCTATACTATTAACCATGCTCTAAGAAGTCAGAGAATTAGCAGCAGTTCCAAAGAAAAGATAAATAGATAAGAGGAGGCAGCAATGAGACAGTTAGAAAGATGAGGAACACCTGAGCAAAATAACTCACTTTTACGACTCTATGAAAGTTTTATAACTCAATTTCACAAAAAAAAAGACTTTTGCCCCGCTTTATATATAAATCAACGCCCAGAGATACAAATATCCAAACAAGGGTTCAACACACACACACACTCCAAAAGTTAGGATACACACAGACGAAAGGTAGCAAGGTTAATGCTAAGGGCACAACTCAACAAGTCCAAAATAACACACACGAGACATCTTGCCGGGCCCAAGGCACGGTCCGAAGGCTCTGCGGCGATTGAGCAGCTGAACTAGTCGGGCTCTCGAGGAGGAGACGTAAGTGCAGGTGCCATGCGGAAGGCCACCGCTCGAAGGTATAACTCAATTTTTAACACCGGCAATATATAAACAAAACTACATAGGTTGTAAAATGTAAGGAGCACTCGTGAAATCTGTATAATTAGCTACCTCATAATGGTGAATTTACTAGGTATAAGAAGAAGAACGTTCGTGGCCTAGAATTTTTCTCATATAAACTCATCCCTTGTCATGTTAACATACAAATATGCCAAAAGGAGCACAGTCTTACAGTAAAAGTGATCTCGAGTATCACATCTTAAATTGATGAAGCCCGACACAAGAAATTATATTTATTTTCATGTGTTACAATACTAGTCACCTGCAGAAGGGGCCATGAACAAATAACAAAATCACTAATATTCCAAAAAGTATGAATCTGACGTAATTTTTTATGGAGTTAGGTTACTGAGATAAAAGAATGGATAAATAATATAACTAGCTTTGAGATTTCAAACATGCCAAGTGAGCTACAAATTTAAGGTTTGATTTGGTATACTTGAAGATAAAAGACGGCTTAGATGTAACATTATAAGTTCTTCCAAACTAAGTTTTTTTACCAGGAATTCCTTACCATGCTCAAGTTGTTAGTGAACATATTAGTCCTATGATATAAAAAAGATTGAGCAATCACCTGGTGGATAGAAACTCTTGAAAGGATAGAAGCCATGGACCCTCTCGGTTGTATAAAGTCTTTTGGATTGCATCGACTTAAGTTGCACCATGTATACATTCTCATCCACGGATAAAGAAATAGTATCAATATCCTCATCATAGCACAATATAGTTTTCCTTCTCGGTAGCTCAAGCTGGGGAGGGATGCCAAGAATGGTGTGCATTGGAATTGTCTTCCACGGAACCCATGTGGCAACACCACGGCAATTGATGTTTCTCTGCCACATTTCGATATGCGGGTAAGACAAAACGGCAAAGCCAATAGCGCCATCCTCAGCTAGGATGATCTGACGATTGCGGAGTTCCTCTGTACTAGGAGGCACATTGACCACGGCAAGACTCTGCTCTTCCAAATCAAACTTAGTTATGGTATCTTTCGTGGACAACCAGTAAAGTGTCATGCCAACAAGCAATCCAGGACAACCGGCAGCAAATGTTTGATATGGACCGACCGTCGAGATGAGATTGCCCCATGCACCAGTCTCCGAGAAAGTCAACACATGCAATCTTTTCCTCGTCGTAGGCGGACACCAAGACCACCTTAAAGGGGCCCAAATGACAGGCGCCGTGCACGTGGCCAGGGTCGCCGGTAGCGCACATCACCGTACCCATGAAACAATCCCCGTCGAACTCAGTCGGGATGGGCACGCACTGCTGCTCGTTGGCAGTGGGGCCCACACGACGAGCTCCCACCTCTCACTGTCCACAATGAGGACACGGCCATGGCGGCAACCGAGCATGGTGCAGCGTCGGAAGTCGATGCTCAGAGGGACGCTGTTTGGATGTTGGGGAACGTAGTATTTTAAATTTTTCCTACGATCACGCAAGATCTATCTACTAGATGCATAGCAACGAGAGGGGAGAGTGTGTCTACGTACCCTCGTAGACCGGGAGCGGAAGCGTCAAGTGATGCGGTTGATGTAGTCGAACTTCTTCGGGATCCAACCGATCAAGCACCGAACGTACGGCACCTCCGCGTTCAGCACACGTTCAGCTTGATGACGTCCCACGAGCTCTTGATCTAGTTGAGATTCACGGGAGAGTTTCGTCAGCACGACAGCGTGGTGACGGATATGATGAAGTTACCGGTGCAGGGCTTCGCCTAAGCACTGCAACGGTATAACCGAGGTGTGTTTCTATGGAGGGGAGCACCGCACACGGTTGGGAGAGATCAACTGATCAACTTGTGTGTCCTAGGGTGCCCCCTGCCCCCGTATATAAAGCAGCAAGGGGAGGGGCCGGCCAGCCCTTCTATGGCGCGCCAGGGAGGCAATCCTACTAGGAATAGGATTGGAATCCTATTCCTAGTAGGAGTCCACCAAGAAGGAAGAGGGGGAAAGGAAGGAGAGGGAGAGGTGGCGCCCCCCAATCCTAGTCCAACTAGGATTCCCTTGTGGAGTGCCTGCCAGCCTCTATGGGCTGCCTCTCTTCTTTCCTCAAGGCCCACTATGGACCATCCCCCTTCGTGGGGGGTTCCAATAACCCCCTCCGGCAATCCGGTTAAATCTGAACTTTTCCGGAACACTTCCGGTGTCCGAATATAGTCGTCCAATATATCAATTTTTATGTCTCGGACATTCCGAGACTCGTCGTCATGTCTGTGATCTTATCCGGGACTCCGAACTACCTTCGGTACATCAAAACTCATAAACTCATAATACCGATCGTCATCAAACGTTAAGCGTGCGGACCCTACGGGTTCGAGAACTATGTAGACATGACCGAGACTCATCTCCGGTCAATAACCAATAGCGGAACCTGGATTCTCATATTGGTTCCTACATATTCTACGAAGATCTTTATCGGTCAAACAGCATAACAACATACGTTGTTCCTTTGTCATCGGTATGTTACTTGCCCGAGATTCGATCGTCGATATCTCTATACCTAGTTCAATCTCGTTACCGGCAAGTCTCTTTACTCGTTCCGTAATACATCATCTCGTGACTAACTCATTAGTCATTTTCTTGCAAGGCTTATTATGATGTGCATTACCGAGAGGGCCCAGAGATACCTCTCCGACACTCAGAGTGACAAATCCTAGTCTTGATCTATGCCAACACCACGAATACTTTCGGAGACACATGTAGAGCATCTGTATGATCACCCAGTTACGTTGTGACATTTGATAGCACACAAGGTGTTCCTACGGTATTCGGGAGTTGCATAATCTCATAGTCATAGGAACATGTATAAGTCATGAAGAAAGCAATAGCAGTAAAACTAAACGATCATAGTGCTAAGCTAACGGATGGGTCTAGTCCATCACATCATTCTCCTAATGATGTGATCCCGTTGATCAAATGACAACTCATGTCTATGGCTAGGAAACATAACCATCTTTGACCAGTGAACTAGTCTAGTAGAGGCATACTAGGGACACTCTGTTTTGTCTATGTATTCACACATGTACTAAGTTTCCGGTTAATATAATTCTAGCATGAATAATAAACATTTATCATGATATAAGTAAATATAAATAAAATCTTTATTATTGCCTCTAGGGCATATTTCCTTCAGTCTCCCACTTGCACTAGAGTCAATAATCTACCTCACATCGCCATGTGATTTAATACCGATAGTTCACATCGTTATGTGAATAACACCCATAGTTCACATCGCCATGTGACCAACACCCAAAGGGTTTACTAGAGTCAATAATCTAGTTCACATCGCTATGTGATTAATACCCAAGAGTAATAAGGTGTGATCATGTTTTGCTTGTGAGAGAAGTTTAGTCAACGGGTCTGTCACATTCAGATCCGTATGTATTTCGCAAATTTCTATGTCTACAATGCTCTGCATGGAGCTACTCTAGCTAATTGCTCCCACTTTCAATACGCATCCAGATTGATACTTAGAGTCATCTGGATTTAGTGTCAAAGCTTGCATCGGCGTAACCCTTTACGACGAACTCTTTATCACGTCCATAATCGAGAAACATTTCCTTAGTCATCCAGTTACTAAGGATAATTTTGACCGCTGTACAGTGATCTACTCCTGGATCACTATTGTACCCCCTTGACAAACTCATGGCAAGGTACACAACATGTTTGGTACACAGCATGGCATACTTTATAGAACCTATGGCTGAGGCATAGGGAATGACTTTCATTCTCTCTATATTTTTCTGCCGTGGTCTGGTTTTGAGTCTTACTCAACTTCACACCTTACAAGTCAAGCAAGAACTCCTTCTTTGACTGATCCATTTTGAACTACTTCAAAATCTTATCAAGGTATGTACTAATCGAAAGTCTTATCAAGCGTCTTGATCTATCTCTATAGATCTTGATGCCCAATAAGTAAGCAGCTTCACCAAGGTCTTTCTTTGAAAAACTCCTTTCAAACACTCCTTTATGCTTTCCAGAAAATTCTACATCATTTTCGATCGACAATATGTCATTCACATATACTTATCAGAAAGGTTGTAGTGCTCCCACTCACTTCTTGTAAATACAGGCTTCACCGCAAGTCTGTATAAATCTATATGCTTTGATCAACTTATCAAAGCGTATATTCCAACTCCGAGATGCTTGCACCAGTCCATAAATGGATCTCTGGAGCTTGCACATTTTGTTAGCACCTTTAGGATTGACAAAACCTTCTGGTTGCATCATATACAAGTCTTCTTTAATAAATCCATTAAAGAATGCAATTTTGTTATCCATTTGCTAGATTTCATAAAATGCGGCAATTGCTAACATGATTCTGACAGACTTAAGCATCGATACGGGTGAGAAAGTCTCATCGTAGTCAACTCCTTGAACTTGTTGAAAAACTTTCGCAACAAGTCAAGCTTTGTAAACAGTAACATTACCATCAGCATCAGTCTTCCTCTTGAAGATCCATTTATTTTTGATGGCTTGCCGATCATCGGGCAAGTCAACCAAAGTCCACACTTTGTTCTCATACATGGATCCCATCTCAGATTTCATGGCCTCAAGCCATTTTGCGGAATCTGGGCTCACCATCGCTTCCTCATAGTTCGTAGATTCATCATGGTCCAGTAACATGACTTCCAGAACCGGGTTGCCGTACCACTCTGATGCGGAACGAACTCTGGTTGATCTACGAAGTTCAGCAGAAACTTGATCTGAAGTTTCATGATCATCATCATTAGCTTCCTCACTAATTGGTGTAGGAATCACTGGAACTAGTTTCTGTGATGTTCCACTTTCCAATTCGGGAGAAGGTACAATTACCTCATCAAGTTCTACTTTCCTCCCACTCACTTCTTTCGAGAGAAACTCCTTCTCTAGAAAGGATCCACTCTTAGCAACGAATAACTTGCCTTCGGATCTGTGATAGAAGGTGTACCCAACAGTTTCTTTTGGGTATCCTATGAAGACACATTTCTCCGATTTGGGTTCGAGCTTATCAGGTTGAAGCTTTTTCACATAAGCATCGCAGCCCCAAACTTTAAGAAACGACAACTTTGGTTTGTTGCCAAACCATAGTTCATAAGGTGTCGTCTCAACGGATTTAGATGGTGCCCTATTTAACGTGAATGCAGCTGTCTCTAAAGCATAACCCCAAAATGATAGTGGTAAATCGGTAAGAGACATCATCGATCGCACCATATCTAATAAAGTACGGTTATGACATTCGGACACACCATTACACTGTGGTGTTCCAGGTGGCGTGAGTAGTGAAACTATTTCACATTGTTTTTACTGAAGGCCAAACTCGCTAACTCAAATATTTTACCTCTACGATCATATCGTAGAAACTCTTATTTTTCTTGTTACGATGATTCTCCACTTCACTCTGAAATTCTTTGAACTTTTCAAATGTTTCAGACTTGTGCTTCATTAAGTAGATATACCCATATCTGCTCAAATCATCAGTGAAGGTCAGAAAATAACGATACCCGCCGCGAGCTTCAACACTCATTGGTCCACATACATCTATATGTATGATCTCCAACAAATCTGTTGCTCGCTCCATTGTTCCGGAGAACGGAGTTTTAGTCATCTTGCCCATGAGGCATGGTTCGCAAGCACCAAGTGATTCATAATCAAGTGATTCCAAAAGTCCATCACTATGGAGTTTCTTCATGCGCTTTACACCATTATGACCTAAACGGCAGTGCCACAAATAAGTTGCACTATCATTATTAACCTTGCATCTTTTGGCTTCAATATTATGAATATGTGTATCACCATGATCGAGATCCAACAAACTATTTTTATTGGGTGTATGACCATCAAAGGTTTTATTCATGTAAACAGAATAACAATTATTCTATGACTTTAAATGAATAACCGTATTGCAACAAATATGATCAAATCATATTCATGCTCAACGCAAATGCCAAATAACATTTATTTAGGTTTTACACTAATCCCAAAAGTATAGGGAGTGCGCGATGATGATCATATCAATCTTGGAACCACTTCCAACACACATCATCACTTCACCTTTAACTAGTCTCTGTTCATTCTGCAATTTTCGTTTTGAGTTACTAATTTTAGCAACTGAACCGGTATCAAATACCCAGGGGTTGCTATGAACACTAGTAAAGTACACATCAGTAATCTATATATCAAAATATACCTTTGTTCACTTTGCCATCCTTCTTATCCACCAAGTACCTAGGGCAGTTCCACTTCCAGTGACCATTTCCTTTGAAGTAGAAGCACTTAGTTTCAGGCTTGAGTTTTAGCTTTGGGTTTCTTCATGGGAGTGACAACTTGCTTGTCATTCTTCTTGAAGTTCCCCTTCTATCCCTTTGCCCTTTACTTGAAACAAGTGGTCTTGTTAACCATCAACACTTGATGTTCTTTCTTGATTTCTACCTTCGCTGATTTCAGCATCGCGAAGAGCTCGGAATTACTTTTGTCATCCCTTGCATATTATAGTTCATCACGAAGTTCTACTAACTTGGTGATAGTGACTAGAGAACTTTATCAATTACTATCTTATCTGGAAGATTAACTCCCACTTGATTCAAGCAATTGCGGTACCCAGACAATCTGAGCACATGCTCACTGGTTGAGCTACTCTCCTCCATCTTGTAGGCAAAGTACTGTCAGAGGTCTCATACCTCTCAACATGGGCATGAGTATGAAATACTAATTTCAACTCTTGGAACATCTTATATGCTCCGTGACGTACAAAACTTTTTTGAAGTCCCGGTTCTAAGCCGTAAAGCATGGTGCACACTATCAAGTAGTCATCATACCGAGCTTTTGTCAAAACGTTCATAACGTCTACATCTGCTCCTGCAATAGGTCTGTTACTTAGCGGTGCATAAAGGACATAATTCTTCTGTGCAGCAATGAGGATAATCCTCAGATCACGGAACAATTCCGTATCATTGCTACTAACATCTTTCAACTTAGTTTTCTCTAGGAACATAAAAAAATAAATGGGGAGCAACATCACGAGCTATTGATCTACAACATAGATATGCTAATACTACCAGGACTAAGTCATGATAAATTAAAGTTCAATTAATCATATTACTAAAGAACTCCCACTTAGATAGACATCCCTCCGGTCATCTAAATGATCACGTGATCCAAATCAACTAAACCATGTCTGATCATCACGTGAGATGGAGTAGCTTCAATGGTGAACATCTTATCTTGATCATATCTACTATATGATTCACGCTCGACCTTCCGGTCTCCAGCGTTCCGAGGCCATATCTGCATATGCTAGGCTCGTCAAGTTTAACCCGAGTATTCTGCGTGTGCAAAACTGTCTTACACCCGTTGTATTTGAACGTAGAGCCTATCACACCCGATCATCACGTGGTGTCTCAGCACGAAGAACTTTTGCAACGGTGCATACTCAGGGAGAACACTTGTACCTTGAAATTTTGTAAGGGATCATCTTATAATGCTACCGTCGTTCTAAGCAAAATAAGAAGCATAATAAGATAAACATCACATGCAAATCAAAATATGTGACATGATATGGCCATCATCATCTTGTGCTTTTGATCTCCATCTCCAAAGCACCGTCATGATCACCTTAGTCACCGGCGCGACACCTTGATCTCCATCGTAGCATCGTTGTCGTCTCGCCAACTATTGCTTCTATGACTATCGCTACCGCTTAGTGATAAAGTAAAGTAATTACATGGCGATTGCATTTCATACAATAAAGCGACAACCATATGGCTCCTGCCAGTTGCCGATAACTTTACAAAACATGATCATCTCATACAAAACTGTATATTTCATCATGTCTTGACCATCTCACATCACAACATGCCCTGCAAAAACAAGTTAGACGTCCTCTACTTTGTTGTTGCAAGTTTTACGTGGCTGCTACGGGCTTAGCAAGAACCGTTCTTACCTACGCATACAAAAACCACAACGATGTTTCGTCAAGTATGTGCTGTTTTATCCTTCACAAGGATCGGGCATAGCCACACTTGATTCAGCTAAAGTTAGAGAGAGAGACACCCGCCAGTCACCTTTAAGCAACGAGTGCTCATAACGGTGAAACCAGTCTCGCGTAAGCGTACGCGTAATGTCGGTCCGGGCCGCTTCATCTCACAATACCGCCGAAGCAACGTATGACATGCTGGTAAGTAGTATGACTAGTATCGCCCACAACTCATTGTGTTCTACTCGTGCATATCATCTACGCATAGACCTGGCTCATGATGCCACTGTTGGGGAACGTAGTATTTTAAAATTTTCCTACGATCACGCAAGATCTATCTACTAGATGCATAGCAACGAGAGGGGAGAGTGTGTCTACGTACCCTCGTAGACCGGGAGCGGAAGCGTCAAGTGACGCGGTTGATGTAGTCGAACTTCTTCGCGATCCAACCGATCAAGCACCGAACGTACGGCACCTCCGCGTTCAGCACACGTTCAGCTTGATGACGTCCCACGAGCTCTTGATCTAGTTGAGCTTCATGGGAGAGTTTCGTCAGCACGACGGTGTGGTGACGGATATGATGAAGTTACCGGCGCAGGGCTTCGCCTAAGCACTGCAAAAGTATAACCGAGGTGTGTTTCTGTGGAGGGGAGCACCGCACACGGTTGGGAGAGATCAACTGATCAACTTGTGTGTCCTAGGGTGCCCCCCTGCCCCAGTATATAAAGGAGCAAGGGGAGGGGCCGGCCAGCCCTTCTATGGCACGCCAGGGAGGCAATCCTACTAGGAATAGGATTGCAATCCTATTCCTAATAGGAGTCCACCAAGAAGGAAGAGGGGGAAAGGAAGGAGAGGGAGAGGTGGCGCCCCCCAATCCTAGTCCAACTAGGATTCCCTGGTGGGGCGCCTGCCAGCCTCTATGGGCTGCCTCTCTTCTTTCCTCAAGGCCCACTATGGACCATCCCCCTTCGTGGGGGGTTCCGGTAACCCCCTCCGGCAATCCGGTTAAATCCGAAACTTTTCCGAATATAGTCGTCCAATATATCAATCTTTATGTCTCGGACATTCCGAGACTCCTCGTCATGTCCGTGATCTCATCCGGGACTCTGAACTACCTTCGGTACATCAAAACTCATAAACTCATAATACCGATCGTCATCAAACGTTAAGCGTGCGGACCCTACGGGTTCGAGAACTATGTAGACATGATCGAGACTCATCTCCGGTCAATAACAAATAGTGGAACCTGGATGCTCATATTGGTTCCTACATATTCTACGAAGATCTTTATCGGTCAAACCGCATAACAACATACGTTGTTCCTTTTGTCATTGGTATGTTACTTGCCCGAGATTCGATCGTCGATATCTCTATACCTAGTTCAATCTCGTTACCAGCAAGTCTCTTTACTCGTTCCGTAATACATCATCTCGTGACTAACTCATTAGTCATTTGCTTGCAAGGCTTATTATGATGTGCATTACCGAGAGGGCCCAGAGATACCTCTCCGACACTCGGAGTGACAAATCCTAGTCTTGATCTATGCCAACACCACGAATACTTTCAGAGACACCTGTAGAGCATGTTTATGATCACCCAGTTACGTTGTGACGTTTGATAGCACGCAAGGTGTTCCTACGGTATTCGGGAGTTGCATAATCTCATAGTCATAGGAACATGTATAAGTCATGAAGAAAGCAATAGCAGTAAAACTAAATGATCATAGTGCTAAGCTAACGGAAGGGTCTAGTCCATCACATCATTCTCCTAATGATGTGATCCCGTTGATCAAATGACAAGTCATGTCTATGGCTAGGAAATATAACCATCTTTGATCAATGAGCTAGTCTAGTAGAGGCATACTAGGGACACTCTGTTTTGTCTATGTATTCACACATGTACTAAGTTTCCGGTTAATACAATTCTAGCATGAATAATAAACATTTATCATGATATAAGGAAATATAAATAACATCTTTATTATTGCCTCTAGGGCATATTTCCTTCACTGGAGGGTCGAGGATTGTGTTGACGCTCAAAAGTGGCACAATCGTAAAAGTTGCTTTAACCTATGTCAAGATTACTTCAAACTTATGATTGGAAGTCACCATGAGATGGCTTTCTTTGAGAAGATCAAGATGGATATGAAAGTGGTCTAAAACAGAATCCGGATGCAAAAGTTATGAAAAGTTCAGAGATGCTCATGCTGACACCTGATTCAATAATGGCTTGAAACCCAATTAAGATGACTTCAAATGGAAAAGGTTTCAACATGAAAGTTGTGCGTCTCGTCGAAACGGTCAATTTTGATATAAAAATTGTCCCAATCAGAGTTCGTATGCAAAAGTTACAGCCATCCAAACACAGTCTTGTCACAGAGCCATTAAGTGGCGCGCCCCACCAGCCACGTGTCTGATGGGTAGCGCGAATAACAGCCTGTATTGCGTGACCGTTTTGGCCTAGAAGATGGCTTCAAATCGAAAAACGTTCAACATGAAAGTTGTTTGTCTCGTCGAAACAATCAAGATTGCTTTAGGGCTCTTTTCCATCCGAGGTCGTTTACCACCTCAACAATTACCCGCAAGATACAACCAGTTTAAACCGAACAGTTTTGGAAAGTTCGGACAAAACAAATCCGAATTTGGCTAGGGTTTTGGACGTGAATCCAAGCCTTTTCCTTGCACGGGAAGTCCAGACACCTCTTATATACCTAAGGCGTGACGGCTGATTGAACAACACACAATCGATCAATTCATCTACCACTTTTTATCTTTTACCTTTTCTGCTTAACCCTAGTTCTTCTTCTTTCTCGTTCTTCGTTCGTTCTTCTTGTTGCAGGGCGGCGAACCTCGAGGCCCTAGGGGCGATCAGGTTAACCTAGGGCAGCCCATAGCCGCCGCGCGTCCAGACGGGGTCCCTCCCGGACACGTGGGGTTTCGGGTCTTCAAAAGCGCCCGTCGGATTGCTTGCGTACCGCGCTTCCGGACGGGTCTCCTTCGACGTGAGCTGTGGTGCATCACCCTCGGCGTTGGAGGTACACGGTGACGTGTTCGTGTGCGAACACACTTTTTGGCGACCACGCTGGGACGAAGCTTTGTACAGTCTCCGGCCCGTTCTTGCTACGAAGAGATCGTCATCTTGGGTTTGCAATCTACAAAGGTAATATGAATACCCAATTCATATATGTAGATGCAAATAATGCATAAGTTGTTGTTAGATCATCTAATGAGCATAATGTATCGGCTAGCCCTAGCTTTATCAATCATGCATGTAATTATGTGCAAGGGCCGATGCAACAAAATCTCCATGATTCTACTTCATATAATTTTAGCAACATGCAACATATGTATCCCAACTCCCATGCATCGGCAACCCCACAAATCCGTACGCCGATGAACAACGTGATGAGTTCGGTTAATCAAGTTGAAACACCCCATGTAGGATCTTTCAATGGCATGCAACATAGTGTTTCATCTTTTTATTCATCGGCAACTAATTTGCAACATGTTAATCCAAACATGCTGGTGGATAGGGGAATTGGCCATGCTACTACTAGTTATTCGGCCAATTACCCTCAAACATCATATGCTACGCCTCATGCTACTAGATTTTTGGCACCATACGCAACTGTTGATGTCCATAATCCGGCTCCGCACCTTAATGGTCATGGCCGAATAAGTGAAACTTCTGCAGGAGCACAAATGCCTTCACCTACTACCGTGGCATATCATGTCCCCCCTACACAATTACAGAATTTCGCCAACATCTCATTGCCGAAAGAGTCTAAAAGCATTGGAGGCAACCATATCCAGACTGGGTAATTGAGAACAAGCTTACATTCTCTTGGGATTTGTGCAACTCTATTCGCCAGGAACTAATAGAAGGCGGGAAGCCTCATGATTTTGCTGCTGTAAAAGCTAGAGTTGTGCAAATGATGCAGTTGCCCAGTGTTGTACCATCCAGTGTACCACCTAAACAATCACAAAGTTTCGGCACCTCATTGCCGAAAGAGTCTCAAAGTATTGGGGGGCAATCTCATGACGAGTGGATGGAAATTGAGATGAAAAAGTTTAAAGCTCGCCAAGCTGAGATGTGGGCTAAAATTAGACGAGAGCGAGAAGCCTTGCAAATTCAAAAAGATAAAGTTGTTGATTCAGGTAACAAAGAAAATTCGGTTATTAGAAAAGCCGAATCAAGTAGTATATATTCTGAGTCCATCAAATCCAAAGAGGCAAGCATTATTGAGAAAGGACATGGAAAGCATAGCAAAACAATCATACTTGATTTTTACGAAGTCAATGCAACCTACTTCCTGCCCTATGAGTTCCGTGCCATAGAAATTGACAAGCCTCAAGGACAAGAACAAGTAGCCGAACAAAGTTCGGCTGACATGGATCTTCAAAGCAATGATGCACGGAATCAAGAAAAAGATGATGAAAAGGTGTTGGGGAGCCATCCAAAGACGGAGCAAGATGTTCTTCAAGTGACACCACCATCATGTTCTCCCAACATATTTGAAGAGGTATGCATAGAGAGTAATTTACCTATTTTCAGATTTGGTCGCGACTTCATTATTGATGCATCTATAAGAAATATTCTCATAAGTAATTTTGAAAGACCAATGAAGAAGGATAATTTACTTGTTAGCAATAAACTTATTATGGAACATATCGGTCAACCCATTACGCCATTTATAAAGACCAATATTGACTTATTGTTACAGCCAAAGCTTTCCCCGTTGCTTTATGTAAAGTTCATATCTAGTTGGGTAGCTTTTCGTATTTCGTACTTGGCTTACAATTGGTCTCAACTGAGACATGTATGTTCTAAATATCTTCGTTTCAGAAATTTAAAGCCAAGGTTAAATTCTATTGAGAAAACTGATGCTAATATAATATCTTATCCAAAGACATCGGAGATAGAGTGGAAAAAACAATGCATAGCCGAATGGGGAGACTACAAATCTAAACCATTCGTTTGCTTATCTCCAAAGCCGTTCAAACAGCAAGATCGGCTAGAGAATAAAAAGTTTACCTTCAATTCAAGCATGTGTGATCAAATATTTGATTTGTTGCTGAAAAATAATTACATAAGAATTCTTGATCACCATGTCAATCTATCAATTCAAGGACGAATGTATTGTAGGTTGCATCATTCGTTCAAACATAATTTTGAGGATTGCAATATGTTTTGTCAAATAGTTAAATCGGCCATTGAAAAAGGATGATTGAAATTTGCTGAAACACCAAGAGATGACCAGTCTATTCCGATTGGTCCCGATGGCAGAAAGTTTTTGCATCGGCTGCTTCAAGACGATCCATTTAAAGGGAAGATAAAAACTGCAGGTGATGGGATCAAGCTTTCAAGTAAAGAAGTTGTTGAAGAGCATAATGAACATAATCTTGAGGGCGAGAATTCCATCGAAGCTACAATGGAGACGCCAAGGACTGGGGGGGGAGACAAGCAAATCCAATTATCGATGAAAGCAAACCAAAAAAAAGCAAAGGCCAAAATAAGCGCAAGTGTAAGAGATCAAAAATCACTTTCGCTGAACTATTGGATAAGTATCAAAAGAAGAGTGAAGAGAAGAATGCTTATCGGCCAAATCATGCAAAGAAACCAAGATCACCCCCAAGGCGCAAGTATGAGGATCGATATTGACAAAGTGACAATTTTTATGCAACATATTCATATCCTTATTTTGGGCCGCCAATGCCAATGTCGTGGATGCCTCCCTATGCTCAAGTAGATCAATATCCATCACGGGACAGGTATGACACAAGGGCGCATTCTCCATCTTATTTTAGACCATCTCACCAATATTATGCAGCTCCGAGAAGATCAACATTTGAACAATCACATGTTAAAGACCGTTTCAATCATAAGGAACCGGTCCGGAGCTCAAGGAAGAAGAAAGAGGTGGTCAAGCAAGTTTACCGTGTTAAAAGAGATGGTCGTAAGAGTGCAACTTCAGATTTGATCTCAAATGAAAAAGAGCCAATTAAAGTGTTGACATTGGCTACTAAAGGCAATGAGATGAAGCAACCAATTATTGTGAGTCAAAGTGCCAAATCTGAAGAAAAGAAGTTGAGAGTGCACAAGGCCAAAAAAGGATTGCCATTGGCCAAGACAAAATCGCAGCCGGGGTGCCCACTCGGCTTATCATATTGGCAAAAGAAGAAATTACAAAAACTTAGTGCACAAGAACTTAAAGAAAGAAACATGGCATGGGTTCCCAAAGGAAGTGCTCAAAATAATAATTATGTGCAAGATTCCATTACAAGAAGTGCGACAAAGGTGAAGAAGGAAAAGAGTGAAAACTATGAAGGACGAAGCCGAAGGTTTCAACATCTTCGGTCTACACATTATCCATATTCTTCAACTATGACATTAACGCCCATGTCATGGAATTCGTCATCAGGTATGATTGGTAACCCTCAATGGGCTTGTTTTAATCCATGGATACCATTATAATTTCTTACATCATGAAAGGGTATTATCAAGTCACTATACATTTGATTAGATACAAGTTTGTTGCTGATCCAAAGGGCCGAAATACTTAGTTTGTCATTTCATTTGTTTGTTTCGGCTATATGTGCTTTGAATGAAGTTTACATGGTAATGGCCGATATTTATCTATCGTCCTAAGAATATGTTAATGCATGGCCGGTGTAGTATTCTAGCATCGTCCTTAGTTCTAATGGAGAGCGAGACAAGGTGCTATACATATTGAGGGTTTCGGTGATTCGTTATGAGTAGTGCAACAAATATCCAAGGGTTATCAATGTTTTGACGAATCGCTTATAGTTTATCTTGGGGTATGTCTAGATGCAAAATTTACCTTGGGTTGCTTTAAATTTGTTATTATATTTAGACATGACAATTCAAAATAGTTGGCACAACAAGCATCCGGCTACTACGTTAATCATGGTGTATTGCATTTCTCTCAATAGCCGATGCTTCGTCTCGTCAACATAGGTAAGGCCAAACCGAAGTTAACAGCTTCGGTCACTAATGAATTTTGATGCAGGTGATAGTAAGAATTGGAGAGAGTTTATTGTTGATTATCTACAAAACTCTAGCAAAAGGGGGAACAATATGGTTCGGAGGATGACCTTGAGATACATATCTATGGAACTTTATCATCGGATTGTTAATGAAATTGAGAAGGTTTCGCCCAAGTTTGCATCAAGGGTTCAAGAACAATAATGGCCGATATATAATTATCGTCCTAAGCATATAAATGGCCGATGGGGTGTTGACATCGTCCTTAGAACCAACATGGTACAAATTATTTTTCGGCACGATTGCTTTGCCGAAAAACAGGGGGGCATGTGTTGACGCTCAAAAGTGGCACAATCGTAAGAGTTGCTTTAATCTATGTCAAGATTACTTCAAACTTATGATTGGAAGTCACCATGAGATGGCTTTCTTTGAGAAGATCAAGATGGATATGAAAGTGTCTAAAACGGATTCCGGATGCAAAAATTATGACAAGTTCAGAGATGCTCATAGTGACACCAGATTAAAGAATGGCTTGAAACTCAATTAAGATGACTTCAAATGGAAAAGGTTTCAACATGAAAGTTGTGCGTCTCGTCGAAACGGTCAATTTTGATATAAAAATCGTCCCAATCTGAGTTCGTATGCAAAAGTTACAGCCATCCGAACACAGCCCTGTCATAGAGCCATAAGTGGTGCGCCCCACCAGCCACGTGTCTGATGGGTAGAGCGAATAACAACATGTATTGCGTGACCATTTTGGCCTAGAAGATGGCTTCAAATCGAAAAACGTTCAACATGAAAGTTGTTCGTCTCGTCGAAACGGAGTCCCGCAAGGTACAGCTAGTTTAAACCGAACAGTTTTGGAAAGTTCGGACAAAACCAATCCGAATTTGGCTAGGGTTTTGGACGTGAATCCATGCCTTTTCCATGCACGAGAAGTCCAGCCGCCTCTTATATACCTAAGGGGTGACGGCCGATAGAACAACACACAATCGATCAATTCATCTACCACTTTTTATCTTTTATCTTTTCTACTTAACCCTAGTTCTTCTTCTTCCTCGTTCTTCGTTCGTTCTTCTTGTTGCAGGGCGGCGAACCTCGAGGCCCTAGGGGCGAACAGGTCGACCTAGGGCAGCCCATAGCCGCCGCGCGTCCAGACGGGGTCCTTCCCGGACGCGTGGGGTTTCGGGTCTTCAAAAGCGCCCGCCGGATTGCTTGCGTACCGCGCTTCCGGACGGGTCTCCTTCGACGTGAGCTGCGGTGCATCACCCTCGACGTTGGAGGTACACGGTGACGTGTTCGTGTGCCAACAGATTGGGTGGAACACGACCACCGGGTAATGCTTTGGATGTTCTGTTACGAAGAAGCCGAGGCCGGGCGGCCCCTCCTTCCTGTGGTGGTCGACGAAGGAGCAAAGGAATCTGGGTTCGGTCACGACGCTTCGCCACCGCTTGCAGACTGCGGAGGCGCGCGGGAGGGAGGACGGCAGCGGCGAGAGACGGAGGAGGATCTCCCGGAGCAGATCGTCATCTTCGAGCGCCATCCTCGTTGTAACTCTGGTGGATTTGGGTTTGGCACGAGGGAGCACGGCGTGAGAGTCGCGTTGGACGACTCGTCGTTCGATCGGGAGAACGGCGGGGAGGACGGGTGCAGTTGGAGGGTGGGGCTAGGGCTAGGGCTAATATCGGGGCTATGGTTAGTTTCCGTTTCCTGGTGCAACTGTTACTCTCCTGGTGGTTTCCGTTTCGTGTTTAATCTTTTCCTTTGGGCTGGACTCTTTTCCATAAGTCAGGAACATCACCATCACGTGTACATGAACACCCGTGCTCACGTGGACTCTTTTCCTTTCGGGTTCAATCTTTTTTTACTCAACTTTTGCAAAAACAACAACAACAACAACATCACTGTCACGTAAAGCCACCAGTTTGGCTTGTAAAATTACCACTCCTTTGTAGTTTATACATATTAAAAATCTTTGAGATTCCGCTGACGGAGACGGCCGGAGGAAGAACCAACGACGATCCAAATACGGTGAACTCGATGATTGCGTGACATGTACAATGAGTGAGAAGGTAAAGATACTAGATGGTAGCGTCAATCGAGGCTATTTTCGTGTGAGACTAATGCTAGACGTACGAAAGGTTACGTAGGGATTTTACGTATGTGCTGATCTGGATGTTTAGGATTGGAAGTGGGGATGAAGGGCCCCACCCCACTGAAAATCGAGAGATGCTAGACTCACGGACCCTTTAGACCCCTCCCAATGCTCCATCTTATACAGGTGCTAAGCCTTTCACGTAGGCAAAAAATCTGATGTGGCAAGCTATTTAAGAGGAGAGAGATGAGTGTGATGACCCTAGGAAGAAACAATGCTAAGCGTGTGAACCTAGACAAAATATTTATAGAAAGGAAGCCCACCAATACATGAAGAGCTTTAGTTGCTAAATCATTAAATGAAGCAAGCTTAGCAACCATAAGCTAAGCACCTATGCATTGGGGAGTATAGTTGCTAAGCTATTTAATGTGCTTAGCACCTCATCTATTAGGCTGCTCACAATGCATGGGTCCTTAGATGAGGTGCTAAGCACATTAAATAGCTTAGCAACTATACTCCCCAATGCATAGATGCTTAGCTTATGGTTGCTAAGCTTGCTTCATTTAATAATTTAGCTACTAAAGCTCTTCATGTATTGGTGGGCTTCCTTTCTTTAAATGTTTTGCCTAGGTTCACGTGCTTAGCATTGTTTCTTCCTGGGGTCACCACACTCATCTCTCTCCTCTTAAATAACTTGCCACATCAGACTTTTTGCCTATGTGGAAGGCTTAGCACCTGTACAAGGTGGAGCATTGGGAGGGGCCTTAAGCACCCATGCATTGGCAGCAGCCTTACAGGAGATTTACGGAGTGATTACGTCCTGATTGGCTGGAATTAAATTAAGTGAGGCGGGCCCGCACCTGAAAATCAGGGGCGGGGCAATTAGATGAGGGCACGTTGGAGGGGTCCGTAGAGTCCGTTGTTTACTGCGCGTGTGTAGTAGTAGAGACCTTTTACGGTACATCAACTCAATTTAGACCGTTCATTTTTATAGTTCAACAGCCCAGATGAGCCAATACTACACTAGATTTTCGATAGTATATTAAATAATAAAGGGCATTTTGGGTAGTTGAAATTTCACGCGGTATTTCTCTGTCCCATAATCGTTCATTTGCGGTCGCCAATCGCCATTGCAAGCCCACACTGTCGCCATCGCTCGTCGCCCCCGTCCGGCCCACCCTGTGTCAGCGGCCCGGCGCCCCCGTCCTGGTCGAACTAGCCTTCAGCCACGACCAGATGCACTGACTTTCGTGTTACCCTCGAGGCTCGAGCCTATGGAATTTGAAGTGGGTCGCCGACGGAAACGACGAAGGCGAGTGCGTCGCCCCGGCCGCATGACCCCGTCTTGGCCATGCTGGCTGTTGTCTGCGGCAAGATTACCCGGCCTTTGGTGTTCCCATCGAGCTTCTCCGATCTGGAGGGGATCGCTGAAATAGACGATGACGCCGTCGCTCCGGCCGCATGACCTCGTCCGACCTTGTCCAGCCCGGCCCATGAATGAACTTGCAGACACTAGAATACGCGTCCATATCATGGCAAGTACTCCACTGCACTGAACTCTCTTCTTGACATCATGCCATGTGCATTCTTTTGCCCAAAAAGCTAGCTAATTAAGTTGCTACATGGTACAATTATAATTCCTGCCGCCGCCGGCGGCATGCAGGCTGCGACGCTACGTACGCCGCAATTTTTGGCAAGGTCGAGGAGTGCAGGAGGTGGGATCACTGAGCTCCTATCGCCGCCAGCCTTCAAACACCGTCGGGATGGCCAAGAACATGGGGCGGCGACCTGCAGGCTGATTATTGCTAGCGATGGATGTCCGACATTGGGGCCGGAGGCCTGCAACGGCGCCGGCTGCCATTAGTCTAATTAATCAGACGAAGCATAATTACCAATATGTCCTTAAGCTAAAATCTAACCGTCTCATATTGACCGTTGGATTAACTTAATACTACCCGTTATATGGAGTAGTATGATCTACCGTAAAAACTCCCTAGTATTATCGCTGAAAATCGGGGGAGGGGGGGAGAAGATTTAGTTTTTAGAAGGTTACGTAAGGCTTCGTAAAACCGTTCTAGTATTATCGTTCGTGCGAAGGACAAATCCATATCGACGATATTTACCATTTGTAGACCGAGCATGACGATGAAGATGAACACGCACCAGTAAATGATTTAATAAAGATTACCATGAGTTTTGACAAACTAGCTTACGAGTGTGAACTTATACAGAAACAATACAGCTGGTGTCTTATCTATCATGCACCATTTCAGCTCCACCACCAGTAATTCTTGTACCTATAACATAAGAAGTCAGAGAATTAGCAACAATTCCAAGGAAAAGACAAAATGGATAAGCGAAGGCAGCAGTAAAACAGTTAGAAAGATAAGATGACAAGTAAAAATCAACCAAAAACACTGACTTTTACAACTCTATACAAGTTTTATATCGATCTCACCTATTAACACTAGTGATAGACAAACAGAACGACATAGGTTGTAAAATGCAAGGAATACAACTAAAACAAATATAATAAGTTGCCTTATAAGGCAGAATTTTGCTAATATAGGGAGAAAGAAATGATATGGCCTAGTATTTCTCTCACGTAAATTAACTCATTAAATATCATGTCCAGCAGACAAAATTATGGCAAGAACAGTAGACTCTTACAGTAAAGTGATCTTGGGTATTAATCATTAATTAAACAAATGAAGCCTTAGACAAGAAATTCAATTTATTTTATGTGACTTGCAGGAGGGGTCATGAACGAATGCCAAAATCACTAATATTTCAAAATGTATAGATTCGACGTAAGTTGTTTTTTATGGAGTTAAGATTAGTACCAGAAAAAAAGGATAACGAATATTACTAGTTTTGAGGCTGGAAACATGCCATATGAATTCCAAATTTAATGTTTATTTTGGTTGGTGCCTTGAAAGACAAAAGACATACTATAAGTTCATCCATCTAGTAAAGGGGTTGGTTACTAAGTTCAAGTTGTTGGTGAACATATTACTCCTATGATATAAACAAGGCTGAGCAATCACCTGGTGGATAGAAACTCTTGAAAGGATAGATGCGGAAGACATAATTGGTTCTATAAAGTCTCTTGGATTGCAACGACTTGATTTGAACCATGTATATATTGGCGTCCACGGATATGAAAATTGTATCGGTATCCTCATCATAGCACAAGATATATTCCATCTGCCTTCTTGCTGACTCGGTCTGGGGAGGGAGGCCAAGAATGGTGTGCACTTGAATGGTCTTCCACGGCACCCATGCGGCAGCACCATGACAATTGACATTCCTCTGCCACATTTGGAGGCATGGGTAAGACAAAGCGGCAAAGCCAACTGCAGCATCGACGGCCAGGATGATTTGATGATTGGTGACATTGTTTGCACAAGGAGGCACGCTGACCATAGCTAGATTCTTCTCTTCCAAATTAAGCTCAAGTATGGTATGATCCATGGACAGCCAGTACAGGGACTTGCCAACAAGGCACCCAGGAGAGCCAAAACTAAAGTCTAGATACGGAGTGGGAGTCGAGATGAGATTGCCCCATGTGCCAGTCTCCGAGGAGTAAACACGGGCGATGGTTTGGTCATCCTCGCCATAAGTAGCCACCAAGACCGCCTTAAAGTGGCTCGAGTGGCACGCACCATGCACGTGGCCAAGGTCGCTCGCAGCGCACATGACTGAACCGATGAAGGAACCTATTTTGAAATCCGTCGGGATGGGCACGCGCTGCTGCTCGCCCGTGACTGGGGTGCACACGAACAGCTGCCAGATTTCACTTTCAGTGTCTATGATGAGGAGGCGGCCGTGGCGGCACCCCAGCACGGAGAAGCATCTGAAGTTGATGTCGATGCGCAGAGGGACACTGTCTGGAGGGTCCAGGATGGGGTGGAACACGAGGTCCACGGAGTCATCTTCGAAGAAGCCGAGGATGGGCGGCCCCTCCTTCCGATGGTGGTCGCGGAAGCTGCGGAGGAATCTAGGGTTGGCGACGAGGCGCCGCCACCGCCTGCAGACTGCGGAGGCGCGCGGAAGGGATGACGGCAGCGACGGGAGACGGAGGAGAATCTCCCGGAGGAGATCGTCGTTGTCTATCGGTGAGTCAGTTGCCGCCGGCGAGCTGCTGCTGCAGCAGCTGTGGATTTCGATTTCCTCGCTCATGCTGATTTGGGATGGAGACCAAGAGGAGACAGGGGATGAAGAAGACGTCCGCCGCATGTTCCTTTGGAGGCGTGCGATCCGTGGAGCGTACGTACGTGGGCAGCCAGGAATATACATATAGAGGAATCTGAATTGGTTTCGGGTGGCCAACCGGTGTAGCTTTCATCATTGTTAAGTTTCCATCTACATCTCTTTTTCAATTTGATTTCCTGTTTCTAACTTGGCACTCTCCCTGCTTAAACGTGAACCTTCGAGAATAGGCTGGGTAACTAATTAATTAGGCCAACTCTAACCGATCCTCTATCCGGCATTAGAGGAGGATAGATTCGGTTTTACTCCCCTAACTGATCCCCTAAACCGAGTAGAGGAGGATATTTTTTACTCCAAGGCCTATACCGTGCCTAAATTTACTCCGCCGCTAATCCTCGGAGGCAAAACCGAGCCTCTTCGCCGGCACACCTCCCGGCGACCCCCCTCCGGCCCCGTTGCTACCTCCTTAGCTCCCTTGGCCCTCGCCGCCCTTCTGCCCGACACTGAGCCCATTCGCGCCCCCCTTCCGGGTTGCCGTCGTCGGAATCAAGGTGAATCACCGCCACCATCGCCGATTCGTCGGATTGCGTCAAATCTTCTTCCTCTTTGGCGGCCGCCGCATGTGAGCTTGCTTGCGCACCACTGCAAGTCACTCCCACACTTCGCCACCTGCCAGTTTGGCTGAAACGAAGGCGATTGGCCGGTGCATCACCACTGCACCATAAGTGTTTGATGGTTTGACTAGGTGAGTTTTTCTGTTCATTTTTCTTTTGAACTGAGCCGTTTAGATTGAACCAAGCCGTTTGAATTGTGGATGAAGATATTGAGGGAGATGGTCTTCGAGGACTTGTCTTTATCCAAAGAGGAAGAAGACGATGAAGACTTTGAAACTGTTTTAGGCATGATTTTCAATTATGATATTTGGCGGCCTAGGAGAGGATTGCGGTTTGGCGGCATACACGTCAACCGTGATAGAGCGGAGGGCCATGCCAAGATCATGAAAGACTACTTTGCTCCAAATGCAACCTATCCGAAGAAGTACTTTCGCAGGTGCTTTCGGATGCACACAAGTCTTTCTTTGACCATTGAAAAAACTGTTGAGAAGAATGATAACTATTTTCTAGGCTTATTGCAGGAGATGCTCCTGCTTGCAACTATTCTGTCAATTGGCACAACTACTCGATGGGTTACTATCGTGCTGATGACATCTATCCTTCATGGGCCACATTAGTGAAAACAATTCCGCGTCCAAAAGGTAACAAAAATATTCACTTCGCCCAATGTCAGGAAGTAGCTAGCAAACATATGGAGTGAGCTTTCGGTGGGCCTTAGAAGCGCTTTGCAATTGTTTGTGCCCCTACCGAGTACTGGAACTCAAAGATTCTATGGCAAATCATGACTTGTTGCATCATATTGCATAACATGACCACTGAAGATGATAGAGATATGTCTGAGAACTTTTAGTTCATCACCAATGGGACTCCAGATGATCCAGAGTATGATCCAAATAGGATACATGCATTCCTTGGAGGGCATCGTAGGATCGAGAAATGACAAGTTCATACTCAGCTTCGAATAGTTCTTATTGAGCATAACTGGCAACTTCATAGCACTTCCTAATTGTGTTATTTTCTACATTTGAACCATTCAATGTGTTTCAATTTGAATATTTTGTATTTGTAAACTTTGAATTCAGTTTGTAAACTTTATTCTTGATTTGCTTGAAACTTCATATTTATGTTAAGTTTCTATATGTGTGCAAATATGTAGTTGCAATGCAAACTAAAATTTCATATTTTAGAAAAAACAAATTCTTGCTCTGTTATATTAAGGAGATCGACTAGGTCCGGCCATGAACTAGTGGATTTGGGTTTGGCACGAGGGAGCACGGCGAGGGAGTCGCGTTGGACGGCTCGTCGTTCGATCGGGAGAACGGCGGGGAGGACGGGCGCAGTTGGAGGGCGGGGCTAGGGCTAGGGCTAATACCGGGGGCGGGGCTATGGTTAGTTTCCGTTTCCTGGTGCTACTGTTACTCTCCTGGTGGTTTCTGTTTCGTGTTCAATCTTTTCCTTTGGGCTGGACTATTTTCCATAAGTCAGGACCATCACGTGTACATGATCGAACACCCGTACTCACGTGGAATCTTTTCCTTTTGAGTTCAATCTCTTTTGGCGGCTGCTAGGCGCCATCCGCCAGTACGAGCCGAATGAACAACCGCCTTCTGAACCGTCCGATGATCCTACGGCTGAACGATCAATCGCTTCTTTCTCCTCCAGCACATTGCCGTTCTCATGCACGCATCAGGCCAGTACCATCTCCCTCTTTGCCTTGCAGCACAACCCCTCCCTTCTCATGTCAACTCACCGTTGCACACTAGCATAGCCGTCGACGAGCGCGTGCTCGCCGGCACGATCCCTGCAACACATCACCAGCGGCCGTCGCAGCACGGACTTCTTGCATCAGATCCATATGGTCTTCTGACGGGCTGAACCATATAAACACCATCGTTCCTAGCTAATAAGATTACATTATTATCCTCATCATACCCCACCACTTTGAGTGATTCATAACTCCGCTCATTCCGAGGGGAACCTTAAGAAGTTTACGCAATGAAACGGTCTTCTGCAACAACCATATAGCAACACCTTTACAATCAACCTTCCTCTCCCACATTTGAAGCTCAAGGTGAGACCACGCAGCAAGACCAACAACGTCATCCTCTGCCTGAATGATATGAAAGTTGTCGAAACCATTCACATTCATACCAGGAGGCCCCTTGATGACGGCAAGATTCTGCGTGCCCAGATCAAACTAAAGAATGCTGGCTCCCTTATGCTTAGCCGGCCAGTAAAGGACATTACCTATAAGGGTGCTAGGACAAACACCAAAAGGGGTATCATGTGGAGCCTCTGCTGAGATGATATTGCCCCATGTGTCAGTCTCGGAGGAATAAACGCGGGCGTATGGATGCTCATAGTTTCCGCAGCACAACAAGACCACCTTGAAGGGGCATGCGTGGCAGCTGCCATGCACATGATCATGGGCAGCGGCGGCGCAAAACACAGCCCCGGTGACCAATCCATAAATTATCCTCGACCCAATCACGCGATGCTGCTGCTTGCTGGTGACTCATAAGATCACACACAACAACGTCTTCACGCGCCCCGCCGTTGACGATGGTCCAGCGGGTGAGGAGGACTTGGCCATGGTGGGAATCCAGCACCTCGATAACCTACGAGTTATTGTAGCATCGTCCAAGGTCGAAGCTCCCAGGGAGGATAAGGTCGGGAGCGGGGGCCAGGACGGGGGTGAACCTGATACGTTTGTCGCCGGGGAAGAAGCCGAGGAGGGGCGGCCTGCTGTGGCGTGCATAGAACCGGTGGACGAACTTGTGATCGACGACGATGTCTCGCCACCTCTTGCAGACGGCAGATGCGCGGGAGAGTGAGTGTAGGTCAAGGGGGAGGCGGAATAAGATCTCCTTCAGAAGAGTGAATTGCAAAAAACATCTACATTGAAGGCTAGGGTTACAGAAACCACACTTCTACAGTTTTGTGCCAAAAATCACTAATTCCGAGACTAATTTTTTGCAAAAAACACTAGTCGATGGTTTAGACCGTTTTAAGCACGATAATGACAGATGGGTCCCGCGGACAGGGTGATATGGCAAAGAAATAAGCCAATTACATCTAGATACAATTTTATTTTGGAAAAAGACCCCTGAAAAAATGCAATCGGGTCCCTGCCCGAAAACAAAAGCAATCGGGCCCTTCGTCCTCCACCGGTCCGGTGGGATTGCTACGGTGCGCGGTCGGCGCCGCGTCCGTCGCCGCTGCTCCCATCGTGCGGTGCCTACTCGCGTCCGCCGCCGCCGCTGCTCGCGTCCGTGCTCTGCCTGCTCGGGTCCGCCGTTGCCTGCTTGCGCCCATGCGCCGCTGCTCGCATTCGCCGCCGCCTCCTCGCGCTCGTGCGCTGCCTATTCGCGTCCGCCTCCGCCGCCGCCGCTCGCATCCGTTCGCTGCCTACTCGCGTCCGCCGCCGCCTGCTCGCACTTGTGTGCCGCCACCGCCGCCGTCGCTTGCTTTGGTGTGCGTCCGTCCCCAGCGGGCAGCAGCCGCGCGCGCAGGAGCTCCTCCACCCCGTGTGTTAGATAATAACGAGAATAAATGAGACAGAGAGACACGGATTTTTACGTGGAAACCCTTGCGGGAGAAAACCACGGACGCACGAAGGCGCAATCACTATGAGGAGGAGTATTACAAGCACGAGACGACAGGCCGTCTTAGGTGCGACTACATGGGGTATATATTGAGGGCAATACGTAAGAGTCCTTGGAGGACAAGTAAACGAGTTGT
Organism: Secale cereale; assembly: GCA_902687465.1. Taxonomy (NCBI): domain Eukaryota; kingdom Viridiplantae; phylum Streptophyta; class Magnoliopsida; order Poales; family Poaceae; genus Secale; species Secale cereale. The sequence goes on from LR738710.1 coordinate 33,969,863, forward strand.
ACTCGTACACGTCGACGTCAACGGAAAGGCCCACACCTGTTGTACTACGTCTAGTCCAACATGGTATAATTTGGATCATAATTTAACAATCTCCACCTTGATCCAAATTCCCTCCAGTAGTCGGAAAAAGTAAATAACTCCATCCAAATCAGCATAAACACCTTGTGCGTCAAAGTCCATAGGACTAGTGAGAAATACCAACTAAGCCTGAGCAAAGCTCAAACTTATTGGTCGGAACTGGCTTTGTCATCATATCAGCAGGATTATCATGAGTACTTATCTTGCATACCTTCAAATCACCTTCAGCAACAACATCTCGAATATAGTGAAATCTGACATCAATGTGCTTCGTTCTCTCATGATACATTGGATTCTTTGTAAGATATATAGCACTTTGACTGTCACTAAATACGGTAGGGCAAGATGAATCTCCACAAAGCTCAGTGTACAAACCTCTTAACCAGATAGCTTCTTTGCATGCCTCAGAAATAGCCATATACTCGGCATCAGTAGTGGAACAAGCCACAATAGACTGCAAAGTTGCTCTCCAACTCACAGCACAACCACCAATGGTGAAAACATAACCTGTGAGCGATCTTCTCTTATCCAAATCACCAGCAAAATCAGAATCGACAAAACCAACAAGTCCATCTCTAGTTTTCCCAAACTGTAAACAAGCATTAGAAGTACCTCGCAGGTATCTGAAAATCCACTGAACTGCTCTCCAATGCTCTTTTCCAGGATTAGCCATGTATCTACTGACAACACTCAATGCATATGATAAATCCGGACGGGAACAAACCACGGCATACATAAGTGAACCAACTGCACTCGAATAGGGAACTCTAGACATGTACTCAATATCTGCATCTGACTTAGGACATAAAGCTGATGATAATTTGAAGTGTGCAGCTAACGGAGTACTTACTGGCTTGGCATTATGCATATTAAAACGACGAAGAACTTTATCAATATATCCCTTCTGACTTAGATATACCTTTCCAGACGTCCTATCTCTGGATATTTCCGTGCCAAGAATTTTCTTTGCTGCACCCAAATCTTTCATCTCAAATTCATTACTCAATTGCTTCTTTAGTTCATCAACATCTGACATACTCTTTGCAGCAATAAGCATATCATCAACATAAAGGAGCAAATAAATAGTTGAACCTTTGACAGTTTTCAAATAAACACAACTATCATAATTAGACCTTTTGAAACCTCGAGAGAGCATAAAAGTGTCAAATCTCTTGTACCACTGTCTAGGGGATTGCTTCAATCCATAAAGAGATTTCCTTAACTTGCAGACAAGCTTTTCTTTTCCAGGAATAACAAAACCTTCAGGTTGTTCCATATAAATATCCTCTTCTAATTCTCCATGTAAGAATGCAGTTTTAACATCCAATTGTTCAAGCTCAAAATCATTCATGGCAACAATACTAAGTAAAGTGCGAATAGAGCTATGCTTCACAACAGGAGAAAAGACTTCGTTATAGTCAATACCTGGAATCTGGCTATAACCTTTAGCAACTAACCTTGCTTTATATCTTGTCTCATCATTAGGAGAAACACCTTCTTTTCTCTTGAAAACCCACTTTCAACGAATAGGTTTCTTCTCTCTCGGTAATTTTACTAAATCCCAAGTGCCATTCTTTTCAAGTGATTCCATCTCATCATGCATAGCGGTCATCCACTTATTACTATCACCAGAAATAATAGCCTCGGAATATGAAGAAGGCTCAGCATTACCTTCAATTTCCTCTGCAACAGATAAAGCAAAAGAAACAATATTGCACTCTTCAATTAACCTTTTAGGTTTATCAGTACCCCGCCTAACTCTGTCACGTGCAAGATTCCAACCGGGTGGAACAATAGGCTGATTTGGAGTGGGAGTGACATGTTCATCATCAACGACGGGATCATCATGTGCATCAACATTTTCATTACCGGATGTATCATCTGAATCAATAACATGCTCCACCTGAACAGTAGGATGCTGAAGAGTAGCCTGATGTTCACTCTCAATGGGAACATTAGTAGATGGAATATCATGTAACATAGCAGATTCATTAAAGATAACGTTTCTGCTAATAACAACCTTCTGGGTTTCAGGATTCCACAATTTAAAACCTTTAACACCAGACTTATAACCAAGAAAGATGCACTTAACAGCCCTAGGCTCTAATTTTCCATTATCAACATGAGCATAAGCAGTGCAACCAAAAACTCTCAACTGTGAATAATTAGCAGGTGAACCAGACCATACCTCAATTGGAGTTTTCTTATTAAGAGCAATAGATGGTGAATGGTTAATGAGATAACAAGCAGTGGAAGCGGCCTCAGCCCAAAAACGCTTATGCAAACCTGCATTGGACAACATGCAACGGGCTCTGGAAATAATGGTCCTGTTCATACGCTCAGCAACACCGTTTTGTTGAGGAGTATAAGGAACGGTGTAGTGTCTGACAATGCCTTCAGACTTGCAATAATTCTTAAATTGCTTAGAACAGAATTCCATACCATTATCAGTGCAAAGTATTTTTACCTTCTTTTCAGTTTGTCTCTCAATCATAATCTTCCACTCCTTAAATGCTGAGAATGCTTGCCATTTATGCTTCAAGAAATAAGGCCAAACTTTTCTTGAATAATCATCAATTATGGTCAGCATGTAACTAGCACCACCTAGTGACTTCTTGCGAGACGGTCCCCATAAATCAGAATGCACATAATCAAGAATACCTTCAGTTGTATGAGTCGAAGTATTGAACTTCACCCTCTTGTGCTTGCCGAAAATACAATGCTCACAAAATTTCAATTTACCAGTTTCGTATCCTTTCAGAAGACCTCTCTTATTTAACTCTGCTAAACCAAGTTCACTCATATGTCCAAGACGCATATGCCAAAGGTTAGCAGCATCACAATCAGAATTCTTTGAAATAACTGGAGTAGCGTTACCTGAAACGGTAGAACCTCGAAGGTAATAAAGACCATTGGTCGAACTTAAGTCACCTTTCATCATAATAAGGGAACCTCTGGTGACCTTCAAAACACTATCTCCACCTGAATACTTGTAGCCCTTTGCATCAAGGGCACTCACAGAGATAAGATTTCTCTTCATCTTCGGAATATACCGAACATCTGTCAAAGTTCTGATTGTGCCATCAAACATCTTGATACGAACGGAACCTATTCCTTCAATCTTGCATGGTGAATTATCAAAACCCAAAACGGAACCAGCAGCAGTAGTGGAATCAAAAGTAGTAAACCAATCTCTATGCGGGCACATATGAAAAGTACAAGCAGTGTCAAGTACCCACTCATCATTGGTCTCAGCACATCCAGCAGTAACGACAAGAGCATCATCGGAACTATCATCACGAGCAACGTTAGCAGAATTTTCACCTTGTTTGTTACCTTTTCTCTTTTCCTTGTTCTGCAACTTGAAACACTCGGAGATGTCATGCCCGTCTCTCTTGCAATATCTGCAATACTTCTTGTCTCTGGATTGCGACCGGCCCCTGTGGCCGTTCTTACTTTTGCCTCTGTTTCCATTATTGGAGTTCTTCTCCTTTGTCCTGCCACGAACAGATAATCCCTCGGCTTGGGATGAACTCGAACCATCATGAGGCACCATTAATTTCATCTTCTCCTTAGAGTTCAAAGCTTCATAAACTTCATTAAGTGTGAGAGTATCACGACTATATAATATGGTGTCTCTAAAATTGGTATAAGAACTTGGCAGTGAACAAAGTAGCATTAAAGCAGTATCTTCCTCTTCATACTTAACCTCCATTGCAGCTAGATCGGATATGATCTCTTTAAATTCAGAAATATGATTCAAAACATTACCTCCCTCGGGTAACCTGTGCAGGAATAATTTTTGCTTCAGATGCATCTTGCTGGTAAGATCTTTTGTCATGCAAATGCTTTCCAGCTTTAACCATAGAGCGGCGGCAGTTTTCTCGCTCAAAACTTCCTGCAAAATATTATTATGCAAATGGAGTTGAATTTGTGACAAAGCCTTACGATCCCTTCTTTTCTCATCGGCAGTCCAGTCCTGAATTCGGTCCTTCCCAAAACTATCCAGTGCATCGTCATAGTCGGCTTGTGCCAACAACGTCCGCATCTTAACTTGCCATAGGGTAAACCTTGTGTCACGGTCCAGCAGCGGAAGATCGTACTTCATGGATGCCATGAGTAGATTAAATCTGTGTTCACAAAGTAGTACAAGCCGGTAGAAAAATTCTTGATAGAATTTAATTTGCGGAGAAAAAAGAACAGAGTAAATAGCACCTGATAGTATTAAGCAGTGGACGTAGCGGCAGATGTACGCAGAACAAAAAATTGAACTAGTAGTACTAGCCTTACTACACGTAGAGTAGTACTAATTGCAGTAGCCGACCGATTGAAAATCTCCTGGGTAGTAGCAGCAACGTGATTCACTTCACGCCAAGAAAAGCACCAAAGGTTGACCTACTCGGGACTTGATCCGTACTAGACGTGGAGCAGCAGCGGAACTCGATGATTAGATGTGGCCGAGCTTCTGGCTGGTAGCGGCGTGTAGCGGAATTTTTTTTTTTATCTACCTCGGTTGGCTGCTCGATTAGTAGTAGGATCAGCAGCAAAAAAAAAACCTGTCCGTCTCGATGACTTGCGGCTGCAGCGGCTCCAACAGCAGCTCGCACCGGAAAACAGCCTTCGATACGGAGATCGAAGGACGGCGGCGGCGCGCACAGCCGAACCCTAATCTCCCGTCTCAAATCTCGTATTTGCAACCTCAGCTCTGATACCACTTGTTAGATAATAACGAGAATAAACGAGACAGAGAGACACGGATTTTTACGTGGAAACCCTTGCGGGAGAAAACCACGGACGCACGAAGGCGTAATCACTATGAGGAGGAGTATTACAAGCACGAGACGACAGGCCGTCTTAGGTGCGACTACATGGGGTATATATTGAGGGCAATACATAAGAGTCCTTGGAGGACAAGTAAACGAGTTGTACTCGTACACGTCGACGTCAACGGAAAGGCCCACACCTGTTGTACTACGTCTAGTCCAACATGGTATAATTTGGATCATAATTTAACACCGTGCGCGCCTCGCCCTGGACCAGCCCGAGCAGCGCCGCCGATGAGCGGGGACGAGGTCGAGCCGCCGTCGCGGTTGCACACAAACCGGCGAGTACGCCTGGGGAGCAAGCCGGCGAGCGGGGCTGGAGCTTGAGCGCCCCGGCTGCTCCACCTTATCTTCTTGTTTTTTTTAAGATGACCCCGGCTTTTTTACACTTTAGTCGTTGATATTATGTCTATTTGCAATTCGTTATGTCGTGCCACATGATCCTGTTCAGTGGGTCCCGCCTGTCATAAATAAGCTTAAATTGAGCAAATCGGGCGACTAGTGTTTTTTGTAAAAAATTAGCCTCAGGATTAATGATTTTTGACACAAAACTTGAGAATTGTGGTTTCTCCAACCCAGCTTTCAATGTCGATGTTTTTTGCAATTCACTCCCTTCATAAGGTCGTCGTCTCCAAGCGGGGAGGCTGGCGGCTCTCGCGAGGTGCCGTCGCCCTCCTCGCTCGCATGGGTCTGGGGATGGAGGCGCTTACCGCGGCAGCGGCGGGTCACTCGGGCGCCTACCTCGCTCGCCTGGATCTGGGTGCTCCGGCGCGTGCTGCGGCGGTGGCTGGTCACTCCGGCGCCATCCTCATCGGAATCGATTTGGGAACGAAGACTCGCGCTGCGTGGGCGGGCCAGCAGGGCGCGGTTGTCGCCCGCGTGGATCTGGGAACGGAGGCGCGCGCTGCGCCGGCCGCCGGGGTAGCTCATCTCGGCGCCGCCAAGACCTAGCTAGCTGGCGAGAGGAAGAAGGAACGCACTCGACGAGTGGGGACCAGGGTTGGTTTCTTTCTGTCTGCTGCGAGGGCTAGGCTAGTGGGCTTTCTGTCTGCAGCAGTGGGACTGGGGCTGGGCCTGCCCCTGACCGAGCCACCAAATTCATGGAGTCTCAATTCTACCGTATGTTAATTCTAGGGAAGCTCCTTCTTGCCCCATAATCAGAGCATCTTCAACAGGCGCTCAATGCGCGGCACCCAAAAAACAGGTTTGCAGCGCGCAAGTAGTTTTTTTTAAAGCGTTAGAAGACGTTTGCTCCAACAAGCGTTGCAAAATATGATGCGCGCTCGAGTCTAGCGGTCCCAATCAAGCGGTCCCATCCGCAGCAGACCAGAGTTTGCAGCGCGCGCTACCGGACGCATTAAATATGCTGCGCGCGCTGCATTAGTTATAGCACGCGCGCTTTTTGTGCGGCTAGACTCCAAATCGGTTCCGCGCGTCGTTTATATAGCGCTTCTGTTGGAGATGCTCGCAGCTCCTTCACTTCTCCACTCCGCCCTGATGAGCACCGTACAGTACAACTTTTAAAATGTTTATGTACTCTTCAACTGTGTATATTATCTCTACGGCATAGAATATTTGTCTAAAATAATTGTTGAACCATGCAACCGAGTGGGAATACATCTAGCCGTGCCGAAGCAAGAACACATAAAAAACAAAATACATCAAGTACATGGTATCGACCCATCACAAATAAAAACCTCCAGACCTAGGGAGCTGAGTGGTGCAACCAGGATTATATGCCATAACCATAGTAAAAGGAAACACTGGCAGATAGACGGTGCAGAGTCCAAAAGAGACCACATGAGAGCTCTGATAAAGGCAACACTGGAACCGCCGGCAGAGACCACGAGAAGTTGTCATCAAGGAGATATGCTATCAAGAACCCTGCAACTGCACACATAGGAGTGGTAGCATCTTTTTTGATACAAGGACGGAGTGGTAGCAGTGGGTTCAGTTAAATCACTTCTTTTTGCTGTTCTTGCTCTCTACTGCTGCAAGTGCATCCCTGACAGTGTACAATGTATACGTACAGTGTACAATACAGGCGTCCTATCTATCATGCGACATTTTCAGCTCCACCACCAGTAGTGCATGTACCTACAACATAAGAAGTCAGAGAATTAACAACAGTTCCAAGGAGAAGATAAATGGATAAGAGAATGAAAAGATAAACAACAGTTCCAAGGAAAGATGAGCTCGAAAATAAGTAAAATGCAAGGAACTTAAAATCTGTATAATTAGCTACCTCATAATGGTGAATTTAGTAGATATAAGAAAAATAAAGTAGATGGGCTAGATTTTTTTGATATAAACTCATCCCTTGTCTTACAATAAAAGTGATCTTGAGTATTACATCTTAAATTAATGATGCCCGAGACAAGAAATTCATTTATTTTCATGTGTTACAGTACTAGTCACCTGCAGAAGGGGCCCTTAACAAATGAAAAAAAAATATTCTAGAAAGTATGAATCTGATGTAATTTGTTTTTATGGAGTTATTAAGATACCGAGATAAAATAAAGGATAAAGAATATAACTAGCTTTGAGGTTTCCAACATGCCAAATGAGTTACAAATTTAGTGTTTGATTTGGTTTTCTTGAAGACAAAAGACAGCTTAGATGATTACATTATAAGTTCTTCCAACTAGCAAAGCGACAATTACGAGCAAAGTTATATTACCAGGAATTGCTTTTCATGTTCAAGTTGTTAGTGAACATATTACTCCCATGGTATAAACAGGAAGAGCAATCACCTGGTGGATAGAAACTGTTGAAAGGATAGAAGCCATAGAGTTTCTCGGTTGCATAAAGTCTCTTGGATTGCATCGACTTAAGCAGAACCATGTATACATTCCCACCAATAGATAAAAAATTGTATCAGTATCCTCATCATAGCACAATATAGTTTTCATTATTGGTAACTCAAGCTGGGGAGGGAAGCCAAGAATGGTGTGCATTTGAATGGTCTTCCACGGCACCCATGTGCCAACACCACGACAGTTCGTGTTTCTCTGCTACATTTGGAAATGTGGGTAAGACAAAACTGCAAAGCCAATAGCGTCATCTTCAGCCAGGATGATCCGAGGATGGCGGAGTTCCTCTGTACCGGGAGGCACCCTAATCACAGCTAGGCTCTGCTCTCCCAAATCAAACTCAATTATGATTTCACCTATGGACAACCAATAAAGTGTCCTGCCAACAAGCAACCCAGGACAGCAGGCACTAAATGCTTGATATGGACCGACCGTCAAGATGAGATTGCCCCATGAGCCAGTCTCGGAGAAGTAAACACATGCGATCTTTTTCCCTGAGGTAGGCGGACACCAAGAACCTTAAAGGGGCCCGAATGACAGGCGCCGTGCACATGGCCAGGGTCGCCGGCAGCGCACATCACCGTACCCATGAAACAGCCCACGTCGAACTCAGTCGGGATGGGCACGCGCTGCTGCTCGTTGGTAGTGGGGGCCCACACAACGAGCTCCCACCTCTCACTGTCTACAATGCGGACGCTGCCATGGCGGCACCCGAGCATGGTGCAGCTTCGAAAGTCGATGCTCAGAGGGACGCTGTCTGGAGGGTCGAGGATGGGGTGGAACACGACCACCGGGTAATGCTTTGGAAATTCTGTTACGAAGAAGCCGAGGACGGGCGGCCCCTCCTTCCGGTGGTGGTCGACGAAGGTGCAAAGGAATGTGGGGTCGGTGACGAGGCCTCGCCATCGCTTGCAGACTGCGGAGGCGCGTGGGAGAAAGGACGGCAGCGGTGAGAGACGGAGGAGGATCTCCCGGAGCAGATCGTCGTCGTCGAGCGCCATCAAGCTGCCGCGGTGGCTAGTCGTTTCAATCGGCACCCTCGTTGTCACGGAGAGCCCGCGGCAGGCCGACGGAGCACGGCGCGAGCTGAAACGGCGTAAGTGCAAAGCTAGCTGGCAGCCTCCGCGTAGGTGAACCTCGCTAGCTGCTCTAACCGATTGACCTCTCGGTGGAACTCGACTTGCGGCGCAAATAAACTGGTCGGAACGAACGCGATTTGATGGCCACAGGCTCGACACTGTTGTTTCTTTTTGTATTGATACAAGCAGCACCATGAGCCTGAGGAGCCTTTTATACACGTCCACGAGGGACTAGGAAGACAGACTAGGACTAGAAATCCTAACAGAGCAATGCTACACGTACAAACAATTTACAGGGTGAGTTAACCTTGATTGGTCAATAGGTGAGCGGGGCGGCCCACCCCCCTTAAAATCAGGGGGAGAAAGGTTTGTGATTGGTTGTTAGATGAAAAGAGCGTGTAAAAGCTTGTAAATCTTTGTATGTCTAGCATTTTTGATCCTACGTCTAGTATTAGAACTCGTATTTGCTCTATTCCTAATCCTACGTGTACTCTCCCCTGCTGGTTTCGGTTTCGTGTTCAATCTTTTCCTTTGGGCTGGACTCTTTTCCAAAGAAGTCAGAAGCATCACCGTCACGTGTGTTTACTGTTTACTCAACTTTATATACAGCAGGTAATCTTTACTGTTTAATTTACTGTTTAACAGTATGTGTTTACTCAACTTTGATTTTGCTGCAAGCAGCCAAGTTTCCTGGCCAACAACATCACTGTCACACGTAGAGCCACCAGTTTGGCTTGTAAAATTACCACTCCTTTGTACTTTTCAAAATAAAAAAGCTTTCGGATTCAGATAAGGCAGTGTGGTCAGAAGCCAGCGTGGGTGGTGTCCGGACATCCACAATAAAAAATTAGCCGGGGGGCGAAAATACGGTTATCATGGTTAACAGGAAATACTGAGCAAATATTATACAAAGTTTTAAAACGAAATATGCCTTTTCACCGAAATAATTCCAAAAAATGCAAAACTTATCGAAAATCAAAACCACTTGGCATGGAGCATTTAGTTGGTCATGCTAGGTCATCGCAAAAAAAAAAAATGGGTTCAGTTCTTGGATGTCAAAAAATTCGGGGAGAATCTTCGAGCTGCTGCTACCGCAGAGGTCGATTTCCTCACTCATACTGATTTGGGATGAAGGAGACGTCTGCCGTAGGTTCCTTTGGAGGCGAGCAGTCTTGTTCTGCCGGAACGTACGTACTCCCTCCGTCCGAAAATATTTGTCATTAAAATAAACAAAAAGAGATGTATCTACAACTAAAATACATCTAGATGCATTCCCTTTTATTCATTTTGATGACAAGTATTTTCGGACGGAGGGAGTACGTGGGCAGCCAAGAATATATACAGGAACGGAACCTGAACCGTTAGGGCGTCTTCAACGCAAGATGCTAAGATGGGCGCTTAGCGAAATAAAATTAATCTCCGAAAATAAAAAAAGGATTAGAGCGCTTGCAGCCCCAACGGTAGCCGCTAATTTACAGGCGCTAGCGCTGCTCAATTCCATTATTTTCGGTTGTTGCACAACCAATTGCTACTATCACGCACGCTAACAAAGGACTAGGCGCCCGGTTCCTTTATTTGCGCCGATGCGAGGCGAGACGCCAGGATTGGATGGATTAACTGCCCATCGACCAGGATATTGATCCTAGCGTCCCTTACTAGCGCCCTGCATTGTAGATGCCCTTAGTTTCCAAAATCCTACATCTCCTTTCAATTTGATTTCTGTTTCTAATTTGGTACACTCCATGCTTAAACGTGAAACCTTCAAGAATAGGGGAGCACGAAATGGCTGTGCATACAATCTTTTCTTCGACGGTGTTCATACGGTGCTGTTAATCAATAGATATGGCAATGCAATGCAAGTGACATCATGGACGGGACGGCTGCCATCAGCCCATCCTCGACAGTGCACAGAAGAAAAATCAAGCAGTACAAACTCTCAAACTGTATATTCAGATGATATTCTTACAACATCAGCACATCAGACAATACAGGCATCCTATCTATCATGCAACACTTCAGCTCCACCACCAGTAATGCTTGTACCTAGTAGAACATAAGAAGTCCGAGAGTTAACAGCAGTTCCAAGGAAAAGACAAATGGATAAGAGAAGGCAGCAATGAGACCGTTAGAAAGATGAACTGAAAAATTCAACCCGAGCAAAATAACTCATTTTGACAACTCTATATAACTCAATCTTTTTTAACACCAACAGTATATAAACAGAACCACATAGGTTCTAAAATGCAAGGAATACTCATAAAATCTGTATAATTAGCTACCTCATAATGGCGAGTTTAGTAGATATAAGAAGAAGAAAGTACATGGCCTAGAATTTTTCTCATATAAACTCATCCCTTGTCATGTTAAGTTACAAAATTATGCTAAAAAGAACTTAGTCTTACAATAAAAGTGATCTTGAGTATTACTTCTTAAATAAATGAAGCCCGAGACAAGAAATTCAATTTATTTTCAAGTGTTACAGTACTAGTCACCTGCAGAAAGGGCCATGAACAAATGATAAAAAAATGAAAGGTATGAATCTGACGTAGGTTGTTTTTATGGAGTTAAGATACCAAGAGTCCGAGATACAAGAATGGTTCAAATATATCTAGCTTTGAGGTTTCAAACAGGCCAAGTGAGTTATGAATCTAGAGTTTGATTTGGGATCCTTGAATACAAAAGACGACTTATAAATGATAACACTATCAGTTCTTCCATCTAGCAAAGGGACATTTACTGACTAAGTTTTATTACCAGAAATTGCTTACCATGTTCAAATTGTTAGTGAATGCATTACTCCTATATATGATATAAAAAAAAGGATAAGCAATCACCTGGTGGATAGAAACTCTTGAAAGGATAGAAGCCATAGACACTCTCGGTTGTATAAAGTCTCTTGGATTGCATCGACTTAAGTTGAACCATGTATACATTCTCATCCATCGATAAAAAAATTGTATCAGTATCCTCATCATAGCACAATATAGTTTTCATTATCGGTAACTCAAGCTGGGGAGGGAGGCCAAGAATGGTGTGCATTTGAATGGTTTTCCACGGCACCCATGTGCCAACACCACGACAGTTCGTGTTTCTCTGCCACATTTGGAAATGTGGATAAGACAAAACGGCAAAGCCAATAGCGCCATCTTCAGCCAGGATGATCCGACGATGGCGGAGTTCCTTTGTACCTGGAGGCACACTGACCACAGCAAGACTCTGCTCTTTCAAATCAAACTCAATTATGGTATCTTCCATGGACAACCAGTAAAGTGTCATGCCAACAAGCAATCCAGGACAACCGGCAGAAAATATTTGATATGGACCGACCGCCAAGATGAGATTGCCCCATGCACCAGTCTCCGAGAAGTAAACACATGCGATCTTTTCCTCGTCGTAGGCGGACACCAAGACCACCTTAAAGGGGCCCCAATGACAGGCGCCGTGCATGTGGCCAGGGTCGCCGGCAGCGCACATCACCGTACCCATGAAACAGCCCCCGTCGAACTCAGTCGGGATGGGCACGCGCTGCTGCTCGTTGGTAGTGGGGGCCCACACGACGAGCTCCCACGTCTCACTGTCTACAATGAGGACGCGGCCATGGCGGCATCCGAGCATGGTGCAGCGTCGGAAGTCGATGCTCAGAGGGATGTTGTCTGGAGGGTCGAGGATGGGGTGGAATACGACCACCGGGTAATGCTTTGGATGTTCCGTTACGAAGAAGCCGAGGACGGGCGGCCCCTCCTTCCGGTGGTGGTCGACGAAGGTGCAGAGGAATCTGGGTTCGGTCACGACGCCTCGCCACCGCTTGCAGACTGCGGAGGCCCGCGGGAGGGAGGACGGCAGCGGCGAGAGACGGAGGAGGATCTCCCGGAGCAGATCGTCGTCTTCGAGCGCCATCAAGCCGCCGCGGTGGCTAGTCGTTTCAATGGGCACCCTCGTTGTCACGGAGAGCCCGCCCGCGGCAGGCCGACGGAGAACGGCGAGCTGAAACGGCGTACGTGCAAGGCTAGCTGCTCTAACCGTAGGTGAACCTCGCTAGCTGCTCTAACCGATTGACCTCTTCTCGGTGGAACTCTTGCGGCGCAAATAAACTGGTCGGAACGAAACGCGATTTGACCTCTGCATGACTTGCATGAAAAAAACTCTGTAACCAATCATTGAGAGAGAGAGAGAGAGAGAGAGAGAGAGAGAGAGTCACTTTGTGGGATGGAGGCGAAGGCTCCGAGGAGCAATGCGAGAGGGAACATGAAGGCAACGCCTTGGCTCACCATTTGGTCCCTTCAAATGGTGAGGCCACACCGGGGTGCAGACCCCTTATATAGAGGATCCAAGGAGACAGAGTATGGTCCAATCCATTCGCAAGCGGCCCAACATCGTTAGCGATATTTATTTAGCCTGTTGTGATTGGCTACCTAGGCCGTTTGCATGCGTCACCCCCTTCTCACAGTCTGTTCTATGGAAAGACATCGATAGATACCGGGGGCTAGGGACTACATCTAGGTTAGTTATCTCTAAGGAAATCGTGGTGTGGACGGTTTTTAAATCTTGGAGTATGTGCCAAGTCTTCAGGTTCATCCTTTCTCTGCACCATAGGCATGTCGAGCATGGCCCATCTGTAAATCACCATGGGGTCATTGTCCCGGCCCACCTGACCGTGAGACGATGTGGTGAGAACCTCGTAGTCTAGGACACCATCACCGTGCTCTGCGGTATCCGACAAAACTTACGTAAGAAGGATTGATACCACATAATCTTGTTGGGCGACGAACCTTTTTATCTTGGAAGCTGACATGGGTTATGTAGGAAGAATTGACGCTATAATTTTGTTTGATATTTGAGTAATGAAATATCCGCGGTGGATTTAATGAATTTGGAGTACATCAGAAGCCTTTCGTCACTCTACCTTTTACTCCCTCAAAATACCAGGATCTATATTTACTCTTATTTGTACGTATAATTGTTTTTGTAACCATATTGCAACAATTTAGTTTAGGGAGCCTGGGAGCACAAGTCATGGGAGCCTGGGAGCACCACCGTGCCAACTTGTCGTCTCCAGCCATCAAAAATTATAGTTGTGATGGTCATCAGCAAGGAAACACGAGCTGTGGGTGGAATGCCATCATGTACCCACTCAGGTAAAGAGCACTCTCAAGGAGGGATGTGTGTCATCGCGGTCGTTGACGGCTTCGCGCACGGCTTCATCGACGGCTTTCCCTTTTTTCTTTTGGTTGTTGCACTACAGCCACAACTACAAGTACCAGGACCAGCGTTCCCTTTTGTCTTTTTGTTGTTGCTGCACCTGACATACGTTACTAACTGAAGAGCGCTGCTAGACGGACGACATATCCTGGACGATTTTGGCACGACGCAGCATATCAAGCCGTCCAGGTGTTGAGCTTAAGTGCTTAGCACCGTTGAATCCTTTGGTGCGTAGGTCGGCTGTCAAGTATCGCCCGCCCAGCAATTTCGCTAACTGAATGCATACTGAGGAGTTCTGCTAGATATGACTCAACAAACTGATGGATATGCTCTGGACTTTGATAAACACTCTCATGGATAGCTTTCCACCTAGCTGACCATATAGCCCAAAGTGTTACGATCATCTTTGTAAACTCTGAATGTGAGATTGTATCGTGCATGAAGAACAGCCAATTCTTCGCTCCGGGTTCAGTGCATGTGATCATATGTTCAGTCAAGCTAGGGTCAGACAGAGCCCATGTGCATCTAGCCATGGTACACTCTAGCAATGAATGGCGCCAAGAATCTGCACATCCACATAGTTCACATGTATACTTGTAGTTGACACCTTCCTTTTTTTTTTTTTTTTTGAGGTGAACTTGACATCTTTCTGTGCTGCAACACGTCCAGGCCCAGCCACAAAATAAGGCCTGCCGAGCACACATATAACACATTGGTCGTCCAACTTACTCTCGAGTTACCCCTCAAAAAAAAATTTACTCTCGAGTTGGAGTTTGGCAAGGACTGATCGGTGTCCGACCGGGACCTGCTATGCTAGGGCTGGGTGGGGCGACTATATATATATATGCCTCCGATCGATTGAGAGAAGGGGGGGGGATCGCGAGTAGCCAGGGTTTCGATTCGATGGAGTCCAAGAAGGAGATGAGGACGATGACGGTCAAGATGGACGAGCGGCACGGGTACATCCAGTGGCTGCTGGAGCGCGAGAAGGAACCCCCGCGCACTTGGCCGCACCTCGCCCGCATCCCCGACCCGGAGATCCGCGCCCGTGCAGTCGCCGCCTTCGCAAAGGACGACGAGATGCACGACGGGGTG
Organism: Secale cereale; assembly: GCA_902687465.1. Taxonomy (NCBI): domain Eukaryota; kingdom Viridiplantae; phylum Streptophyta; class Magnoliopsida; order Poales; family Poaceae; genus Secale; species Secale cereale. The sequence continues at coordinate 33,984,950 of LR738710.1, forward strand.
CTCGCGCAGTACAAGCGCTGCGGCTACGCCCACGTCCAGATCGACCTCCTCGACGACGACGAGCTCGACGGCGTCGACCTCGACCAGGCCGTCCACGTCGACCCCGTCCAGGACGACGAGGCTGAGCACATCCTCAGCAGCCTCTGACGACCGATGACCGGTCGGTGGAGGCACATCCTACAGAGTAGTAGTATTAGTTGTATTTGATTAGGTCGTCGTTCATGTGTGCGTGTGCGGTGTGCCTGCGTGCTTGTATTGAACAGAGTCGGTGTAGTTAGGTCGTCGTTCATGTGTGCGTGTGCGGTGTGCCTGCGTGCTTGTATTGAACAGAGTCGGTGTAGTTACTTCCCTGTCTGGTTACTAATTCCATCCATGTTAATCGAAGGTGTGTTATATCGATGTGGTATGATGATCATCCTGCTTGTTAGAGTAGTCTTTATCGTATACGACTCCTAGTCCAAGTCATCTTTGTAACCTTACCCCAAGTCGGTTTGTACCCTCTTATATACACTTGTATGTCGCACCAAATCAATCAATAAGAATCAGTTTTATTCATCTATCATGGTATCAGATACCGGTCCTAGGGTTTAGGTTATGGCTCCGCCAAGGCCGCCGCCGCTGCCGCCGCCCGGCTACTTCGAGCGCCGGGCCGCGCTCATCGTCAAGGCTGCCAACGCCGCAGCCGCCTCTCTCGGCCCTCTCCCTAGCTCCACGAAACTCCCCTACACCCATCCTCGCCGCACCAATGTCTCTTGCTGACACAATCTCCGACGTCAGCCCATACATCCCCATAGTTCTTGATCTCGCCACCCATAACTACTACCATTGGAGACATCTCTTCGATCTCCACCTCGGCCGCTGCAACCTGCGCTCGCATGTCGCCGCCAACTGTCTTCCCCGCCCCGACGATCCGCAATGGTTGAAAGACGATCTCGCAATCGTCCAGTGGTTCTACACCCGCATCACCACCGAGATCTTCAACATGCTCGATCACGACGGCGCCACCGCTGCCAACATTTGGCACTCCCTTCGTCAGCTCTTCCAAAGCAACACCGACGCTCGGAAAAACGCTCTCCACACCGAGCTTCACAATATGGTGCAAGGCGACGCCCCGGTGAACCTGTTCTGCCAGCGCGTCAAGACCATTGGTGATGAGCTCCGCGAACTCGGCGATACCGTCAGCGACTCACAGCTCATCAACATCGTCGTCGTCGGCCTCAGCGAGGATTTTGACAAGCAAGCCTCGTTCATACCAATGATACGGCCTCCTCCCACCTTCGCTGAAGTTCGTTCTCTGCTCCAACTCGCGGCGGAAACACAAGCTCGCAAGGACTCTCGCCCCAAGGTCTTTCATGCTGCGGCTCGCCCTCCTCCGTCGCCTACAGCAGCACCGCCTCCCATGCCGGCTCTTGTCGCCGGGCCATCCGCGTCGTCATCCGCTCAACCGCCCCCAGGCTGGCGCCCTAGTCCGAACTACCGCGGCAAAAATCCTATCTACAGGCCGCCTCGACTCGTTCAGTTCCGCCTACGACAGCACCGAGTCCTGCACCACCCACCAGTGCTCCATCGGCTGCATGGCGGCCTCCTCATGATCCTTGGACAAGGCTCGTTCAGGCGTGGCCCATGCCCTGGTCCGCTCCGTCCCCGCTCGGTGCTCCGCCGGCATACTCAGGTGCCTGGCAACCCGGCCTTCGGCCGCCTACTGGTGCTCCCGGGGTTCTCAACCCCCGACAGCCGGCCAATGCCTATCACGCCGCCCCGACGTATGCTCCTTATGGTCATTACTCCACCGAACGGCGCCTACACATCTCAGTCGGCACTGCTCCCGACGCCACAGCCGGCCAATGCCTCTCACGCCGCCCCGACGTATGCTCCCTATGGTCACTACTCCACCGATGGCGGCGCCTACTACACACCCCAGCCGGCCTTGCTGCCTTCACCATCATATCCACCGGCACTGCTCCCGACGCCACCCTCACCTGCGTCGCCGAGCTGGGATCAAGCTGCTTTTCTCCAAGCAATGAATAACTTTGCTGCGCAAGGAAACTCAGGTACGGATTGGATCTTTGCTTCAGGGGCCTCTAGTCATATGTCTGCATCTAGTAATTGGTTATCATCTTGCACTACATCTCCTTTCCCTTCCATTACCCTCGGAGATAGATCATCTATTCCTATATATTGTGTTGGTCAGGCTCAACTTCCCTCTTCCACTAAACCTCTTCTACTTCGTGATGTTCTAGTTGCACCCGCCCTCATTAAAAATCTTATTTCTGTTCGCCAGTTTACTTGCGACAATCTAGTTTCGGCTGAATTTGACCCTTTTGGTTTATCTGTGAAAGATTACCTGACCAAAGCCGAGATTGCTCGCTTCAATAGCTCCGATGATCTTTACTCTCTTAATGGAGTTCCTGCCGCCACCCCTCCAACATCCATGCTGGCCTCCGTCGATCTCTGGCATCGTCGCTTGGGCCATCCCAACCCTGCTGTCTTAGCTTCTATGCTTAGTGAATTTACCATACCATGTAATAGGGATTCTCATAATTCTGCATTTTGTGAGTCGTGTCAATTAGGCAAACATGTGCGTCTTCCCTTTAGTTCCTCTAGCTCTTGTAGCACTTATCCCTTTGAATTAATACATTGTGATCTATGGACCTCTCCCGTTGCAAGTGTTTCGGGTTTTAAATATTACCTTGTTATACTAAATGATTTCACACACTTTGTCTGGACTTTTCCTCTACGCAACAAATCTGAGGTCCATTCTCTCTTTCTTAATTTTCAACGCTATGTGTCTGTCCACTTCTTTCTCCCAATTCGATTTATCCAATGTGACAATGGTCGCGAGTTTGATAACATTAAAAATCGTACTTTCTTCTTACAACATGGCATCCTTCTTAGATTCTCATGTCCCTACACCTCCCCGCAAAATGGTAAAGCCGAACGTTCTCTTCGCACCCTCAATGATATAGTCCGCACTCTTCTCGTTCAATCATCTATGCCTCCCAAGTTTTGGGCTGAAGCCCTACACATGGCCACCTTCCTTCTAAATATTCGACCTTCTAAAACTAAACCCAACACTACTCCCTATTATTCCCTCTTTCTTTCCCACCCCGACTACTCTGCGGTTCGTGTTTTCGGTTGTCTCTGTTTTCCAAATGTCTATGCCACTTCTACAAATAAATTGTCACCACGATCTATCCCATGTGCTTTTCTCGGCTTCTCTGTCGAGCACAAAGGCTATCGTTGTCTCGACCTTCAGACAGGACACGTTCATGTCTCTCGTCATGTCACCTTTGCTGAGCATGTTTTTCCTTTCTCCCAACGCACTACTACATCATCCAACACCCCTAGCTCGGCAAACACCCCCTCTCCCCGTCCTTTCCAACTATATACGCCTCTTCCTGCACCCCCTCACGATGAACACAACATACCACCAACAACTTTAACACCAGCCACAACCAATACCAACCCTCCCCCCACCCCACCCGAGACGTCCCCAACACCCTCGACCCCAACACCCTCGACCCCTGCTCCCTCCCCAACACCCCCAGTCCCTGCTCCCTCTCCACCACCCAACCATGATCCTTCATCCGACTCTTTCGCTGCGTCGGACTCATCCGTACCCACGTTACCCCCTCGTGCTATTCCTACAGCAGTCCCGATTAATAATCATCCCATGCGTACTAGGGCCAAATCAGGATTTCAACAACCCCAAGACCGCCTAAACCTTCATACCACCGTATCTCTCACTTCCCTCCCAAAGAATTACAAAACTGCTCTACTTGATCCCAATTGGGCCACTGCCATGCAAGAAGAATATAATGCTTTACTTCAAAACAACACATGGCAACTTGTTACTCGTCCTCCCAACACAAATATTGTTTCTGGCAAATGGATTTTTCGCCAAAAGTTTCACTCCGATGGGAGCCTCTCACGATATAAAGCCAGGTGGGTTTGTCGTGGCTTTTCTCAACAACAAGGAATTGATTACGATGAAACATTTTCTCCTGTTGTTAAACCTAGCACCATTCGTACCGTTCTTAGTGTTGTTGTCTCCTCTTCCTGGCCTATTCACCAACTTGATGTTATAAATGTTTCCTCCATGGTTCCCTTCAAGAAACTGTCTACTGTCAGCAACCTCTGGGTTTTGAAAATCCATCCTTTCCAACTCATGTCTGTCTTCTTCAGAAATCTCTCTACGGTCTTAAACAGGCCCCAAGAGCTTGGTTTCAACGCTTCTCCTCCTTCATCCAAACAATAGGCTTCACTCCATCTCTCTCGGACACCTCTCTTTTTGTGTATCATCAAAATTCCGACACTGTCTATTTACTTCTCTATGTAGATGATATCATTCTCACCGCATCCTCTCAAAATTTCTTAGATCATATTGTCTCTCTTCTTAGATCTGAATTTTCTATGACTTACCTAGGACTCCTTCATCATTTCTTAGGCATTACTATTGTTCGAGATTCCTCCAGCCTTTTTCTTTCCCAACGCCAGTATATTCTTGATCTACTTAACCGTGCCGGTATGCTTGACTGTCAATCATCTCGCACTCCTGTCGATACTAGTTTTAAACTTTCGGCTGCCGGTGAACCCTTTTCAGATCCTACTCTCTATCGTAGCCTAACAGGTGCTCTCCAATATCTCACCATTACTCGTCCTGAAATCTCTTTTGCTGTTCAACAAGCATGTCTCTATATGCATGATCCACGGGTTCCTCACTATAATCATGTTAAACGCATTCTTCGGTATTTAATAGGAACTCTCAATCATGGTCTCCACCTAAATAATTCTTCTCCAAACTCTCTTACCGCATACTCTGATGCAGACTGGGCTGGTTGTCATGACACTCGAAGGTCCACTTCCGGTTTTTGTGTTTTTCTTGGTAACAATTTAATTTCTTGGTCCTCGAAAAGATAGGTTACGGTCTCACGTTCGTCGGCCGAGGCTGAGTATCGCGCCGTGGCACATGCCGTTGCAGATATAATCTTGGTCCTCGAAAAGACAGGTTACGGTCTCACGTTCGTCGGCCGAGGCTGAGTATCGCGCCGTGGCACATGCCGTTGCAGATATAATCTGGATTCGGCAGTTACTATCCGAGCTACACAGGCCTATGGAGCAGGCCACTATTGTCTATTGTGACAACATATCAGCAGTCTACATGACCGGCAATCCAGTTCAACACCGACGCACAAAGCATATTGAGATTGATATTCATTTTGTTCGTGAGAAGGTCGCTCTTGGTCAGGTTCGGGTGCTTCATGTTCCCTCTACGGCTCAATTTGCTGACATTTTCACCAAGGCACTGCCTACTAAGCCGTTTCAAGATATCTGTTTCAGTCTCAACGTCGTCGAGCCTGCCATTGATACTGCGGGGGGATGTTAGAGTAGTCTTTATCGTATACGACTCCTAGTTCAAGTCATCTTTGTAACCTTACCCCAAGTCGGTTTGTACCCTCTTATATACACTTGTATGCCGCACCAAATCAATCAATAAGAATCAATTTTATTCATCTATCACTGCTTGCTCCCATTTAGCCTGTTCTTTTCTGATGTGCATCTAAAAGAATGATTCGTGGACCATGTTATAAAGCTTGTATTATCGCCACACTTGTCTAAGATGTATTAGCCCGCTTCAACCTTTGGGAGTAGGGATGGCAATGGGTAGGGTATGGGCGGGTACGACACTTTTCTACCCAAACCCATACCCAAATCTTTTTTCTATACCCACCCACTTCACTATCCATGGGCGCAAATTGGTACCCATGCCCATACCCATCGGGTATCCTATACCCAATGGGTATCCAGTGGGTACAATATATAGGATTAACATGACAAAATTAAGATGAGAAAAAGGTCTAAATTCAGGTACCCATTTGGTGGGTACAATATATAGCCTTGGTTGGGGATGAATTGATGAGGATTCAGTAACCTGGCTCTTGATTGCTTCATCTTCCGAAGTCAAGGAAAAGTAGAGAAGATAATGTTGGGGAACGTAGTATTTTAAAATTTTCCTACGATCACGCAAGATCTATCTACCAGATGTATAGCAACGAGAGGGAAGAGTGTGTCTACATACCCTCGTAGACCGGGAGCGGAAGCGTCAAGTGACGCGGTTGATGTTGTCGAACTTCTTCGCGATCCAACCGATCAAGCACCGAACGTACGGCACCTCCGCGTTCAGCACACGTTCAGCTTGATGACGTCCCACGAGCTCTTGATCCAGTTGAGCTTCACGGGAGAGTTTCGTCAGCACGACGGCGTGGTGACGGATATGATGTGTTCACCAGCGTAGGGCTTCGCCTAAGCTCCGCGACGGTATGACCGAGGTGTGATTCTGTGGAGGGGGGCATCGCACACGGCTAAAACAATTCAACGTGTGTGTCTTTGGGTGCCCCCCTGCCCCCGTATATAAAGGAGCAAGGGAGGGAGGCCGGCCAACCTCTCCTGGTGCGGCTAGGGAAGGAGTCCTACTAGGAATAGGATTGCAATCCTATTCCTAGTAGGATTCACCAAAAGAAAGAAGAGGGAAAGGAATAGGAGAGGTGGCGCCCCCCCCAATCCTAGTCCAACTAGGAACCCTAGGTGGGGGCGCCGGCCAGCCCTATGGGCTGCCTCTCTCTTTCCCTTTAGGCCCACTATGGACCATCCCCTCTCGTAGGGGGTTCCGGTAACCCCCTCCGGCAATCTCGATAAATCCGAAACTTTTCCGGAACACTTCCGGTGTCCGAATATAGTCGTCCAATATATCAATCTTTATGTCTCAGACATTCCGAGACTCCTCGTCATGTCCGTGATCTCATCCGGGACTCCGAACTACCTTCGGTACATCAATACTCATAAACTCATAATACCGATCGTCATCAAACGTTAAGCGTGCGGACCCTACGGGTTCGAGAACTATGTAGACATGGCCGAGACTCATCTCCGGTCAATAACCAATAGCGGAACCTGGATGTTCATATTGGCTCCTACATATTCTACGAAGATCTTTATCGGTCAAACCGCATAACAACATACGTTGTTCCTTTTGTCATCGGTATGTTACTTGCCTGAGATTCGATCGTCGATATCTCTATACCTAGTTCAATCTCCTTACCGGCAAGTCTCTTTACTCGTTCCGTAACACATCATCTCGTGACTAACTCATTAGTCTTTTGCTTGCAAGGCTTATTATGATGTGTGTTACCGAGAGGGCCCAGAGATACCTCTCCGACACTCGGAGTGACAAATCCTAATCTTGATCTATGCCAACACCACAAGTACTTTCGGAGACACCTGTAGAGCATCTTTATGATCACCCAGTTACGTTGTGACGTTTGATAGCACACAAGTTGTTCCTACGGTATTCGGGAGTTGCATAATCTCATAGTCATAGGAACATGTATAAGTCATGAAGAAAGCAATAGCAGTTAAACTAAACGATCATAGTGCTATGCTAACGGATGGGTCTTGTCCATCACATCATTTTCCTAATGATGTGATCCCGTTGATCAAATGACAACTCATGTCTATGGTTAGGAAACATAACCATCTTTGATCAATGAGCTAGTCTAGTAGAGGCATACTAGGGACACTCTGTTTTGTCTATGTATTCACACATGTACTAAGTTTCCGGTTAATACAATTCTAGCATGAATAATAAACATTTATCATGATATAAGGAAATATAAATAACAACTTTATTATTGACTCTAGGGCATATTTCCTTCAGTCCCCCACTTGCACTAGAGTCAATAATCTAGCTCACATCGCCATGTGATTTAATACCGATAGTTCACATCGTTATGTGAATAACACCCATAGTACACATCGCCATGTGACCACCACCCAAAGGGTTTACTAGAGTCAATAATCTAGTTCACATCGCTATGTGATTAATACCCAAGAGTAATAAGGTGTGATCATGTTTTGCTTGTGAGAGAAGTTTAGTCAACGGGTCCGTCACATTTAGATCCGTATGTATTTCGCAAATTTCTATGTCTACAATGCTCTGCATGGAGCTACTCTAGCTAATTGCTCCCACTTTCAATACGCATCCAGATTGATACTTAGAGTCATCTGGATTTAGTGTCAAAGCTTGCATCGGCGTAACCCTTTACGTCGAACTCTTTATCACCTCCATAATCGAGAAACATTTCCTTAGTCATCCAGTTACTAAGGATAATTTTGACCGCTGTACAGTGATCTACTCCTGGATCACTATTGTACCCCTTTGACAAATTCATGGCAAGGTACACCACATGTTTGGTACACAGCATGGCATACTTTATAGAACCTATGGCTGAGGCATAGGGAATGACTTTCATTCTCTCTATATTTTTCTGCCGTGGTCTGGCTTTGAGTCTTACTCAACTTCATACCTTGTAAAACAGGCAAGAACCCTTTCTTTGACTGATCCATTTTGAACTTCTTCAAAATCTTATCAAGGTATGTGCTTTGTGAAAGTCCAATTAAGCGTCTTGATCTATCTCTATAGATTTTGATGCCTAATATGTAAGCAGCTTCTCCGAGGTCTTTCATCGAAAAACTTTTATTCAAGTATCCTTTTATGCTATCCAGAAATTCTATATCATTTCTAATCAACAATATGTCATCTACATATAATATTAGAAATGCTACAGAGCTCCCACTCACTTTCTTGTAAATACAGGCTTCTCCAAAAGTCTGTATAAAACCATATGCTTTGATCACCTCATCAAAGCGTATATTCCAACTCCGAGATGCTTGCACCAGTCCATAGATGGATCGCTGGAGCTTGCATACTTTGTCAGCACTTTTTGGATCGACAAAACCTTCTGGTTGCATCATATACAACTATTCTTTGAGATATCCATTTAGGAATGCAGTTTTGACATCCATTTGCCAGATTTCATAATCATAAAATGCGGCAATTTCTAACATGATTCGGACAGACTTAGGCATCGCTACAGGTGAGAAAGTCTCATCGTAGTCAACTCCTTGAACTTGTCAAAAACCTTTCGCAACAAGTCGAGCTTTGTAAACAGTAATATTACCGTCTGCGTCGGTCTTCCTCTTGAAGATCCATTTATTTTCGATGGCTTGCCGATCATCGGGCAAGTCAACCAAAGTCCACACTTTGTTCTCATACATGGATCCCATCTCAGATTTCATGGCTTCAAGCCATTTTGCGGAATCTGGGCTCATCATCGCTTCCTCATAGTTCGTAGGTTCATCATGGTCTAGTAACATGATTTCCAGAACTGGGTTGCCGTACCACTCTGGTGCGGAACGTACTCTGGTTGATCTATGACGTTCAGCAGAAACTTGATCTGAAGTTTCATGATCATTATCATTAACTTCCTCACTAATTGGTGTAGGAATCACTGGAACAATTTCCTGTGATGTACTACTTTCCAATCCGGGAGAAGGTACAATTACCTCATCAAGTTCTACTTTCCTCCCACTCACTTCTTTCGAGAGAAACTCTTTTTCTAGAAAGGATCCGTTCTTAGCAACGAATATTTTGCCTTCGGATCTGTGATAGAAGGTGTACCCAACAGTCTCTTTTGGGTATCCTATGAAGACACATTTCTCCGACTTGGGTTCGAGCTTATCAGGTTGAAGTTTTTTTTCACATAAGCATCGCAGCCCCAAACTTTAAGAAACGACAACTTTGGTTTCTTGCCAAACCATAGTTCATAAGGTGTCGTATCAACGGATTTAGATGGTGCCCTATTTAACGTGAATGCAGCTGTCTCTAATGCATGACCCAAAACGATAGTGGTAAATCGGTAAGAGACATCATAGATCGCACCATATCCAATAAAGTACGGTTACGACGTTCGGATACACCATTATGCTGTGGTGTTCCGGGTGGCGTGAGTTGTGAAACTATTCCACATTGTTTCAAATGAAGACCAAACTCGTAACTCAAATATTCTCCTCCACGATCAGATCGTAGAAACTTTATTTTCTTGTTACGATGATTCTCTACTTCACTCTGAAATTCTTTGAACTTTTCAAATGTTTCAGACTTGTGCTTCATTAAGTAGATATACCCATATCTGCTCAAATCATCAGTGAAGGTCAGAAAATAACGATACCCGCCACGAGCTTCAACACTCATTGGCCCACATACATCAGTATGTATGATTTCCAACAAATATGTTGCTCGCTCCATAGTTCCGGAGAACGGAGTTTTAGTCATCTTGCCCATGAGGCATGGTTCGCAAGCACCAAGTGATTCATAATCAAGTGATTCCAAAAGTCCATCACTATGGAGTTTCTTCATGCGCTTTACACCAATATGACCTAAACGGCAGTGCCACAAATAAGTTGCACTATCATTATTAACCTTGCATATTTTGGCTTCAATATTATGAATATGTGTATCACACGATCGAGATCCAACAAACCATTTTCATTGGGTGTATGACCATAGAAGGTTTTATTCATGTAAACAGAACAACAATTATTCTCTAACTTACATGAATAACCGTATTGCAATAAACATGATCAAATCATATTCATGCTCAACACAAACACCAAATAACACTTATTTAGGTTCAACACTAATCCCGAAAGTATAGGGAGTGTGCGATGATGATCATATCAATCTTGGAACTACTTCCAATACACATCGTCACTTCATCCTTTAACTAGTTTCTGTTCATTATGCAACTCCCATTTCGAGTTACTACTCTTTAGCAACTGAACCAATATCAAATACTGAGGGGTTGCTATGAACACTAGTAAAATACACATCAATAATCTGTATATCAAATATACCTTTGTTCACTTTGCCATCCTTCTTATCCGCCAAGTATCTAGGGCAGTTCCACTTCTAGTGACCATTTCCTTTGCAGTATAAGCACTTGTTTCAGGCTTGAGTTTAGCTTTGGGTTTCTTCACGGGAGTGACAACTTGCTTGTCATTCTTCTTGAAGTTCCCCTTCTATCCCTTTGCCCTTTACTTGAAACAAGTGGTCTTGTTAACCATCAACACTTGATGCTTTTTCATGATTTCTATCTTCGCCTACTTCAGTATCGCGAAGAGCTGGGAATTCCTTTTGTCATCCCTTGCATATTATAGTTCATCACGAAGTTCTACTAACTTGGTGATAGTGACTACAGAACTTTGTCAATTACTATCTTATCTGGAAGATTAACTCCCACTTGATTAAAGTAATTGTAGTACCCAGACAATCTGAGCACATGCTCACTGGTTGAGCTATTCTCCTCCATCTTGTAGGCAAAGTACTGTCAGAGGTCTTATACCTCTCGACACGGGCATGAGTATGAAATACTAATTTCAACTCTTGGAACATCTTATATGCTCCATGGCGTTCAAAACGTTTTTGAAGTCCCGGTTCTAAGCCGTAAAGCATGGTGCACTTAAACTATCAAGTAGTCATCATATCGAGCTTTTGTCAAAACGTTCATAACGTCTACATCTGCTCCTGCAATAGGTCTGTCACCTAGCGGTGCATCAAGGACATAATTCTTCTGTGCAGCAATGAGGATAATCCTCAGATCACGGAACAATTCCGCATCATTGCTACTAACATCTTTCAACTTGGTTTTCTCTAGGAACATATGAAAAATAAACGGGGAGCAACATCGCGAGCTATTGATCTACAACATAGATATGCTAATACTACCAGGACTAAGTTCATGATAAATTAAAGTTCAATTAATCATATTACTTAAGAACTCCCACTTAGATAGACATCCCTCTGGTCATCTAAATGATCACGTGATCCAAATCAACTAAACCATGTCCGATCATCACGTGAGATGGAGTAGTTTCAATGGTGAACATCTTATGTTGATCATATCTACTATATGATTCACGCTCGACCTTCCGGTCTCCAGTGTTCCGAGGCCATATCTGTATATGCTAGGCTCGTCAAGTTTAACCCGAGTATTTTGCGTGTGCAAAACTGGCTTACACCCGTTGTATTTGAACGTAGAGCTTATCACACCCGATCATCACGTGGTGTCTCGGCACGACGAACTTTCGCAACGGTGCATACTCAGGGAGAACACTTATACCTTGAAATTTAGTAAGGGATCATCTTATAATGCTACCGTCGTTCTAAGCAAAATAAGAAGCATAATAAGATAAACATCACATGCAATCAAAATATTTGACATGATATGGCCATCATCATCTTGTGCTTTTGATCTCCATCTCCAAAGCACCGTCATGATCACCTTCACAAAACATGATCATCTCATACAAAAACCGTATAACTCATCATGTCTTGACCATATCACATCACAACATGCCCTGCAAAAACAAGTTAGACGTCCTCTACTTTGTTGTTGCAAGTTTTACGTGGCTGCTACGGGCTTAGCAAGAACCGTTCTTACCTACGCATACAAAACCACAACGATGTTTCGTCAAGTATGTGCTGTTTTAACCTTCACAAGGACCGGGCGTAGCCACACTTGATTCAGCTAAAGTGAGAGAGACAGACACCCGCCAGTCACCTTTAAGCAACGAGTGCTCGTAACGGTGAAACCAGTCTCGCGTAATCGTACGCGTAATGTCGGTCCGGGCCGCTTCATCTCACAATACCGCCGAAGCAAAGTATGAAATGCTGGTAAGCAGTATGACTAGTATCGCCCACAACTCGTTGTGTTCTACTCGTGCATATCATCTATGCATAGAAATGGCTCTGATGCCACTGTTGGGGAACGTAGTATTTTAAAATTTTCCTACGATCACGCAAGATCTATCTACCAGATTTATAGCAACGAGAGGGAAGAGTGTGTCTACGTACCCTCGTAGACCGGGAGCGGAAGCGTCAAGTGACGCGGTTGATGTTGTCGAACTTCTTCGCGATCCAACCGATCAAGCACCGAACGTACGGCACCTCCGCGTTCAGCACACGTTCAGCTTGATGACGTCCCACGAGCTCTTGATCCAGTTGAGCTTCACGGGAGAGTTTCGTCAGCACGACGGCGTGGTGACGGATATGATGTGTTCACCGGCGCAGGGCTTCGCCTAAGCTCCGCGATGGTATGACCGAGGTGTGATTCTGTGGAGGGGGGCACCGCACACGGCTAAAACAATTCAACTTGTGTGTCTTTGGGTGCCCCCCTGCCCCCGTATATAAAGGAGCAAGGGAGGGAGGCCGGCCAACCTCTCCTAGTGCGGCTAGGGAAGGAGTCCTACTAGGAATAGGATTGCAATCCTATTCCTAGTAGGATTCACCAAAAGAAAGAAGAGGGAAAGGAATAGGAGAGGTGGCGCCCCCCCCCCCCAATCCTAGTCCAACTAGGAACCCTAGGTGGGGGCGCCGGCCAGCCCTATGGGCTGCCTCTCTCTTTCCCTTTAGGCCCACTATGGACCATCCCCTCTCGTAGGGGGTTCCGGTAACCCCCTCCGGCAATCCCGATAAATCCGAAACTTTTCCGGAACACTTCCGGTGTCCGAATATAGTCGTCCAATATATCAATCTTTATGTCTCAGACATTCCGAGACTCCTCGTCATGTCCGTGATCTCATCCGGGACTCCGAACTACCTTCGGTACATCAATACTCATAAACTCATAATACCGATCGTCATCAAACGTTAAGCGTGCGGACCCTACGGGTTCGAGAACTATGTAGACATGACCGAGACTCATCTCCGGTCAATAACCAATAGCGGAACCTGGATGTTCATATTGGATCCTACATATTCTACGAAGATCTTTATCGGTCAAACCGCATAACAACATATGTTGTTCCTTTTGTCATCGGTATGTTACTTGCCCGAGATTCGATCGTCGGTATCTCTATACCTAGTTCAATCTCCTTACCGGCAAGTCTCTTTACTCGTTCCGTAACATATCATCTCGTGACTAACTCATTAGTCTTTTGCTTGCAAGGCTTATTATGATGTGTGTTACCGAGAGGGCCCAGAGATACCTCTCCGACACTCGGAGTGACAAATCCTAATCTTGATCTATGCCAACACCACGAGTACTTTCGGAGACACCTGTAGAGCATCTTTATGATCACCCAGTTACGTTGTGACGTTTGATAGCACACAAGGTGTTCCTACGGTATTCGGGAGTTGCATAATCTCATAGTCATAGGAACATGTATAAGTCATGAAGAAAGCAATAGCAGTTAAACTAAACGATCATAGTGCTATGCTAACGGATGGGTCTTGTCCATCACATCATTCTCCTAATGATGTGATCCCGTTGATCAAATGACAACTCATGTCTATGGTTAGGAAACATAACCATCTTTGATCAATGAGCTAGTCTAGTAGAGGCATACTAGGGACACTCTGTTTTGTCTATGTATTCACACATGTACTAAGTTTCCGGTTAATACAATTCTAGCATGAATAATAAACATTTATCATGATATAAGGAAATATAAATAACAACTTTATTATTGACTCTAGGGCATATTTCCTTCAGATAAGTACTTTAGGTATATGAGGGGTCTGGGGCGATGGCTGGCTATGGGCCTATGGTCCGTGGGCTAGTTAAGAACTCAAGATAATTATTTACTCACATATTACATGATTTAATTAATTTATTTATTTTTTGGGTATCCATTGGGTTACCCATGGGTATAATTTCATACCCATACCCTACCCATGCTTTTTGCGGGTATGGATACCCATACCCATGGGTGTGAAATGGTAAAAAGTCTCACCCATGCCCACTATTTTTGGGTAGGGTACCCGTGGGTACCCATACCCATGGGCAAAACTGCCATCCCTATTTGGGAGTGCTTTTCTTATTTTGCCATATTCTTTCGACTAGGTTGCGACCATACAAACATCCACTAACCGTGTTGCATTCGATCGGGACCTACAGCAGGTATTTCTCTTTCTAGTTAGAATATTTAATGTCTTACAGCCCGCCTACATCACCTTATTATACTTGCTCTGAATCGGCTGCCTCGCGCGCATCCATGTGTCGCTGGATCAACTCGCGCGCCGCGGCTCCCCGCATCATGTGGACCATACGTACAATGGATCGACCGAGCACCTCCCGCCCCTCTTCGAGTCCCTGAAAAACGAGACTGGAGCGACCGAGCAGAGCGAGCCAACGATTGGAGTCGGACCTCGCTCGGTTGAATGGGCTGTCTCAACCGGCCCAATTAACCACATGCCTTGGTTTTGTCTTCCAGAGTAGCAGCCCTTTTAGAACAGTCGGGCCATGACGCTAAAGGAGTTGGGCTACCACGCTACAGGATGCCATATGAAGCAGATCTGACGGCCAGGATTGTTCAAATCAACGAAACGGACGGCCACAAAGCCTAATGGCGTGAGAGAGCTCGGATTAGGCTCAGTTTTACTGTTCTAAATTAGAACTCGTGCTTGCTCCTATTCCTAATCGTACTAGGAACACGTCGCGGACCGATACAAATCCGCGTTGGATACTTCTGCTGTCCGGACAGCACGGTCCAGACGGATGCAGGCAGTTTAAGAGTCAGTGTTGGAGATGCCCTGACCAACTGGGAAACTCGACCTTATGTGTAGGAGTCATTCTTTTTATACATTTAACGCAACACCGTAAAAACACACAGTTTTCTGTTTTGGTTTCCTTTTTCTATTCTCTTTTCTTTTGTTATTATATCCGCTAAATTTTTCTAATTTGTGTTTAAAAAAACTGTGAAAATGTTCTTCAAAATCGATGAACTGTTTTCTAATTTTGTGAATACTTTATCAAAATGGACGTTTTTTCAGATATGTAAAGTTTTTTCAAATTTGATGAACATTTTTATAATCAATGATTTTTTCTTTAATTAATGAACTTTTTACAAATTTTTTGATTTTTTATAAATTTGATGAACGTTTATTAAAATTGATGAAAATTTTCCAAATTTATGAACTTTTTTCCAAAATCGATAAACTTTTACCAAACTGCACATTTTTGAAAAACATTCAAGGCTTTTTCTGAATTTTCATGAAATTTTCAAATTTATGACCTTTTTTGAATCTATGATTTTTTTTTCAATTTTTCATGAACTTTTTGCAAAAGTCAACTGGTCAAATTGTCCATATCATCTGGTTAACAAGTGATGAAATTAAACACGAGCAACAAGCAAACCAGGAGCGACCAACGACCAGCGAGCGAAAAGTTTTTTTTTTGCGGGGTATAAGCGAAGAGTATTTTATTGGGCCGGCCCAAGTAAAGCCGCGCAAGAGTCAGCTTTGTCAACGAGTGCATGAAGCACGGATTAGGAGCTCCCGACTGAAGGGTGCAACCGCAAAGGAAATTTTGGTCCCCTCACGCTGAGAGGTAGAGGGACCTCGCATCTTCAAGAGTATTACTTTTTTCATCATTCTTCGGTTATCATCGTATTTTGTGAGAATAAATTTACTCACATTCTTTTGGCGATGCGATGAGGTTAGAGAGTTTTCAGTCCTTGTATTCGGATCTAGAGAGTTTAGGTTAATGTGTCAAACTTTTTTTCTTGGTTTGATTCTTTATGAAGTTGAAATCTTTTATCAACACTGTGGTGAAGATATTGTGGTCCGACGTCTTGCACTTCTAGGGAATCATCCCCAGTCCTAATATGTTCATCGATCAAGGCTTCCCATCTTTTCTGACTGGTGAATCAAGGCGCTTTCGAAAACTATTATTTATAATGTTCATGCGGGTGAAAGAGTGACAACATCGTTGCTCCAGTCCAATTGCAACCTCTTTACGAAAGTCTTTATTGTATTTCTTCAAGCAGAGATTGATGCAGCGAAGAATATGTTTGCAAGAGATTTCATTGTAATTCTTAGTCATAGGAGTTACTTTGCATTTTCTTGGATCTTAGATCCAAACTAGTGTACTTGTAATTGTTATGAGTATAAGTAAAATTAGGCTACCCGTAATGGTAGTATCATACATAGTATCATGCATGCCAACTAGACAGTTTTGATGAGGTGGCACAGTATTTAATGAAGTAAGAGAGGGTTGAGTATCATATCATTATACCGTATCATATTAAATAATGTGCTACTATGTGTCATGCATGGTAATAAATGAACCATTATATGATACCAAATATGATACTATGCACTACGGATGTAGTATCAAACACTAGTATCATATGCATGATACTAGTATATGATACTCCCCACTACGACCAGTCTTATAGGTGTTACTAATCCCTATAAGGGGAGATAGAAAGGATTTTTGACGATGTACACCACCTCCTTCCCCCAAGCTAGGGTTCATGCCTCTCACCGACGTCGCCACAGGTCCGCTTCGTCTCCGATGGCCCTAGGGCCATGTTGGCACAGTGGATCCTGGCAAGGCCCGGCGGGAGGGCTCCAATTTAGGTCGTTCATTTCTGTTTTGTTTCCTGCTCAGAAAGACGAGACAACGACGACTCCCAGAAGATGAAATAAAGGTCTCCCCACCTAGGCCCCATTCCGAGGGTGCGTCTAGCATCCTTGGTGGGCGTGTGGAGGTGTGTCTCCGGCGGATCTATCTTTGGTGGATTTACTCAGATCTCATCGTTGTTCGTCTATGTTCGTGTTTCTTTGGGTTGGGTCCTTCTGATCTACCTTATTCTTTATCGGTGGCGGTTGTTGTTCTAGTGCGCTGGTCCTATGGGACTTGAGCACGACGATTTCCCAGCGGCAAGCACTTCTACGGGACTAGGGCTCTATGTTGTCACACCTTGCTATGAGATTTTAACGTAACTTGCTTTTCTTTTCTCTTTTTTCTCCGACAACAACCCGCCAACCCCTGTAACCGGAATCTCTGTAATTGTCTCAGTCTGCATAATATATGGTTCAGGCAGGTGTATGCCTACCGTAGACGAGTCAAAAAAAAAAAACCTAAATCCTTGGAGCCTTTTGACACCAAAATTTGTCTAGGTGGAGGTATGTCTGTAATAGGGAAGTGGACTAGTAATATAGGATCGGAGAACTCTAGGCAAGTCCAAATATAGGTGATTGAATTCAAGCTGGTCTGATGAAGGACGAAGCAGGGGTGGTGCAGCTGTTACTAGGCACAATTGCACTCACCGCCGTCTGAAGAATTAGTTTTAACTCGCAAGACTACTCGTTAAGTGAAGACCCGATTTACCCCGCAAAAAAAAAGAGTGAAGACTCGATTTCTTAAGCTACAAGTTCAACAGTGCACAACAATTCTGCTGTATACGTAGGGATATGTTCCGATGATATTCTTACCCGTGAAAAATTGCAACAGCATTGTCACATCAAACAATACAGGCGTCCTATTTATCATGCAAAATTTCAGCTCCACCACAAGTAATGCTTGCAGCTAGAACATAAGAAGTCAGAGAATTAACAATAGTTCCAAGGAAAAGACAAGTGGATAAGAGAAAGCAGCAGTGAGACGGTTAGAATGATGAGCTAGCAAATACAACTTGAGCAAAATAACTCATTTTTAAAATTCATACAATTTTTATAACTCGCTTTTTAACACTGTCAATGGAGAAACAGAACCACATATGTTGTATAATGCAAGGAATACTCATAAAATTAGTATAATTAGCTACCTCATAATGGAGAATTAGATCATATAGGGAGACAGGGAGTACGTAGGAAGCCAGGAATATATACAGGAACGGAACCTGAATTGATTTCGGGTGGGCACCGCACCAGAACGATAAGCCAACCGGTGGCTTTCATGGTTAGTTTCCATCTCATATATCTCTTTTCCAATTTGATTCCTCGTTTCTATTTTGGCACACACTCCATGCTTAAACGTTTTTTTTTTCGAGGGTACGTCAAAGGCGTACCATAGCTTTATAGAAGGGAGAAATATGTACAAGACTCCATCCTTAAACGTGAAGCCCTCGAGAATTGGTTGGGTTGCCTCTTGTGGATTTGGGAATCAAGACTCCACAGAGTAGAGAGAAGACGGGCAGCAACTAATTATAGGTACCCTTCCATAATAAAAAAATAAAAAAATTAGAAGACATGCTATAGGTGAGTTTTCTACCACGTGACATATGTGGTAAGCAATCCAAACAATTGAAAGAAAAAAGAAGGTGAGTTTTCTGGTCACTTCGAGGGCGCGCCAGAGTGTTTACGTGCGACAACATGTCGTGTGGTGGGCAGATCCAGCTCAAAAAGTCAGAGTTTCACGAGAATGGAAGGAGCACGCGTGCACAAGAACAACGACAGCCATGGCGTTAATCTTGCTGCGGTGAAGAGTGAACTAGGATTGGCTGAAGCGCAATCTAAGGAGCATTGCACCTGTTTCTTTTTTAGTTTACTGGCTGGGCTTGTCAGGCCAGAGACCTTGCAGCAGCATATCGCTACCGTCGCCGCAGGGGACGGGTGCGCAGATGGACAGGACGATCTTGGGGAGGATGAAAATGGCGGGCCAACAATGATGGGGACTACTACAAAGCACCACGGCAAGGAGAGCAGTGAATCATCGTTGACGGAAAACAAGGCTTGAGGCTGCCGAGGAGGCATCGCGTGGGACGGGAGACAAGCACAGGTGTTGGTGACAGGAGGTCTTAGTCGCAAAAGCAAGGCTTAGTAGGGGACGCCTGCCATCACAGGGTCAGATGTATAAATCCAATATTTTCTCTCCATTGTCTAGTATCCAGCAGTGCTAGTTATTTTCGCCAGCCCAACGCTTCTCCCGCATTAGTTTCCTGCTATATTTATCCACAAGGCAGCAATAACAACAACACCATGGAGAGCATGGGTGATCATGATCACACTAGATCGACCACAATGACATGTGTTTGAAACCACAGCTGAGAAGCACACTCAAACACACTAGTTTTAGTTATCCTACTGTCATGAGTAAAGAAAAGAGCAGCCAAGCACAGGCACTTGCAAAAAGCAAGAGACGACGAAATCCCACTTGCTGAAACAATACTAGGGGTATTCAAAAGAATCATGCTACAATAGAAACCTGGCTCATGAAGTTTTAAAGATAACATATAAACACTGCCGATCCCCACAGGTGCAATGCGACAAACTCCACTAGAACAGAACATACCTTTCCTTCATCTATAACCTATTGGAAACAAAATTACCATTATGTTAGAAACCTCATTTATAATGACAGAACCTAATAGTAGCACTATGTATGTACGAACAAGCTGTTTGTACAAAATCATCATTAGCCCAGCAATATCATAGGGTTGGCCATATCTCCTAGCAGTACCAGTGAAAACAATATATTTGACACTTCAATTTGTGGATTGTGGGGGATTTGAATGCCATGATTCGATGTCATATAATGGTAAAACAATGAGACCGGCTTTTCAACATCGGGGTGTCTAGACACCCGGCTATCAGGCCGTTCAGGCAATAGCTGTCTCATTGGGATATGTGTGTAGTCCTGCACCACCGTTTTCATTAGCAGGCAATGTGAATAGTAAATGGATGTGACAAAACTCTACTGCTTTTTTTTTTTTTTGTGCTGCCGCCGGCATTGCTCCGCTCGCTGTGGATCCGATGGTGCCGTGCGTCAGTGCGTGGGCCGACTCGACTGTGCCGCAACCAACTCGTGCGTACGAAACCCAGATAAAATGACTCTCATGATCCATCCAAACAAAGAGCCCAGCCCACTAAGTAGTAAAGGGTTTCTCGGCCCGCTACAAACTTTTACAAAATGAAGAAAAAAACACGAGACGGTCTACTCTGCTCTGCTCCGTCCACATCCATCCATCAGGCTTCTTCCATGGCATTGGCGCCGTCCAAGTCCAACGATTATGATTGGGTGACGGCGACGCGGAATCGGGCGAGGCCGACCTTGGAGCCGGTGGCCTTCACGTCCGCCTGCACCTGCTCCCGGAAGTCACCGTAGCTGAACGCCCTGTACCTCTCCTCGCGACAAGCTGACGGCGGGCCGACGATGACGGCGTCCTCCCGCGGGAACGCGAAGTAGCAGAGCGAGAGCGACATCCTGTCCACCACCGCCGGGGACACCACCCGGTGCTCCGGGCTCCGGTACGCGTCGCCGCTCATCGCCTGCAGCATGTCCCCCACGTTCACCACCAGGGCGCCCTCCACTGGACGGACAAAGCACCACCTACCACCATGGAAAACCTGCAGCCCGCCCACCATGTCCTGGTTCAGGATGGACACCACCGAGCTGTCCGTGTGCGCCTCCATCCCCACCTGCCGCCGCCCCGCGCCCGACGCAGCCGGGTACCGGTACGCCCGGAAGATGCTGCCGCGCTCCGTCAGGTACGACGCCCGCTGCTCTGAGTCCAGCCCCAGCTCGCCGCTGGCCAGGGCGTCGAACAGCTTCCGGGCGATGCGCGCCATGTGCGCCACGTACTCCCCGCTCACCGCCTCCATGAACGCCGCCAAGGCAGTGCCGTCTGCTTCGCTGCCAGCACCGTCAGCAGAAGAAAGACAATTGCCGGCGCCGGCGTCGACGTGCAGCCCCTCGAGCCAGTTGCGCTCCTTGACGGGGAGCGCCGCCAGCGCCGGCGTGCCACAGAAGTAGCCGGGCAGCCGGGACTTGTTGGCCGCGTCCAGCTCAAAGAGGCCGCGCGCCAGACCGAACAGGCGGGCGGTGAGGTCGCCGGGGACGCCGTGGTTGACCAGCCGGAACACGCCCGGGTCCCGGCACGCTGCCACCAGCTGCTCCGTCAGGCTCGGCTCCTCACCCTCGAGGTCCACAGTGGGCACCTCCAGCTCCTCCAGCCCACACTCGTCTGCCAGCTGATCCATGGATCCCCTGCTCTGCTGCTGGATCAAGAGTTGATGGATCTAGACGGAGCAAGAGCAGGGAAAGGGACAAGCTTTTTTGTTTATAGTGGCCAACTGATGATGAGCAGACCAAACTTTGCTCTTTGTTTTTAGCTTCTTTCGTCGGCTAGTGTGCCTCACTCCTCCTTTTTTCCTTTGCAACTAATACAATCTCGTTTCAAAAGAAATAAAGAGTTAATTTACAAAATCATTTCGAATAAATGTCCACCGGCTTGCAATGTCCTGGCTTCAAGTAGGCTATATCGCACCAAATATTCTATATATGGATCATATTAATTTCTTTCCAAAGATAGGTGGTACTTAAATATAATCATTAATTGTTTATACATATCGAATACCAAAAGATATGCTCCTTTCTATAATCATTAATTGTTTGTATATAACGAATACCAAAAGATATGCTCTCCCTGAATATAAATACACATGCAAACTTTCTCATTGATCATATTCAATTCACAATCCAAAAAACCACAAGTACACAAGATGAGAATTCCATTCTTACTCCTCATAGCAACTCTAGCAGACCCCGCATCCGTCCCCGACCCGCAAAATAACCGCCAAAATGCGGGTACGGGCCGGAAAGCCTGCCCGACCAGACCCCGCATCCCGCCCCGGCCCGCAAAAAATTTTAGGGGGCGCGGCAAATTCCCCACCCCAACCCGGGAAAACGAGGGTTTCACCCTCGCGGCTGCGGTGCCCTGCATCACAAAGAAGCAGTTGGCGGGAGGGACATTTGAGCCCCGCACTCTTTTCCCCCTCCTTCCGTCGCCACCCGCCCTTGCTTCCGCCCGCCCGCCGCCGGCGATTCTGGCCATATCTTCGAGCAGAATCGCTCTGCGGGGCCGCCACACACCCTCCCGCGTCGAGCCGCTGCATCGCCCCTCCGGATCCGACGAGAAGAGCCGCCCCCCAGTCGCTGCTGTCGCTGGGATCGACCACAGCCGAGCGCACCACCCTCGTCGCCGCCCGGGATCACTCATCACCGGTTAGTCCCTTTTTTGTGAATTTCGCGAGCTGTGTAGTAGATTGAGGCGCCGTTGTGCGTGTAAATGGACTTGACCCCGTGCGAGAAGTTCTTGCTATCCGATTCGTCCGATTCGGACGACTCGGATGTGGAGACCATGCTTGCGACCTTTCGACAGCAAACATGGGTAATGGCGCTTGCCGTGAAGGAGCATGAAGACGAGTACTGGAAGAGGAGGCGAGGATCTACTGTTGGGCGTCTGTGCATTCCGCGGAATCGCCATCTTGGAAATGAGATGTTGATGCAAGATTATTTTTTGGATAATCCTACATATCCTGCACACCTCTTCCGCAGAAGGTACCGAATGCGCCGATCCCTTTTTTGTGAAAATTGTTGAAGCTTGCGAGGCAAATTGCCGGTATTTCACTCAAAGAAGGAATGTCGTGGGCTTAAAGGGATTTAGTGCATATTAAAGTTTTGTATTGCATTATTTTAAGTTTGCTACGGTGATTTGAATAATTATTTTTAATGTGAATGATTATTGTTTTATGTTTGATTTGAATAATTCAGTTTGTTTTCGATTGTTGAATTATGTTGGATTTGATATTTGCGGGCTGATGATATGCGGGGATGCAGCGGCGCACAGAGCAGAACCCGCATAGCCGACCCGTAAAAAAGCATATTCCGCGAATATACTTTTTTACGGATTCGTTTGGGGGGTTTGCATCTGTGCCAGCCCGCGCCGCCCGCAAAAGTTGTTTTGCGCGAATGATCCATCCTCGGTCCTTGTCGCTGAAAACAAGAATGCCACGGCCCATGCTCGTGGCTTAGTGCCCTTTAGCTCTGTCTATGTGTTTGACGACGTGCTCACCGAGGGGCCCGCGAGTACATCTAAGGTAGACCTGGCCATGCGCAGCCCGGCCCGGCCCGACGCTGCTCCCGGGCCAGGCTCGTGCCTAGATATTGAGCCCGTTGGCCGGGACGGGCCGGGCCCGGGCTAGTCAAATTCGTGTTTTTTTGAAGGGGCCCGGCCCGAGGCCCGTCGGGCTTTTGCGTGTTCAGGCCGGGCTCGGGCCCAAAAAACAGACCCGACGGCCGGGCCGGGCCGGGCTCGGGCCTGGGTTTTTTGCACCGGGCTTTGGTAGGCCCGGCCCGAAGCCCGGCCCAGCCCGAGGTTTGGCCAGGTCTAAGCTAAGGTGGTTGGGAATGCACATGTATGTACATTGAAACGGGGAAAGATGGGTACACTATATTGGAAACTATTGATTGTGAGATGACAGATGGTCCGTTCAAAGGTAGCTCGTTCGTGATGTTCTCAATAAACCAATTCAGTAATCCAATTAGGGAGCTCCCTCTTATTGGAGGTCGTGGTGCGTTTCGAATGGCCCAAGGGCACGGCTTGCTTAGGACTGTATGCATTAACTGTATCAACTCCGTGAATCTGTCCAAGGGAGATATCATCGAGTATAATGTGACTCTCTACCTCCGTTGAGATTATATATTGTTGTCACAGATTTCTTTAGCGGAAATAATAATAATGGATGATAGGTTTTCCTTGTTATTGTGCTTTGTGAGATTCCCTCTCAAAATATGATGCTAAGCTTGCAGTCCACTACTTTGCCAATAATCATCATGTCTTACTATTTCTAGTCCTAGAATAGCACTATGCGTCCCAAATCATTTGCTTGCTTTTAGGCCTTTATGTAGCTTTCATTTCAAACTAGCAGCCAGCAGAATGGGCGTGCTGCGGTAATAATAAATATATGACCAAAAGTATAGGTCAAAACTTGATGAAGCATATACCTTTCACCGCATATGACAACAATAGTAATAACTTAGCACGGTATGATGCATTTTGAAAATAATCTATTTTTGGCTCTTCCTCCACAAACCCGGTGTGGGAGATTATTTGGAAAGTAAATCTACCTAGCAAAATAAATATATTTTTGTGGAGAGCATTGCTTCGATACGGCTTTTCTTGACATAAACAAAAAATATTGTATTTAGACTGGAAAATAAATTTTCAATGTAACAGAGTTGTCACTAAAGTGAGTACAAATTGTGACTATTGCATTTGTGCCATACATGGCTGGATTATATTTTGGAAGAACTTCTAGTTTCGTGAGGTGTTTGTCTAATCATTCCATTTTTCTGTGTTCCAGAGATGTTCCATATGAAGCAATAGATGATTTGCTTTAGTTTTGAATCATGTTAGTCACTGTTTTCTTGTCTAGCTAGCAACAACGAAATTATAATTACAAAATCAGCAAAGAAGGTTGGGAAGACTATAAAGTATGGCCACTTTTCTTTTGTGCATAAGAAGTGATAGTATAGTCATTGAATTACATTTCTTATCTAAATAGATTGCAAACAAAGTGGAATTCAATTTTTTACTATATATGTGAAATTTGGCATGTATTACATATATGTATGCAACAAATAAAAATAAATAAAAGCCCGTGGCAACGCACAGGCATTCTACTAGTAAAGGTAAGTCAACAGTGTCTGACCCATGCTTATGGCATCCGAAGATCAGATGTTTGCATGACAACCCGAGTTGTCATGAGTGCATTTTCATCACCACTTTGTTTGGTTTTGGGGTGAGAGAGGCTCGAACTCTCGACCTCAGGATCACTCACGTTATAGCTATGAGACATACGCGCTAGCCAACTGCGCCACCACCCCAATATTGAATGCCAGACTTACTAAGACATTCTTATTCGATAGTGCATGAACCCCCCC
>LR738710.1:34010348-34025804 GCA_902687465.1 Secale cereale
AAGACAGGATGGGTACTGGTTGATCAATTCAATCTACAGAAGTGGGCGATGCTATGAAATTCATGTTGGAGAAAAGGTGCAAGCAATTATATTCTTCGTGATGTTTCTTTCTTACTTGGACAAGAATATGGACACAGATGTACATAACCATTGATGGGTTCCTCTTCCTCTGCCTCCAGCAAGCGCAACGCTAGTCCGCTTCATCCCTGGTGGCCTTAGGGCTACGGTGGCGTGGTGGACCCTGGTCCTTGACGGTAGGAGAGCTTCGCTTTTAGATATTCATTTGTATATTTTGTTAGGGTTTGTGTTCTGCTTAGGAAGACGAGATGGTGCCGCCTCTTTGAAGATGGAATAATGTTCTCCCCGCCTAGCCCCCGTTCCGGTGAGCGTCTAGTATCATCAGTGGACATGTGGAGGTGAATCTCCAGCGGATCTTTCCTTGGTGGGTTTGCTCGGATTGGTCGTAGTTCGTCTACGTCCGCGTGTCTTTTGGTTGGATTCTTCCAATCTATTCTTCAACGACGACGGATTCTATTTTGGTGTGCTAGTTGAAAGATCGTGGATGTCGCCTAGAGGGGGTGAATAGGCGCTTTAAAATAATTACGGTGTAGGCTTAAACAAATGCGGAATAAACCTAGCGGTTAATTTGTCAAGCACAAAACCTACAACAACTAGGCTCACCTATGTGCACCAACAACTTATGCTAAGCAAGATAAACTACTAAGTGATAGCAAGATATATAGCAAGAAACAATATGGCTATCACAAGCCTAAGATATAGAATAGATAAACCTCCACAAGAGAAGAACTGGCATGACCTCCAACATCGAAAACATCATAGAAGATGCATGTGAACTCCGTTTTCGATGAACTCGAGCTTGTCATCAAGATAACCATAAGCTCCATATCTCACAAGGAGAAGAACCAAACAAGAGCCAATAAAGATGATGCAAGAATGCAATGGTTTGAGCTCTCTATGAACGATACGATCAAGCTACTCATCAAGAGCCCCCCTTGATAGTACGGCGATCGATCCTATAACCCGGTCTCCCAACTACCACCATGAGACCGGCAAAATAGAAAACATATCAAGGGCAAACCTTTGCATTGCACATAGTCCACTTGAGCTAGATGATGACGATCTTGACTCCCTCAAGTTGGACCATCTTTCTTGATTGCGTTGGCTCAATGAAGACTAGTTGATTGCTCCCCCATACTCTACTATGGGTGATCCACTCTCCGGCACATCTTCACAAGTCCATTAACACCACAATGGACGACAAGCTTCAAGCACTTGATCTATTCGTGATGATCCCCTTGAACTTGCACACCGCAATCTTGATGACGATCACCACTTGATGTCATCCTCCATGGGTTGTATAATATCTTCCTCTTGACGCAAGCCCGTGGAAACAAACCTAACCCTACATACAGCTCTCACGTAGACCATGGGTTAGTACACAAAGCGCAATGGACAATGCTTACCATACCATGAGATCACTTGATCCCTCTCGGTACATCGTCTATGCTTTGTGTGTTGATCAACTTGATTCACTCTTTGTCTTAGTCTTGATCAACCTCTCACATGACCAATTTTTCGTTAATTCCTTGAATAGCACATTGGTCATCACATACTCTCCTTGAAACCAACAAATGGACTCCAAGAAAAGCCTATGGACAAAACCTTCAAATATAACTATTCCTATGGGGTCTTAGCATGACAACTTCCCGACTGTATACTATGGGGTCATCAATTACCAAAACCAAACATGGGGGCACCGCATGTTCTTTCACTAGTCCTATGGGGCCTTAGCATGACGACTTCCGAACTGCATACTATAACAACTATTGTCCGGCTCTGGCGAGGGACGGGCGATGATAGCAACGCGCTTTGGGCTCGCGTCAATACTTGTAGTCCTTGCTAGGTGTTTTACGGATCTGGATTTATTTTTATTATTTTAATGTTTGTTGTACTGCCATAATTGAAGATGAATAGATCAAAAAATTCCCAGAAAAAATATGTACACTACCCTAGGTAAGGGCATCTCCAACACAGACCCCAAATACCGGAGGGGACCAATGTGCAGACACTAATGTGGGGCCATCCAACCATAGTCGCATAAATTTAAAGCAAACGAATTACATGCAAACCAGGTAGTTTTCATCTAAATGGGATGAAAAAAAATTATATTTCAGACATATTTGAACTAAAATATAGCGGACTAGGCTAGCCTATTCTAACCTAGTCTATGACCGGCCTTCTCTCCGCCCGTTTCCCACCCCATATCTTCCCTATGTCTGGCAAAAAGCTCAGCGGAACGTCATGAGCCCTAGAGAATATGCTTCGGCGAGAGGGGAGAATAACACCCGCCTTTGTGAAACCCGAATCACTGGTTGGATTTAGAATGGTGGAAGACGGTGATGGTGGCCTACGCCTCCGCAAACTGGGCAAGTCACCCGCTATGAGGTCGGTCACTACGGCAGCGGTGGCCTTCTTAGGACCCGAGTGACGATGGCCTCCCTTGGTCTACTAATCCTTGCTGCCAGCGGCGCCCGCGGACGTGTTGGCTACGTCATCGTGGCAACAAGGCCCAACAAACACAAAGCTAGCAACATCGTCTATGTCGTCGTAAACCCGAGTCACCGCCTCATCCATCTCCTCATAGGTGGCTTATTTCTTTGCCCGCGGGATGCAATGCCGCATTCGCTCATGGTGGATTTCGCGGGTGGCGCGATAGGACAGGAGCAGAGCCTCCTGCTCGTGCATGTCCACGTCGACTTGCTCCTCTATGTGCCAGTGGTTAGCCTCTGCATCACTGGCACACAGAGGAGCATCAACTATGTTCTCACCAAACTTGCTCCTCCACGTCGACCCCAAACTTAGCCTCGAGTGCGTCCCACATATCTTTTCCATTATCAATTGACGCATAAGCATCAACTATGTTCTCACCAAGAACACTCAAGAGAGCAGCCCTAAACAGGGTATCCATTTTCTGAAAAGCTTGTTCCTGTTGAGCATCATAATCTCCTTCAGGTTTACCGAGAGTGGCGTCATAGCAACTCATGGTTTGAAACCATAAGACCGCTCTCACGCGCCACATCTTATAGTGGATACCCTCAAACACACGATGTCTCATGGAAGCAGCAAAACCCCTTGGGGTAAATTGTCTATAATAAGGTTTTTGGATTGTTGAAAATATGAGCAATTTACCATATGATTTTATGAACATAAATATTAGATAAAATATGACTAATATAATAGAGATGGAGCAAGTCATGAAATCTAGCAGAGGGATAGAAAATAGCATTTGTACATGTGAACTAAAACAGAACTCATGTAGAACAGAGAATAGAACAAGATAAAATAGAGCAAGAAACTGTTGCATGATTTTAAACAGAGAGATCATGGGGACGTACGAAGCAGCGGCAGAAGCACCGGTCTTGGGGTTGGTGTCCTTGCCAGCCATGTCGTCAAAGTGGCTGTCGACGTCGGGGAAGAAGTCTTCGTCGGGGAAGTAGTCGTCGGCGACCGGATCGTCCGTGATGAAGCAGCTAGTAGTCGCGCTGAGCGGTCCCCAAAAAGCTTATCACCCTTCTCCCGCACAGGACTCAAAAGGTGTAGTTTCGGAGGTCTACTGTCCCGACCTGCGGTGCATGCCACAAGCCGGGATGAGGAAGACAGCAGCAGCTCAGAGATGGAACCTATGGCGAGAGGAAGGAGTAGTTCTAGTGCGTCTCACTAAGAGGAGCGACCTTCCTTTTATAGGCGCAAGAGAAGGAGGCGAGAGGCTGTGCCGGGAGCTGAAGGGAACGAGGGATATGAAACGAACTGGCAGCAACCGGAGGGTGCAGCATTCGTATTTAGTATCCACTACAGCAAAAGCTTTCCACCTCCCGAGTGACCTTTTGTATACCCGTAGTGCGTGGCAAAAATTTAGACATCGGCTCATTCCCGCAACCCGCGGCGAGGCGGGCGGCAGAGGAGGAGCCCGCGTGGATGTCCCTCTTGTTCTCATGCTAGTACAAGTGGGGAAAGAACGTCCCTTATAAGGAGGTCCAACTCCCTCTAAACTAGCAATGCGGGACTAAACTTTAGTAGTGCCCCTTGCCTTGCACGAATGGGCTAAGTGGGACTCTAGGATTTATTAGGAATTTATGAAATTATTATTGGGCTGCCCCATAAGTAGATAAAATTCCAGCAATCCCCCACCAGATCCCAGAGGCACACAAAATTTGCCTTTGGTTCCAAAACACTGTTTTATATACCGATACTGCAGTGGAGACTGTTAATTTGAACTTCCACCTAAAACTCTATGTTACATTAGTAAGCAACTTGAACAGTGGACTGGGCCTTGAACTGCAAGTTTTCTGCGAATCTAGCTTCACACGAAGCCTTGACGGATACTTGGCTACCGTGGGTCTTCCCCGCGGGTGGAGCTTATGCGTCATACTCCGTGACCTTTCATGAGTTTACTAGGGAGAACCCTACTTTCATAGATTGCGACGTTTGACAATCAGACTCATAAAGGTGTGTTCTTCAAAAGATGTTCTGCGGGACAACATCTCTGCTTACATGAGCCGCTTAGAACACGTTAAGATATACATCAATCTGCCATGCAAATTTAGGAGAGTATTGCATCTTCATGGAGTGGTATTGTTAATAGTAAGGATACTCTCCTCTTAGTTGACCAACAGCTTGTCTTCCACATCTAATTCACGGGATCTCCGATCACATAGACTAGGTTATCATTGTGAACAACTCATATTGTGGGTCTCATACCCATCTCCCTCGATGCATTATCCATCACATTTCGTGATAGACCCTTAGTAAAAGGATCTGCCAGATTTTTAGACATTTGGATATAATCCAATGCAGTTACCTCGGAGTTTTTCATTTTCCTGACAGACTTTAACCTTATTTGAACGTGTCTTGATGACTTCATGTTTTCCTTTGAGCTGCTCACTTTCGTGATCACAGTTTGATTGCTGTAGTTCATAAGGATACCCGGTACAGGTTTCTCAACAACCGGCAAGTCATTCAAGAGCCGACGAAGCCAATCCTCTTCGACCGTAGCTGTATCTAATGATGTGAGCTCTGCTTCCATTGTTGACCTCGTTAGGATGGTTTGCTTGCAAGACTTCCAAGAAACAGCGCCACCTCCATGAGTGAATACATATCTGCTCGTGGCCTTTATCTCATCAGCATATGAGATCCAGTTTGAGTAACTATACCCTTCAAGCACCTTTGGGTGCCCGGTGTAGTGAATTCCATAATTTGCAGTGCCTTGTCAAATAACGCAAAACTCTCTCTAGACCTTTCCAATGCACACCTCCTGGTTTTGAGACAAACCGACTCAGTTTGCTAACAACAAAAGAGATGTCAGGTCTTGTAGCACTGGCTAAGTACATAAGCGAGCCAATAATCTGAGAATATTTCAAATGATCTCTAGCAGTTCTTTGATTCTTTCGAAGTAGCACGCTGGCATCATATGGTGTTGGAGAGGGCTTGCATTCACTATAGCCAAAGTGACTCGAGATCTTTTCCACATAGTGATTGAAGCAATGTAATCACACCATCATCGTCTCTCAACAACTTGATGTTCAGAATGACATCAGCCACTCCTAAATCCTTCATCTCGAAACAACGAGATAGGAAATTCTTGACCTCCTTAATAACATTCAAATTTGTTCCGAAAATCAGTATGTCATCAAAATACAATCAAAGGATAAATCCCTCGCCCCCACCATGGTGATATATAGTACACACATTTGTCAACTTCGTTCACAACAAAGCATGCAGCTGTTAAAGTTCTTTCAAACTTCTCATGCCACTATTTGGGTGCCTGCTTGAGTCCATACAAAGACTTCAACAACTTTCACACTTTTCCTTCCTGACCATCTATTACAAACCCATCTGGTTGTTCCATATAAATTTCCTCACCCAACTCTCCATTTAGGAAAGCAGTCTTAATATCCATTTGATGAACGAGAAGACCATGTGAGGCGGCTAGTGAAAGTAGAACTCAAATAGTGGTCAATCGCGCCACAGGTGAGTAAGTATCAAAGAAGTCTTCACCTTCCTTTTGGGTATAACCCTTAGCCACGAGCCGTGCCTTGTACTTTTTGATAGTATCATCAGGCCTAAGCTTCTTCTTGAATACCCATTTGCACCCTATAGGTTTGCACCCATAGGGACGATCAGTAATCTCCCAAGTCTCATTCGCCAAGATGGAATCCATATCATTACGAACCGCTTCCTTCCAGTAGTCAGCATCTTCAGATGCATAGGCCTCTCAAATAGAACTGGGAGTGTCATCTATTAGATAGACAAGAAAATCATCACCAAAGGACTTTGCAGTCCTCTGTCTCTTGCTCCTAGTAGGAGCTTCATTGTTCTCCTCCACGGGTTTTTTCAAAGTGTTCCATCAAAATGGTAGGTTCAGTAATTGTAACTGATTCTTGATTCGATGAACTAGGCATCTCCTAAGTAGATGAGGTAGCCATATCCTTCATGGGAAAGATATCTTCAAAGAAAGTCGCATCATTAGACTCCATGATTGTACCGACATGCATGTCAGATACCTCAGATTTTACAACCAAAAATCTATAGCCAATGCTATGTAAAACATATCCCAGGAAAACACAATCCACAGTCTTTGATCCAAGTTTGCGCTTCTTTGAGATTGGCACATTGACTTTCGCCAAACAACCCTAGGTTCATAGATAAGAGAGTTTTAACATTTACTTGTCCCATTCCTTGAATGGAGTTATCTCTTTTTTCTTTGTGGGAACTCGGTTTAGGACATGACATGCAGTCAATATTGCCTCCCCCCACCATGCCTTGGATAGACCCGATGTGTCTAACATGGCGTTAACCAAATCAGTTAGAGTACGGTTCTTTCTTTCTGCCACCCCATTTGACTGAGGTGAATAGGGAGACGTCCTCTCATGGATTATACCATGTTCCGCACAAAAAGCATCAAATTCATTGGAAAAAATACTCTCCACCACGGTTGGACCTAAGCCTCTTGATTTTACGATCAAGTTGGTTTTCCACTTCAGCTTTGTAGATCTTGAAAAAGTTCAAAGCCTCATACTTAGATTTCAGAAGATACATATGACAGTATCTAGCGGAGTCATCAATTAACGTCATGAAATATTTCTTTCCACCTTTTGTCAAAACACCATTCATTTCACATAGATCTGAATGTATGAGCTCCAGTGGTGCAAGATTTCTCGTTTTCGCAGTCGGGTGAGACTTACGAGGTTGCTTAGCTTGCACACAAACTTGACACTTAGACCCCTTGACGGTGGTGAAACTAGGGATTAATTTTAATTAGGCTAGTCGCGACATGCAACCAAAGTTAACATGACACAGACGTGAATGCCACACATTTGATTCACTATTTTTGCAAAAATGATTAACAAAT
Organism: Secale cereale; assembly: GCA_902687465.1. Taxonomy (NCBI): domain Eukaryota; kingdom Viridiplantae; phylum Streptophyta; class Magnoliopsida; order Poales; family Poaceae; genus Secale; species Secale cereale. The sequence continues at coordinate 34,017,778 of LR738710.1, forward strand.
TTATTGCAAACATCTGACAAGGATAAATGAAACAGGCCTCCTGGCTCATAGCCTTTGCCAACAAACGTTCCATACTTGGATATTATAAATTTATTCGACTCAAAGACAAGCTTGTAGCCATTTCTACATAATAGAGATCCGCTAACAAGATTTTTATTGACGGAGGGGACATAATGCACGTTCTTCAGCCGCACGATTTTCCCTGAAGTAAACTTCAGATCGACCGTGCCAACACCATGAACAGAAGCACTTGAACCGTTACCCATCAGCACGGTGGAAGTCCCTGCGGTCTGATAAGACGAAAACATGGAAATATCACCGCATACATGCACATTAGCACCCGTGTCAATCAACCAATCAGGAGATGATGTTGGGGAACGTAGTATTTCAAAATAATTCCTACGATAACACAAGATGTATCTAGGAGAAGCATAGCAACAAGCGGGAGGGTGTGTCCACATACCCTCGTAGACCGAAAGCGGAAGCGTTTAGTAACGCTGTTGATGTAGTCGAATGTCTTCACGATCCAACCGATCCAAGTACCGAATGTACGGCACCTCCGAGTTTAGCACACGTTCAGCACGATGACGTCCCTCGAGCTCTTGATCTAGTTGAGGACGAGGGAGAGTTTCGTCAGCACGACGGGGTGGTGACGGTGATGATGAAGTTACCGACGCAGGGCTTCGCCTAAGCACTGCAACGATATGACCGAGGTGTGTAACTGTGGAGGGGGGCACCGCACACGGCTAAGAGATTGTCTGTTGTGACTTTTGGGTGCCCACTGCCCATGTATATAAAGGAGGGAGGAGGAGGAGGCCGGGCTAGGAGGGGCACGCCTATAGGGGGAGTCCAACTAGGATTCCTAATCCTAGTTGGAGTCCCCTTCCTTTTTCCAAGAGGTGGAGAGAGGGAGAAGGAAAGAGGGGGGCGCCGCCCCCTCCTAGTCCAATTCGGACCAGCCCATGGAGGGGCGTGCTTCCTTCCCTTGTGGCCCTTCCCCCCTTTCCACTAAAGCCCAATAAGGCCCAATACTTCCCCCGGTGAATTCCCGTAACTCCCTAGTACTCCGAAAAATACACGAATCACTCGAAACATTTTCCGATGTACGGATATAGCCTTCCAATATATGAATCTTTACCTCTCGATCATTTCGAGACTCCTCGTTATATCCGTGATCTCATCCGGGACTCCGAACAAACTTCGGTCATCAAAATCACATAAATCATAATACTAATCCTCATCGAACGTTAAGCGTGCAGACCCTATGGGTTCGAGAACTATGTAGATATGACCGAGACACATCTCTGGCCAATAACCAATAGAGGAACCTGGATGCTCATATTGGCTCCTACATATTCTATGAAGATCTTTATTGGTCAAACCGCATAACAACATACGTTGTTCCCTTTGTCATCGGTATGTTACTGTTGGAAATATGCCCTAGAGGTAATAATAAAATGGTTATTATTATATTTCCTTGTTCATGATAATTGTCTGTTATTCATGCTTGAATTGTATTATTCGGAAACAGTGATACATGTGTGAATACATAGACCACAATGTGTCCCTGGTAAAGCCTCTAGTTACTAGCTCGTTAATCAACAGATGGTCACGATTTCCTGACCATGGACATTGGATGTCATTGATAACAGGATCACATCATTAGGAGAATGATGGGATGGACAAGACCGAATCCTAAGCCTAGCACAAGATCGTGTAGTTCGTAATGCTAAAGCTTTTCCAATATCAAGTATGTTTTCCTTAGACCATGAGGTTGTGCAACTCCCGGATATCGTAGGAATACTTTGGGTGTGCCAAACGTCACAACGTAACTGGGTGGCTACAAAGGTACGCAGCGGGTATCTCTGAAAGTATCTGTTGGGTTGGCATGAACCGAGACTGGGATTTGTCACTCCGTATGACGGATAGGTATCTCTGGGCCCACTCGGTAAGACATCATCATAATGAGCTCAATGTGACTAAGGAGTTAGTCACGAGATGATGTATTACGAAATGAGTAAAGAGACTTGCCATGACGAGATTGAACAAGGTATCGGTATACCGATGATCGAATCTCGGGCAAGTACTGTACCGATAGACAAAGGGAATTGCATACGGGATTAAGTGAATCCTTGACATCGTGGTTCATCCGATGAGATCATCGAGGAACATGTGGGAACCAACATGAGTATCCAGGTCCCGCTGTTGGTTATTGACCGGAGAGTTGTCTCGGTCATGTCTACGTGTCTCCCAAACCCGTAGGGTCTACACACTTAAGGTTCGGTGACGCTAGGGTTGTAGAGATATATGCATACGGTAACGCGAATGTTCTTCGGAGTCCCGGATGAGATCCCGGACGTCACGAGGAGTTCCAGAATGGTCCGGAGGTAAAGAATTATATATAGGAAGTCCAATTTCGGCCATCTGGAGAGTTCCGGGGGTCACCGGTAGTGTACCGGGACCACGGGAAGGGTCCCGGCGGTCCACCGGGTGGGGCCACCCATCCCGAAGGGCCCCATGGGCCATGGGGGGAGGGGAACCATCCCATGGTGGGCTGGCGCACCCCCTTGGTCCTCCCCCCTGCACCTAGGGTTGGGAACCCAAGGGGTGGGGGGCGCCCCCCCTTGGCTTGGGGGGGGGAAGCCACCCCCCTAGCCGTCGCCCCCCTAGGAGATCCCATCTCCTAGGGCCGGCGCCCCCCTGGCCCCTATATATAGTGGGGGGAGAGAGGGCAGCCGCACCCTTGCCCCTGGCGCCTCTCTCCCCCCGTTACACATCTCCCTCCTCCCGCAGGTCCTTGGCGAAGCCCTGTAGTTTTTCCGTTGCATCCACCACCACGCCGTCGTGCTGCTGGATCTCCATCAACCTCTCCTCCCCCCTTTCTAGATCAAGAAGGAGGAGACATCGATGCACCGTATGTGTGTTGAACGCAGAGGTGCCGTCCGTTCGGTGATAGGGATCACGACGAGTACGACTCCATCATCCACGTTCTCTTGAACGCTTCCGCTCGCGATCTACAAAGGGTATGTAGATGCACTCCTTTATGCTCGTTGCTTGATGAATCCTTAGATTGATCTTGGTGAAGCGTAGGAAATTTTTTGAATTCTGCTACATTCCCCAACAGTGGCATCTGAGCTAGGTCTTTGCGTATATCTTGCACGAGTAGAACACAAAGCAGTTCTGGGCGTAGATTTGTTCAATTCTCTTGCCGCTACTAGTCTTATCATAATTCGGCGGCATCGTGGGATGAAGCGGCCCGGACCGACCTTACACGTACTCTTACGTGAGACAGGTTCCATCGACTGACATGCACTAGTTGCATAAGGTGGCTAGCGGGTGACAGTCTCTCCTACTTTAGTCGGATCGGATTCGATGAAAAACGTCCTTATGAAGGGTAAATAGAAATTGACATATCACGTTGTGGTTTTGGCGTAGGTAAGAAACTTTCTTGCTAGAAAACTATAGCAGCCACGTAAAAACTTGCAACAACAATTAGAGGACGTCTAACTTGTTCTTGCAGCCTGTGCTATGTGATGGGATATGGCCAAAAGATGTGATGAATGATATATGTGATGTATGAGATTGATCATGTTCTTGTAATAGGAATCACGACTTGCATGTCGATGAGTATGACAACCGGCAGGAGCCATAGGAGTTGTCTTATTTTTGTATGACGAATAACGCCATGTAATTACTTTACTTTATTGCTAAACATTAGCTATAGTAGTAGAAGTAATGTTTGGCGAGACGACTTCATGAAGACACGATGATGGAGATCATGGTGTCATGCCGGTGACAAAGATGATCATGGAGCCCTGAAGATGAAGATCCAAGGAGCAAAATGATATTGGCCATGTCATGTCACTTTATTTGATGGCATGTGATGTTTATCATGTTTATTACATCTTATTTGCTTAGAACAACAGTAGTAAATAAGACGATCTCTCACTAAAATTTCAAGAATAGTGTTCCCCCTAACTGTGCACCGTTGCTAAGGATCGTTGTTCCGAAGCACCACGTGATGATCAGGTGTGATAGGCTCTAACGTTCGCATACAACGGGTGCAAGCCAGATTTACACACGCAATACACTTAGGGTTCACTTGACGAGCCTAGCATGTACAGACATGGCCTCGGAACACGGAAGACCGAAAGGTCGAACATGAGTCGTATAGCAGATACGATCAACATGAAGATGTTCACAGTTGATGACTAGTCCGTCTCACGTGATGATCCGACACGGGCTAGTTGATTCGGATCATGTATCACTTAGATGACTAGAGAGATGTCAATCTAAGTGGGAGTTCATTAAATTTGTTTAGATGAACTTAATTGTCATGAACTTAGTCTAAAATCTTTACAATATGTCTTGTAGATCCAATGGCCCACGCTCATGTTGCCCTCAACTTCAACGCGTTCCTAGAGATAACCAAGCTGAAAGACGATGGTAGCAACTATACGGATGGGGTCCGAAACTTGAGGATTATCCTCATAGTTGCCAAGAAATCATATGTCCTTGAAGCACCGCTAGGTGATGCACCCGTTTTCCCGGCAGCCCAAGACGTTATGAACGCCTGGCAGTCACGTTGTGATGATTACTCCCTGGTTTAGTGCGGCATGCTTTACAGCTTAGAATCGGGGCTCCAAAAGCGTTTTGAGCACCACGAAGCATATGAGATGTTCCAAGAGCTAAAAATGATTTTCCAAGCTCATGCCCGAGTCGAGAGATATGACGTCTTCGACGCATTCTACAGTTGTAAGATGGAGGAGAATAGTTCTGTCAGCGAGCACATACTTAAATTGTCTGGGTTGCACAATCGCTTGTCTCAGTTGGGATTTAATCTCCCAGACGAAGCGGTTGTTGACAGAATCCTTCAGTCGCTCCCACCTAGCTACAAGAGCTTCGTGATGAACTTTAATATGCAAGGGATGGAGAAGTCCATTCCCGAGGTGTATTCAATGCTGAAATCAGCGGAGGTGGATATCAAGAAAGAACATCAAGTGTTGATGGTGAATAATACCACTAAGTTCAAGAAAGGCAAGGGTAAAAAGAACTTCAAGAAGGACGGCAAAGGAGTTGCCGCGCCCGGTAAGCCAGTTGCCGGGAAGAAGACAAAGAATGGACCTAAGCCTGAAACTGAGTGCTTTCATTGCAAGGGAACGGGTCACTGGAAGCGGAACTGCCCCAAATACTTAGCAGATAAGAAGGCCGGCAACGTCAAAGGTATATATGATATACATGTTATTGATGTGTACCTTACCAGCACTCGTAGTATCTCCTGGGTATTTGATACCGGTGTGGTTGCTCATATTTGTAATTCAAAGCAGGAGCTGCGGAATTAGCGGAGACTGGCAAAGGACGAGGTGACGATGCGCGTCGGGAATGGTTCCATGGTCGATGTGATGGCCGTCGGCACGCTATCTCCACATCTACCCTCGGGATTAGTTTTAGACCTTAATAATTGTTATTTAGTACTAGCTTTGAGCATGAACATTGTATCTGGATCTCGTTTAATGCGAGATGGCTACTCATTTAAATCCGAGAATAATGGTTGTTCTATTTATATGATAGATATGTTTTATGGTCATGCCCCGCTAGTCAATGGTTTATTCTTGATGAATCTCGAACGTGACATTACACATATTCATAGTGTGAATGCCAAAAGATGTAAAGTTGATAGTCCCACATACTTGTGGCATTGCCGCCTTGGTCATATTGGTGTCAAACGTATGAAGAAGCTCCATGCAGATGGACTTCTAGAGTCTCTTGATTATGAATCATTTGACACGTGCGAACCATGCCTTTTGGGTAAGATGACCAAGACTCCGTTCTCCGGAACAATGGAGCGAGCAACCAACTTGTTGGAAATCATACATACCGATGTGTGCGGTCCGATGAGTGTTGAAGCTCGCGGAGGCTATCGTTATGTTCTCACCCTCACAGATGAATTAAGTAGATATGGGTATGTCTACTTAATGAACACAAGTCTGAGACCTTTGAAAAGTTCAAGGAATTTCAGAATGAGGTTGAGAATCAATGTGACAGAAAAATAAAGTTCTTACGATCGGATCGTGGAGGAGAGTATTTAAGTCACGAATTTGGCATGCACCTAAGGAACTGTGGAATTGTTTCACAATTGACACCGCCTGGAACACCTCAGCATAATGGTGCGTCCGAACGTCGTAATCGCACTCTGTTGGACATGGTGTGATCTATGATGTCTCTTACTGACTTACCGCTATCTTTTTGGGGTTATGCTTTAGAGACTGCCGCATTCACTTTAAATAGGGCTCCGTCAAAATCCGTTGAGACGACACCGTATGAACTTTGGTTTGGCAAGAAACCTAAGCTGTCGGTTCTGAAAGTTTGGGGTTGCGATGCTTATGTCAAGAAACTTCAACCTGAAAAGCTCGAACCCAAATCGGAAAATTGCGTCTTCATAGGATACCCAAAGGAAACGATTGGGTACACCTTCTACCTCAGATCCGAAGGCAAGGTCTTCATTGCCAAGAATGGATCCTTTTGGAGAATGAGTTTCTCTTGAAAGAAGTGAGTGGGAGGAAAGTAGAACTTGATGAGGTGACAGTCACCCCTCCCGAACCGGAAAGTAGCGCAGTGCAGGAAATTGTTACTGAGGTGCCTGCACCGATAGGGAAGGAAGTTAATGATGATGATCATGAAGATTCAGATCAAGTTACTACTGAACTTCGAAGGTCCACAAGGACACATTCCGCACCAGAGTGGTACGGCAACCCTGTCATGGAAATCATGTTGTTAGACAACGGTGAACCTTCGAACTATGAAGAAGCGATGGCGGGCCCGGATTCCAACAAATGGCTTGAAGCCATGAAATCCGAGATAGGATCCATGTATGAAAACAAAGTATGGACTTTGGTGGACTTGCCCGATGATCGGCACGCCATAGAAAATAAATAAGAAGAAGACTGACGCGGATGGTAATGTGACCATCTATAAGGCTCGGCTTGTCGCTAAAGGTTATCGACAAGTTCAAGGGATTGACTACAACGAGACTTTCTCTCCCGTAGCGATGCTGAAGTCCGTCCGAATCATGTTAGTAATTGCCGCATTCTATGATTATGAGATATGGCAAATGGATGTCAAAACAACATTCCTTAATGGCTTCCTCAAGGAAGAGCTGTATATGATGCGGCAGGAAGGTTTTGTCAATCCTGAGAATGCTAATGAGGTATGCAAGCTCCAGCGCTCGATCTATGGGCTGGTGCAAGCATCTCGGAGTTGGAATATTCGCTTTAATGATGTGATCAAAGCGTTTGGGTTTATGCAGACTTGGGGAGAAGCCTGTATTTACAAGAAAGTGAGTGGGAGCTCTGTAGCATTTATCATATTATATGTGGATGACATATTGCTGATGGGAAATGATATAGAATTCTTGGAAAGCATAAAGGCCTACTTGAATAAGAGTTTTTCAATGAAGGACCTTGGAGAAGCTGCTTACATATTAGGCATCAAGATCTATAGAGATAGATCAAGACGCCTCATTGGTCTTTCACAAAGCACATACCTTGATAATATATTGAAGAAGTTCAATATGGATCAGTCCAAGAAAGGGTTCTTGCCTGTATTGCAAGGTATGAGATTGAGCACGGCTCAATCCCCGACCACGGCAGAAGATAGAGAAAAGATGAGTGTCATCCCCTATGCCTCAGCCATAGGTTCTATTATGTATGCCATGCTGTGTACACTAGTAGATAAAGGGTCATCAGACCCGGTTCATTTGGGCCTTTAGCCCCGGTTCCATAACCGGGACAAGAGGGTCGGTACTAATGCTCTGACCCTTTAGTCCCGGTTCAATCTAGAACCGGGGCAGAAGGGTGTCCACGTGGCCTGTGCACCGAGCCCAGGCAGGAGGGGCTTTAGTCCCGGTTGGTGGTACCAACCGGGACCAAAAGGCATCCACGCGTCAGCATTTCTGTGGCTGTGGTTTTTGTTTTTTTTTTTGAAAGGGGAGGGGGGGTTTTAGGTTTTGGGGGGTTAATTTAGGTGTT
>LR738710.1:34041452-34098658 GCA_902687465.1 Secale cereale
TCCGGGTGTTTGGAGCGCAGACTGTTCTTGTGTTCATCGACATACGGGGTCACCAATGTAGAGTTCTGTAGAACTGTGTAGTGTGCTTGAGACCAAGAATATCCGTCCCTGCATATTATTGAGTCCCTTCCAAGCGTGCCTTTTCCAGTCAGTCTCCCCTCGTACCGCGATTTAGGGAGACCTATCTTATTAAGGCCAGGAATGAAGTCAACACAAAACCCGATGACATCCTCTGTTTGATGGCCCATGGAGATGCTTCCTTCTGGCCTTGCGCGGTTACGGACATATTTCTTTAGGACTCCCATGAACCTCTCAAAGGGGAACATATTGTGTAGAAATACGGGCCCCAGAATGACAATCTCGTCGACTAGATGAACTAGGACGTGTGTCATGATATTGAAGAAGGATGGTGGGAACACAAGCTCGAAACTGACAAGACATTGCGCCACATCACTCCTTAGCCTTGGTACGAATTCTGGATCGATCACCTTCTGAGAGATTGCATTGAGGAATGCACATAGCTTCACAATGGCTAATCAGACGTTTTCCGGTAGAAGCCCCCTCAATGCAACCGGAAGCAGTTGCGTCATAATCACATGGCAGTCATGAGACTTTAGGTTCTGGAACTTTTTCTCTGCCATATTTATTATTCCCTTTATATTCGACGAGAAGCCAGTCGGGACCTTCATACTGAGAAGACATTCAAAGAAGATTTCTTTCTCTTCTTTCGTAAGAGCATAGCTGGCAGGACCTTCATACTACTTCGGAGGGATGCCGCCTTTTTCGTGCAAACGTTGCAGGTCCTACCGTGCCTCAGCTGTATCTTTTGTCTTTCCATACACGCCCAAGAAGCCTAGCAGGTTCACGCAAAGGTTCTTCATCACGTGCATCACGTCGATTGAAGAGCGGACCTCTAGGTCTTTCCAGTAGGGTAGGTCCCAAAATATAGATTTCTTCTTCCACATGGGTGCGTGTCCCTCATCGTCATTTGGAACAGCTAGTGCGCCGGGGCCCTTTCCAAAGATTACGTGTAAATCATTGACCATAGCAAGTACGTGATCACCGGTACGCATGGCGGGCTTCTTCCGGTGATTTGCCTCGCCTTTGAAATGCTTGCCTTTCTTTCGACATTGATGGTTGGTCGGAAGAAATCGACGATGGCCCAGGTACACATTCTTCCTGCACTTGTCCAGGTATATACTTTCAGTGTCATCTAAACAGTGCGTGCATGCGTGGTATCCTTTGTTTGTCTGTCCTGAAAGGTTACTGAGAGCGGGCCAATCGTTGATGGTCACGAACAGCAACGCCTTTAGGTCAAATTCCTCCTGTTTGTGCTCATCCCACGCACGTACACCGTTTCCATTCCACAGCTGTAAAAGTTCTTCAACTAATGGCCTTAGGTACACATCAATGTCGTTGCCGGGTTGCTTAGGGCCTTGGATGAGAACTGGCATCATAATGAACTTCCGCTTCATGCACATCCATGGAGGAAGGTTATACATACATAGAGTCACAGGCCAGGTGCTGTGATTGCTGCTCTGCTCCCCGAAAGGATTAATGCCATCCGCGCTTAAAGCAAACCATACGTTCCTTGCGTCCTTTGCAAACTCCTCCCAATACTTTCTCTCGATTTTTCTCCATTGCGACCCGTCAGCGGGTGCTCTCAACTTCCCGTCTTTCTTACGGTCCTCACTGTGCCATCGCATCAACTTGTCATGCTCTCTGTTACTAAACAAACGTTTCAACCGTGGTATTATAGGAGCATACCACATCACCTTCGCAGGAACCCTCTTCCTGGCGGGCTCGCCATCAACATCACCAGGGTCATCTCGTCTGATCTTATACCGCAATGCACCGCATACCGGGCATGCGTTCAGATCGTTGTATGCACCGCGGTAGAGGATGCAGTCATTAGGGCATGCATGTATCTTCTGCACCTCCAATCCTAGAGGGCATACGACCTTCTTTGCTGCGTATGTACTGTCGGGCAATTCGTTATCCTTCGGAAGCTTCTTCTTCAATATTTTCAGTAGCTTCTCAAATCCTTTGTCAGCCACAGCATTCTCTGCCTTCCACTGCAGCAATTCCAGTACGGTACCGAGCTTTGTGTTGCCATCTTCGCAATTGGGGTACAACCCTTTTTTGTGATCCTCTAACATGCGATCGAACTTCAGCTTCTCCTTTTGACTTTCGCATTGTGTCCTTGCATCGACAATGACCCGGCGAAGATCATCATTTGGTTCCTCTTGATCTTCAGCAGCTTCACCCGTTGCAGCATCATTGGGCACATCGTCTGGTTCCTCTTGATCTTCACCAGCTCCCCCCATTGCAGCATCACCGTATTCAGGGGGTACATAGTTGTCATCGTACTCTTCTTCTTCGCCGTCTTCCATCATAACCCCTATTTCTCCGTGCCTCGTCCAAACATTATAGTGTGGCATGAAACCCTTGTAAAGCAGGTGGGAGTGAAGGATTTTCCGGTTAGAGTAAGACATCGTATTCACACATTTAGTGCATGGACAACACATAAAACCATTCTGCTTGTTTGCCTCAGCCGCATTTAGAAACTCACGCACGCCCTTAATGTACTCGGAGGTGTGTCTGTCACCGTACATCCATTGCCGGTTCATCTGCGTGCATTTATATATAATTAAGTGTGTCAAAAACCATTACAGAACATCATAAATAGATAATTAAGTGACCAAATGGATAAAAGTTCATCATCACATTAAAACCAAAGTATATACATATATAGTTCTCATCTAACAACATATAGCTCTCCATACACATCGAAACTATGTAAAACATTTCAACGCGAAAACAAATTCTATCATAATCGCAACCAAGGTAACAATTGATCCAACGGCATAATGATACCAAGCCTCGGTATGAATGGTATATTTTCTAATCTTTTTAATCTTCAACCGCATTGCATCCATCTTGATCTTGTGATCATCGACGACATCCGCAACATGCAACTCCAATATCATCTTCTCGTCGACAATTTTTTTTATTTTTTCCTTCAAGAATTTGTTTTCTTCTTCAACTAAATTTAACCTCTCGACAATAGGGTCCATCTTGATCTTGTGATCATCGATAACTTCCGCAACATGCAACTCCAATTCCATCTTCTCCTCCTCCATTTTTTCCAATTTTTTCTTTAACGAAATGTTTTCCTCTTCAACTAAATTTAACCTCTCCACAAGAGGGTCGGTTGGAATTTCTGGTTCAACTACCTCCTAGACATAATAAAACATCTATGCATGTCAGGTTGGTCGGCATAACTATCATAAGCACTAAAACAAATAGTTATAAATTAAAGATAATATACCACATCCGAATCGTAGACCGGACGAGGGCCCACGTGGGCGGATATCAAAACCATCGCACTATATAATAACAAGCAATAATAAACGTAAGAAAATTAGACAAATATCTATCTAAAGCAATAATAAAAGTAAGAAAAGCATGGACATAACAAGAGGCTCACCACGGTGGTGCCGGTGACGAGATCGGCGGGGGCGATCGACGGCGGCGAAGACGGGGACGGGACGTGACAGACCGCTAAACCTAGACAAATCTCGGAGAAAATAGAGCTTCGAGAGGAGAAAAGCTTAACTAGTGTGGCTCGGGCATTCCACCGAACACGTTGTGTGCATAGGAGGTGAGCTAGAGCACCACCAACCCCTCTCCCCCTCGGCCAGAAAAAAAACAGAGCAGTGAGCTCTGCTCTTGAGTGAGGGGGTTTATATAGGCAACTCACTGGTCCCGGTTGGTGCTACACACCGGGACTAAAGGGGTGCCTTTGGTCCCGGTTCATAACACCAACCGGGACCAATAGTGGTGGGCCAGGAGCAAGAGCCATTGGTCCCGGTTTTTAGCTCCAACCGGGACCAATAGGTCCAGACGAACCGGGACCAATGGCCCACGTGGCCCGGCCGGCCCCCTGGGCTCACGAACCGGGTCCATTACCCCCATTGGACCCGGTTCTAGATTGAACCGGGGCTAATGGGCTGGACCAATGCCCTGTTTTCTACTAGTGGTACTAGACTTGATGTGAACCTTGCCATTAGTTTGGTAGGGAGGTACCAAAGTGATCCCGGTATGGAACACTGGACAGCGGTCAAGAACATCCTGAAGTACCTGAAGAGGACCAAGGATATGTTTCTCATTTATGGAGGTGACGAAGAGCTCGTCGTAAAGGGTTACGTCGATGCTAGCTTCGACACAGATCTGGATGACTCCAAGTCACAAACCGGATACGTGTATATTTTGAATGGTGGGGTAGTCAGCTGGTGCAGTTGCAAGCAGAGCGTCGTGGCGCATTCTACATGTGAAGCGGAGTACATAGCTGCTTGCGAAGCAGCGCAGGAAGGAGTCTGGATGAAGGAGTTCATCACCGACCTAGGAGTCATTCCAAGCGCGTCAAGCCCGATGACTCTCTTCTGTGACAACACTGGAGCTATTGCCATTGCCAAGGAGCCCAGGTTTCACAAGAAGACCAAGCACATCAAGCGTCGTTTCAACTCCATCCGGAATTATGTTCAAGATGGAGACATAGATATTTGTAAAGTGCATACGGATCTGAATGTCGTAGATCCGTTGACTAAACCTCTTCCACGGGCTAAACATCATCAACACCAGAACTCTATGGGTGTTCGATTCATCACAATGTAACTAGATTATTGACTCTAGTGCAAGTGGGAGACTGTTGGAATATGCCCTAGAGGCAATAATAAAATGGTTATTATTATATTTCCTTGTTCATGATAATTTTCTGTTATTCATGCTTGAATTGTACTATCCGGAAACAGTGATACATGTGTGAATACATAGACCACAACGTGTCCCTGGTAAAGCCTCTAGTTACTAGCTCGTTGCTCAACAGATGGTCATGGTTTCCTGACCATGGACATTGGATGTCATTGATAACGGGATCACATCATTAGGAGAATGATGTGATGGACAAGACCCAGTCCTAAGCCTAGCACATGATCATGTAGTTCGTAATGCTAAAGCTTTTCCAATGTGAAGTATCTTTTCCTTAGACCATGAGGTAGTGCAACTCCCGGATACTGTAGGAATACTTTGGGTGTGCTAAACATCACAACATAACTGGGTGGCTATAAAGTTACACAACGGGTATTTCTGAAAGTATCTGTTGGGTTGGCATGAACCGACACTGGGATTTGTCACTCCGTATGATGGAGAGGTATATCTGGGCCCACTCGGTAAGACATCATCATAATGAGCTCAATATGACTAAGGAGTTAGTCACGGGATGATGTATTACGGAACGAGTAAAGAGACTTGCCATGACGAGATTGAACGAGGTATCAGTATACCGACGATCGAATCTTGGGCAAGTACTATACCGATAGACAAAGGGAATTGCATACGGGATTAAGTGAATCCTTGTCATCGTGGTTCATCCGATGAGATCATAGAGGAACATGTGGGAACCAACATGGGTATCCAGGTCCCGCTGTTGGTTATTGACCGGAGAGTTGTCTCGGTCATGTCTACGTGTCTCCTGAACCCGTAGGGTCTACACACTTAAGGTTCGGTGACGCTAGGGTTGTAGAGATATATGCATACGGTAACCCGAATGTTGTTCGGAGTCCTGGATGAGATCCCGGACATCGGGAGGAGTTCCGGAATGGTCCGGAGGTAAAGAATTATATATAGGAAGTCCAGTTTCGGGCATCGGGAGAGTTCCGGGGGTCACCCGTAGTGTACCGGGACCACCGGAAGGGTCCCGGGGGTCCACCGGGTGGGGCCACCCATCCCAGAGGGCCCCATGGGCCGTGGGGGGAGGGGAACCAGCCCATAGTGGGCTGGCACACCCCCCTTGGGCCTCCCCCCTGCGCCTAGGTGATGGGCCTCGAACCCCTCGTTGGATTACCCCAAGTGGAAGGTGTAAGATGCAGTAAGTAGAAGTGTTTTCCCCTAGCAAAGATGCCAAGGATCGAATCCCCAGAGACTCCTAGGTTCAACAGGTAGGTGTCAACTGCTAACGGCGCAATTAGCAATCAACGTGGACCTGCACACAGATACAAATAACTTTGCTCCCAATGAGTATAGAGAGGTTGTCAATCTCACCGGCCTTGTAGTTCACTAAGGGTTAAAAGCAATATGATAGTAGTGATAGATAGTAATTTGCAATAGTAAGTAAAATAGTGTATGTGATCAATGATAGTAATATGGACCGGAGTCACATGATGTTCACTAGTGATGTCACTCTCCCAAAAGACGATAAAACAGCTATGCGAGGTAACAAATTACAGCTGGGCAATTGACAGGACCACGAACGCAAACCAATGCTGACTACATTGCAAGAAAGGTTGAGGTTCAAAGCATGGGCGGTACGCCAATGTAAGTAGACCGAAATCCATCTGCATCTACTACTAATCATCCACCTTGAGATATCTATCTAGAACATCTCGCTGGTATTAAGTTGCGAGTCCCACCCATAGTGTAAACTCAATGCAATAGACAACTGCATTAAAAGAACTTTGCGTAAAGTAAACAATCCTTGCACCCGCGGGCACAAGCACCGTTGTTTTCCCCCTTGTGGCAATAGCACATCCCCTAGACTCATGTTTCTGTCACTCAAGCTAGTCATCGAGGGGCATGAACCCACAATCGAGCATAACGTTCCCTCTTGGAGTCACTACTTACTACTTGGCCACCGGAAGGGTCCCGGGGGTCCACCGGAAGGGTCCCGGGGGTCCATCGGGTGGGGCCACCCATCCCAGAGGGCCCCATGGGCCGTGGGGGGAGGGGAACCAGCCCATAGTGGGCTGGCGCACCCCCCTTGGGCCTCCCCCCTGCGCCTAGGTGATGGGCCTCGAACCCCTCGTTGGATTACCCCAAGTGGAAGGTGTAAGATGCAGTAAGTAGAAGTGTTTTCCCCTAGCAAAGATGCCAAGGATCGAATCCCCAGAGACTCCTAGGTTCAACAGGTAGGTGTCAACTGCTAACGGCGCAATTAGCAATCAACGTGGACCTGCACACAGATACAAATAACTTTGCTCCCAATGAGTACATAGAGGTTGTCAATCTCACCGGCCTTGTAGTTCACAAAGGGTTAAAAGCAATATGATAGTAGTGATAGATAGTAATTTGCAATAGTAAGTAAAATAGCGAAAAGTAAAATAGTGTATGTGATCAATGATAGTAATATGGACCGGAGTCACATGATGTTCACTAGTGATGTCTCTCTCCCAAAAGACGATAAAACAGCTATGCGAGGTAACAAATTACAGCTGGGCAATTGACAGGACCACGAACGCAAACCAATGCTGACTACATTGCAAGAAAGGTTGAGGTTCAAAGCATGGGCGGTACGCCAAAGTAAGTAGACCGAAATCCATCTGCATCTACTACTAATCATCCACCTTGAGATATCTATCCAGAACATCTTGCTGGTATTAAGTTGCGAGTCCCACCAATAGTGTAAACTCAATGCAATAGACAACTGCATTAAAAGAACTTTGCGTAAAGTAAACAATCCTTGCACCCGCGGGCACAAGCACCGTTGTTTTCCCCCTTGTGGCAACAGCACATCCCCTAGACTCATGTTGCTGTCACTCAAGCTAGTCATCGAGGGGCATGAACCCACAATCGAGCATAACGTTCCCTCTTGGAGTCACTACTTACTACTTGGCCAAAGCAATAAATAACAATGGAGAACATGCAAGAATTACTTATGAACTAAAATATAAAAGAGGTGAATCAAATATATTACTCAAGATCAATCTGAACATAATCACATAATCCATCGGATCCCAGCAAACTCAACATAGCAACAACACAAGGATTACATAGGTGCCTCGATCATGTAGGGCAGCTCACGAGGACTAATTAGTGAAGCACAAGAACGGGAGGAGAACATCACATAGCTACTGGTCATGGACTCATGGTCCAAGGGAGACTACTCACGAGTCATCCGGGAGGCGTCCATGGTGGTGGAGAAGCTCCCGGTGGTGATCCTCCCCTCCGGCAGGGTGCCGGGAAGAGTTCTCCTGGTGCTCCCGATCTTGGAAGTGGCGGCGGCGGCGGAACAGAGATGGGATTGCGAAAAGAAGTCCTGTTTCAAGGGTTACGGGGGACCCTTTAAATATCTGCCAAAGTAGGGCACCGGGGGGCTCTCGGGGTGCCGAGGCTCCCCCCGGCGCGGCCCAGGGGGGGGGGGCTGTGGCCCCCCAGGCTCCCCTTCGGAAGCAGTGTCGTTCCCGATACGCTGATTTTTTATATATTTTTTCTGTATTTTTCTGGGCAGTTCTCGAAACGTGAAAACCTGAAATACAAAAACAGCCGAAAACAGAAACTGGCACTGGGGTGCACTAGATTAGTAAGTTAGTCCAAATATTATCAAAAGTGTATGGAAGTGTATGAATATCATAGCAATATCACCCAAAAGTGGCATGGAGCAAGCAGAAATTATAGATACGTTTTGGACGTATCAACATCCCCAAGCTTAATTCCTGCTCGTCCTCGAGTAGGTAAATGATAACAAGAATAATTTCTGTGGTGACATGCTATTAATCATATAAGGCTTTCTCATAGTCATATGACAAAAGCTTACTGAGACAATGATTCTAAAGTAATTAAGTTGTCTCAAGAGAAAATCACAAATGACTGAAAGTTTTACAACATGAAACTGAAACATCAAAAAGATTTGTAATGAACATGATGTGCAAATATGATCAAGTGATATCTAGCTTGCCCCCTTTAGTGATGCAAAACATAAATGCAGGGGCACCTTCAAGGTTTAAGTGATGACTAGATACAATCATTTCAAAATAAACGATATCACAATCATGCAAAAGACAATGCTACTTTGGGACAATGCACATTACACTCAGAATGACAATCATGCTCTCAGTAGTTGATGCTTGAAGTGCTAGAGCTTTTTATTTTGAAACATGGAAGCAATTGTGTCAACGGTAGTAGTACTTCATATGTGTCATGCATAAAACATCTTATAAGTTGCAAGCCTCATGCATCAAATACTAATAGTGCTCGCTCCTTGTCCTAATTAGCTCAGATCCCCATGGGTTATCATTGCATTGCATATGTTTTTACCAAGTGTCACAAAGGGGTACCTCTATGCCACCTGTACAAAGGTCCAAGGAGATAGATCGCATTTGATTTCTCGTTTTTGATAAATCTCAACTTGAGGACATCCATACCGGGACAACATAGAAAATAGATGATGGACTCCTCTTAAATGCATAAGCATATTCTCATAAGATATTGAGGATTAAGGTCCAAGCTAAAACTTCCACCATGATGCATGGCTTTGGTTGGCGGCCCAATGTTCTTCTCTAACAATATGCATATTAAATCAACCCACGGTAAATCACCCTTACTTCAGACAAGACGAACATGCATAGCAACTCACATGATATTCAACAAAAGTGTGACAGTTGATGGCGTACCCAGAAACATGGTTACCGCTCAGCAAGCAACTCATAAGAAATAAGATACATAAGCAACATATTTTTTACCACAATAGTTTTTAGGCTACTTTCCCATGAGCTATGTATTGCATGGTTAATTTGCTTAGTGCAGGTGTAGGTTAGCAAAAGACTGGGAGCAACCAACTAAGAGAGCAATGACGCTCATAATCATGCGGAGCGACAAAGAAATATTGAATCAGGCATGGTAGTTATATCGCTACTCAGAAACAAAAGATCATCAAGGCTTGACAGACTTTCTTTACAGTCTTGAATATGCGTGAGCATACGCCAAGTCAATCAAAATAAATTCTCAAAGGAAGATATTACTAAACCATACCACATCATAGGCAAACAAACCAAGTTGGTATTCCAATGACACATTGGGAACCCCCCAGCTATTTGAAATTAACCATAAGAAAACCTGAACTACTAAGCACCATCATGAAAGTAGCATCTTTATCATAGACACATTAACCAATGCAACGGAAGAAAACTCTCTTAATAAGGTGAGCATGGTAATTAAAAAGAGTTCAAGCAACCAACTAAATAAAATCTCTTGAAAAGATAAGCATGAATACTAAGAGCAGAGCACGATAGTAGCTATTTAAAAGACAAAGAACACACACAGCATAGATAGACAATGAAAATTCTATGTAATGTTCTAGGTAGAGGTGGAGCGTGTTCCTCTCCCACATAAAGGAATGCTGGGTTCCGACTCGTTATGAAAAACTAAAAAGAAAACTAAAAGCAAGACGCTCCAAGCATAGCACATAACACATGAAGTGATAAAAATATAGCGGAACGAAAGACGAACTGATAATGTTGATGGAGAAGGGGATGCACGGGGGCATCCCCAAGCTTAGATGCTTGAGTCTCCTTGAATATTTCTTGGGGGTGCACGGGGGCATCCCCAAGCTTGAGCGCTTGACACTCCTGAATCTTTTTATCATCTTCCCTCGCACACTTGAAAACTCCCTTCATACATAACTCATCATAATCTGATTAGCGAGGTTAGTACCCTTAAGAAAATAATTATACCTTGCTGGAAATAAGGATATTCTTGAAGTTCTACTGTTTCTCAAGATTGCCAAAAGGTTTTTGCAAAGAAAAAGCAAGTTCTTAATTTGCAAAGTGAAGGTAAGGCAAAACAGGACAGAATCTGTGAAAAACAGAACAGCAGGCAGTAATTGACCTGTTCGGGATACTTCTGAACTCAAATCAAAAAACTCAGAACTGACGCACGAAAGACAATTATATAGAGAACGCTGTCAAAAAAATTCAGACCAAAAAGATGATCTGGTGATTTTATACGAATTTTTCTATCCAAGGACAGAATCTGTTTCCTGGACAGCACCTCACAACTTTTGAACTTTCTAGCAATCAGAGGCTATACTTGGCACAAATATGAAAAGTAAAGATACAACGATGATGCTACAGCAGTAAACAACATCAAGACACAACAAAAGCAAAAAATTTATTCATGTGGGCTGCCTCCCAAAAGCGCTTTCTTTTATGCCTTTAAGCTAGGCATAATGCATAGATCAAGTTTTATCAAAAGTAAAAGAATAGCTAGCCCGTACAACGGACTCAAAAGGTAACTTGACCTTCTTACAAGGGAAGTGTTCCATCCCTTTCTTGAGAGGAAACTGAAATTTTATATTACCCTCTTTCATGTCAATGACAGCACCAACGGTGCGCAAAAAGGGACGTCCCAAAATAATTGGACATGAAGAATCACATTCAATATCCATAATAGTGAAATCAACGGGCACATAATTATCATTGACAACAATAAGAACATCGTCAATCCTCCCCAAAGGTTTGTTTATGGAAGAATCAACGAGACGAAAACCAAAAGAACAAGAATCATAAGGTTTCAATTTAAGCATATCATATATCCTTTTGGGCATAACAGTGGTACTAGCACCAACATCACATAATGCATAACAAGAGAAGTCATTCAAATAAATTTTTATCATAGGATCCCAACCATCCTCTAGCTTTCTAGGTATGGAGGCTTCTACTCTAAGTTTCTCCTCCCTAGCTTTGATGAGAGCATTAGTGATATGCTCTGTGAAGGCAAGGTTAAGCGTGCTAGTGCGGGGATCTCTAGACATTTTGTGAAGGAAATCAATAACTTCTGTAAGAGTGCAATTATCAAAATCAAGGTCACGAGCATCAAGTAAAGTAGTAGTGGTGTCCTTAAGGCTCACCTGTTTGGTAGTTTCTATAGCATCACCATTAATAGGTCCATTGGGACCAGGAGTACATTGGGTGCTAAGAGTGTGAACATCCTCAATAACTTGGATAGTAGCAACAGTGTGGTGGGTAGGAAGGCTCTTAATTTTTTCCTCTTCCTCCCTTTCTCTAGCCCATCTTTCTTTAAGCTTAGCCATCATCCTAATGTTTTCATTAATTTGTACTTGAGTAGCATTAATAGGGATGACTTCCTTCTCCTTAAGAGAAGAAGTTTCAATTTTCAGCAATTTTAACTCATTGGCTAAGTGGTCTACCTTGAAAGAAAGATCATCTAGTTTATGTAGTTTCTCTTCTACATTCTTATTAAAGGCTTTTTGGGTAGTGATGAAATCTCTAAGCATGGTCTCTAGTTCAGTATTGGAGTTCTTGGTACTAGGATAAGCATTGTTGTTCCCATAAGAGTTAGAGGGGAACGGTCTAGGATTGTTACCAAAGTTACTCCTATAAGCATTGTTGTTGAAATTATTTCTAGAGATAAAGTTAACATCTACTTGTTCTTGAGGAATCAAAGAATTTAAAGGAACATCACGAGGATCAACAGTAGATTGCTTCAAAAGTAGAGACATAATCAAGTCAACTTTTTCATTGAGGGAGGAAATCTCCTCGACAGAGTTTACCTTCCTACCTGTTGGAGCGCGTTCGGTGTGCCATTGGGAATAGTTGGTCATCATCTCATCGAGAAGCTTTGTGGCAGCACCAAGTGTAGTTGACATAAAAGTTCCTCCCGCGGCCGAGTCTAACAAGTTCCGCGAGGTAAAGTACAAGCCTGCATAAAAAGTTTGGATAACCATCCAAGTAGTCAAACCGTGAGTAGGGCAGTTTTTGATAAGAGACTTCATACGTTCCCAAGCTTGGGCAACGTGTTCATTATCCAATTGTTTAAAATTCATAATGTTACTTCTAAGTTGGATAATTTTAGTAGGTGGATAGTATTTTCCAATAAAAGCATCTTTGTACTTGTCCCATGAATCTATGCTATTCCTAGGCAAAGACTGAAACCAAATTTTAGCTCCTCCTCTCAAAGAGAAAGGAAAAAGCTTAAGCTTAACAATATTACCATCTATTTCTTGGTACTTTTGCATATCACAAAGTTCTACAAAGTTGTTCAAGTGTAAAGCAGCATCATCTCCAGCACCGGAGAATTGTTCTCTCATGACTAAGTTAAGTAAAGCAGGTTTAATTTCATATGAAGGTGCTGAAGTGGCAGGTGTAGTGATAGGTGTGCTGATAAAGTCATCGTTGTTGTGACTAGTGAAGTCACACAACTTGGTGTTCTTGGTGGAACCCATAGTAGCAAGCAAGCAAGATAACTATTTTTGTGATTTTCGATAAAAAGAACTAAAGCAAAAATGAAAAGTAAACTAACAAGACTAAAAAGCAAAGGTAAAAGATAGCATGCAACTCCCCTATCCTGAAGAGTGGAGTCCCCGGCAACAGCGCCTGAAAATACTCCTTGATGGGCCTCGAACCCCTCGTTGGATTACCCCAAGTGGAAGGTGTAAGATGCAGTAAGTAGAAGTGTTTTCCCCTAGCAAAGATGCCAAGGATCGAATCCCCAGAGACTCCTAGGTTCAACTGCTAACGGCGCAATTAGCAATCAACGTGGACCTGCACACAGATACAAATAACTTTGCTCCCAACGAGTACAGAGAGGTTATCAATCTCTCCGGCCTTGTAGTTCACAAAGGGTTAAAAGCAATATGATAGTAGTGATAGATAGTAATTTGCAATAGTAAGTAAAATAGCGAAAAGTAAAATAGTGTATGTGATCAATGATAGTAATATGGACCTGTCGGGGGAAACTGTCCGCCACGAGCACCTATGGGACCGGAGCCCCTTGTTCGTGCGGTAAGAGGGCGGAGGGAGCACGAAGAGCAGATCGAGGAGATCACGCACGCAGTTTACCCAGGTTCGGGCCGCGATGGACGCGTAAAACCCTACTCCTGCTTAGTTCGTATTGAGTTGGAGAGCTCGGGAGCTTGAAGAACTAGCTACACCGAGCGTAAGAGCGATCTAGGTTCCGAACCTTTTCTACGTTGTGCATGGGCCTCCTTTTATAGTGCAAGGGGTCACCGACAGGTGCCAACGTAGGAGAAAGGGCAAAAATGTAAAAGAGGTGGTAGTTGTAACAGTGCGGGAATAGTGGAGCTATAGTGTATGAACAGTGATCGCTACCTACTTTGACAGTGGGGGACAAGAGCATTTAATGCCCGTCGCCGTCGACCCCAAAAGCGCCCGCCCTTGCGTCTCCGTCTGCCACGGCGATGGCTTTTCCACCGTGGTGTGCCACCGTGTCCCCCAGGTTGCACAGCCATCCGCCACGCGTCCCTGGAATGGCCCTAGCGCGACGCGTGGTTCGATGAGCTGGAGCGCGGGTACACAGCCCAATTCTCCCCGGCAAGCACCTTGCCGGGGTCTCGACCTTGCCGGGCCCGGGAGCTTGTCGGGCTCTGAAGCTTGTCGCTCCCCGGGCCCTGCCGGGGCGCATATCGCGCCGAGGCATGTCTTCTGTAATATAATCTTCTAGTCTTCCTGGCAAGCTCCTCTTGCCAGGGCCTTGCGTGAGTGAGGTAATCTTGAGCCTGGAACGGCCTTCCCGGCAAGCTCCACTTGCCGGGGTCTCGATCTTCTGTCTTGTATACTTTGTTTTTGAATGGTTTTATATGGAGCAGGAAGGTCTCCGGCGAGCGCGTGGTAGGCCCTGCCGCGGGAAGCTGCTACTGCCCGTGCACAAGTTGGGGTACTGAGGTACCCCTGCCTTAGTACATCGACAGGAGCCCCCGGGCCTGGGCCACACACGGTGCCGAGCGCTGTTGGGCCAGGCCCAAAACAGTGCACGGGCACGCGCGGCCCACGGCACGCCGAATCCACTTCCGCATCCGCCGCGTCCCCCCGTAACGGCACGCGTCGATTGCGGCGTCGTGGGATGGGACGTGGCCACGTTCTTTTAATGGAAAGAGCGAAAAGTCCCCCACTTCCCCATAAAAGCAGAGGAAGCAGGAGCGGTTCCCCTCCTACGCCTTCATTGCTTCTTCTTCCATCTCCAGAGATCCCCTTTGCACTCCGCCTCCACACCTCTTCCGTCGCCGTCCGCATCTGCGGTGCCGCCGGACTCTTCGCCCCCCTTCCCTCGCCGCCTCCGCCCCCCTTCCCTCGCCGCCTCCGCCATGGCCCCGAAGACCGAGAAGGCGAAGGCGGAGAAGACCAAGAAGGAGAAATCGGAGCAAGCGGCGAGGCTCACCTTGTTGCGGAAGCGGAACGTCGTCTTCTCGCCGAGGCTCAGCGCGCGGGAGCTCTGGAACAAGTACTACTTGTTCTGGGCCAAGAAGACCAAGGCGCATCCCCGCACCCGAGCCTATCCGGCCGCTGCCAAGGAAAACTACCCCGGCGGGTACTTCTTCTTCGCAGCTTTCTTCCACTGCGGCCTCTGTCCCCCTTTTTCCGACTTTTTCTGCGATATAATGCACACCTACGGCCTCCATCTTCTAGACTTCACTCCCAACGCCATCCTCACGATGGCGGTTTTCGCACATATGTGCGAAAACTATATCGGGATATACCCAAACGTAGCGCTGTTTAGGCACTTCTTCACCCCTAGAGTAGAAGCCGGCGCTCCCCTCTCCGGGGGGATTTCTTGGGTCTTCCGCTTGAATAAGAAGGAGTCCTACTTGCCGGGGGAGCTCCGCGGCAAGTGGGAGGAGTGGCGTGCAGACTGGTGTTGGATAGTCGAGGACGAGCCGCAATCCTTCACCGCGCCGCGCACAACGGCCATCGTGCGCGGCAGGGACTGGAGTGAGTTGGATTCGGACGACGGCAAGCTCGACGTCGCTCTCATCAGAATTCTTCGTCTTCGGATAGCAAGGTTGTCTGTCGGAGAAGTAGGCACAGATTTCCTCCGCCGCCGCATCGCCCCCCTTCAAGATAGGAAGAGGCCAGCCTGGGATTACGGCAACGCGGCGGACATAATGAGGCTGCGCCCCGGGCTAAACTTCAACTTCACGTCGCTGGAGCTGAAGGGGATGGTCCGGGAACTATTTAAGCATGACCCGGCCCACCCGGAGTGGTTCAGAGCTCCCCGGGGAGTGGTGCCCCTCTACAACAGCACGGCCCGGGATGCCCTTCGCGCTATGATGCCCGCGTGTGACTCGCACGGCATCGACCGCACATGGATTCCGCCCAAGCCAGACGTCATCCTGAACTTCTTCGACAACCTGGTGGAGGTGGCGAAGAACAAGGACGAGATCCGGGAGCTCACACGGGACACCACCGACCAAGAGATAGCGTACATAGCTTCTCGGGTTGAAGAGGCCGCTGCAGCCGCAGCGGCAGGAGAATTTGGCTTTACGCCCGAGGAGGCAGATGCTGCGGAAGCGTCCTGCCAAGCGGAGGAGGCGGAGATCCGCAGGCTGCTGAAGCTTCCTCCCGACGAGCTCGCCGGGGTCCCATCCTTGAGGCACTCCGGGATCCCCGGAATCCGGACCGAGGCCGCGGCGAGAGGCAGCGCCGCCGGAGGGAACAGAGGCGCCGGAGGGAGCGGAGGCGCCGGAGGGAGAGCGGCCACAGTGGAGGGCGCTGGGCCCAGCAAGCCTGCCGAGGAGGAGGAGGAGGAGGAGGACGCCGGGGGCGACGGAGACTCCGACGGATCCCTGGGGCTCTACGCCGACGACCTCTCCTCGTCATCGGAGACCTCCCCGCCTCGGGCAAGCCCTAGGCGCTCTCCGCTGAAGCGTCTCCGCAAGACGGAGATAGGGACGAGGGCGCAGGCGCCCCGGCAACAACCAGCTCGCCGGGCGGCGCGAGCTACCCGGGGGAGCGAAGCTGCGACGGGGGCGCCAGGCGCACCAACCACGGCGGAGGCGGCCCGCACGCAGGCCACGGCAGAGGCGCCCCGCAAGCAGGCCACGACGGAGGCGCCCCGCACGACAGCGCCAAGCGGAGGAAGGCCTTCGCAGAGCGGAGCGGCTGCTCCACCTGCTCCCCGGGCCTCGGCGTCCACAGGAGCCGGGGCCTCGCAGCCCCCAGCCCCGGGGACCGCGAAGCGCCCGAGGGAGTCTTCGCCTCCTGCTCCTCGCGCGGACGCGCCTCAAGTGGCGTTTGACTTCTCCGCCTTGAGCGACGACGACGAAGAGGAGGAACAGGAGTAAGAATTTGAGGTTTTGCGTCTTCTTTAACTTCGTCTTGATTCTTGTTGATGCTAATTTTGTTTTTGCTTTGATCTCAGGACCTTGGCCCAGCGAGTGGCGAAGAAGGCCAAGGTGCCCGTGGTCGAGGTCGCGGACGACTCGCCCGTCGCGGCGACTGGAGACGCGGCGGAGGCGAGCCTGCCGGACCCTAGCGCTGCTCCGAGGAGCAGCCCCCAGCGCAGCCCCCAGCGTAAGTCTGGGTTCTATACTTCCACTTGTCGGGTGCGCTTGAGAATTCTGTCTTGTGCTGATATCTTGATGTTTTTGTCTTGTCTTGATTGTCTTGTGCAGAGGCGGAGCCACAAATGAAGGAGCATCCGGAGGTCGCTCCCGAGGAGCCGCAGGCCCCGCCGTCCCCGCCAAGGCCGAACTCTCCGGCAAGGGAGAGCACTCCGCCAAGGGCGGGTACTCCGCCAAGGGCGAGTACCCCGCCAAGGGCGAGCAGCCCGACGAGGGCGGCCACTCCGCCAAGGCAGAGCTCCCCGGCGAGGGAGCCCGCCGCTGATGACGTTCGTAAAGGTAAGTTCCGTCACTTTGTCTTCTTGGATTCGTCTCTTTTTGGATATTTGCCTGAACTTCTTTTACTTTTTCTTCTTCTTCTAGATCCTCCTCCCCCCGAGCAGATGGAGACGGAAGTCATCGTCATCGAGGAGGAGGGAGCGCAGGGCGGCGGCGGCGACACCCCTGTCGCTGAGGACACGGCGGGAGCCGCCGAGCCGGCTGCGGAGGAGACCGCTCCGGCCGCAGACGCGGCGGCCGGGGAGGGGGACGGCGACCATACTGCCGGCCCGGAGGCGGCAGGAGCGTCGAGCGCTGCGCCGGCCGCCGACCCCTCCACCGAGAAGGAGCCATCAACCTATTACCTTGAGGCCCCCAATGGCGTTTACATCCAGGTGCCGTGGGGTTCTTCTTCGCGAGCCCCCGCGGAGGGCGAGGCCTTTGATGGAGAGGTCCTCGCCTCCGCGAGTCTGAAGATCGTCGAGGCGCCCGGCGGAAGCGAAGGGCCCGAGGAGGAGAAGTTGCTTCATCAGCTCCTGGCCCTTTACCGGGCCAGGCAGGCGAAGCTTGCTTCCTGGGAGGCCCTTGCCGCCAAGGGCGCCGTTGAGATGGAGAAGCGCGCGGCGGAGCTCCGCGCCGCCAACCAGGCTGCCCTCCGCGACGTGGCGGAGGAGCGCGAGAGGCTCGCCGGGGAGTACCAGGAATGGCTGCTGGAGAAGGCTGAAGCCGAAGAGCAGCAGCGACTTGCTGGGGTGGAGCTGTCCCGGCGAGAAGGAGAGCTCGCCCAGCGGAAGGTCAACCTCGACTCCCACGAGGAAGACCTTGCCGCTCGGGAGCAGGCCCTTGGCGGAGAGCTGAAGGAGGCGAAAGCCGCCGCGGCCGCCACGGAGACCGCCAAGGAGGAGCTCGCGGCCAAGGTTGCGCAACTGGAGGAGTCGCTGAAGGCGAGCGTGGAGAGGGTCACCGCGCTCAACACGGAGCGCGAGAAGGACGCCCACACCAACTCCGAACTCCAGGTGCGCCTCTCCAAGCAGGGCGACGAGCTGAAGGCCGCCAAGGACTCCATTGAGGATCTGGAGCTGAAGGTTTCCACGTTGAAGGACTCGCTTGACGCCGTCCGGGACCGGGAAACCAAGCTGAAGGAAGAGCTCCGCAAGGAGCGAGGCTTGGTGGAGAGCGCCAACACAGCGGCCGAGAACTTCCGCCGGACCGTTAGGTGTGGACCGACGACTTGGTGTCTTCTGCATCCAACATCGATCAACAGCTGCTGGCGCTGAAGGTTGAGCATCTCATCTACTCTCCGGATCCAAACCTCCCTCACAGCGCCAAGCTCAGCCTCTTCTTCAGAGGGATCGCGCCGGCCCTTGCAGATCTTCGGAAGAAGCTCCCCGCGCAACTGGCCGAGGAGTCGCGCCAGCTCTGCGCGGGAACCTTGGAGCGCGTCCTGACGAAGATTGTATACCGCAATCCTGGCATAAACCTCACCAACGTTCTCCGCAGCTAGCCGGCCGACGCGAACACGGAGGCGCTGAAGGAGCAGGTCGCCCATATCATCGCCAAAGTGAACAAGATCTCCAGGATCGAGGGCGACCGCGTGGATTAGGCCTCCTTTTTCTTTATCTCTTTTGTTGCTGCATAGGGTGTTATGAACTCATTAATCATTGCGACAAGTTATCCTTTGTAAGATATTTATCTTATTTTAATCAATCAGTGCAATGTTATCTTCCTTGTCTTGGTCATCTACTTTGTATGTTTTTTTACCCTACGCTTCCAGGGAGCTTGCCGGCAAGGGTCCTTTGCCGCGAGCGCTGAGTGCTGGACTCTGAGCAGCCTGCTGGCCAAGGTCTCACCGGCAAGCAACCTTGCCGTGGCTAGTCGCGACGCACTCAGCTTGTTGAGTGAACTCGAAAACGAACCAAGGGCGCGACACTTGTCGCAGCTCACTTGAGTCGTTGAGCGTACTCGAAAACAAGATAAGGGTGCGGCTAGTTACGGGTAGGTTCCTCCGCGCACAGGTTTTCCATACAAAGTGTGATTGTTCAAGGGAGACAGCTAAAAATTAAAAATTTGAATTGCTCAAATTCTAATAACTTAGCTTTCATATCTTGCTTGCTTCTTGGTAAGGCTTCTCTTTCTTGAACAGCACTTGGTTCCTCTTCCATCTCCTTCCCCCCCGGCAAACTTGTGCGCGAGGAACATTCCTTCTGCTTAAGAGGCAAGGAAAAAGAAGAGGGAAACAAGTATATGGCCTTTCGGCGTGCTAATGCTTACCGGATATGCATGTTGCACAAGATGCCAAATAACACATGCAAATAACAGAGAAAAGCATGTAAAAGGCAAATAGCGCAAAACACAAAAACTTTACTGATGCACGGGGTCTGCGCCCGGCTTTGTACAAAGGGTTACATGCAACAGCGGCAAAGCTTGTACAAAAGGTGGTTGCCGGAGCGGATCACGACAACCGCGCCTTATGGGTGAAACTTGCGAAGATGCTCTATGTTCCAGGAGTTGCTCACCGGTAAGCCTTCTTCGGTCTCAAGGCGGACTGCGCCGGGCCTCGTGACTTGTCTCACCCGATAAGGGCCTTCCCACTTCGGCGTCAACTTGTTGGAATTCTTGGCGGACTGAACACGCCGAAGAACAAGGTCGCCTTCCTCGAGACTCCTGGCCTTGACCTTGCGGCTATGATAGCGGCGCAAGGCTTGCTGGTATCGAGCAGCTCGTACAGCAGCCTGGAGACGTTCCTCCTCGAGGAGCAATGCATCATCTTGCCGCAGTTGCTCTTGCTCGAGCTCATCATAAGCGAGCACTCGAGGAGATCCGTATACGAGTTCCGTGGGGAGAACTGCCTATGCTCCATAGACTAGAGCAAAGGGTGTCTGTCCGGTGGCTCGACTTGGTGTCGTTCTGATTGACCAAAGAGCCGCCGGTAGCTCCTCTATCCAGTTTCTTCCGCACTTGCGCAGCCTGTCAAAGGTTCTTGTCTTGAGTCCGCGCAGCACTTCAGCATTGGCCCTCTCCGCTTGACCGTTGCTCCTCGGATGAGCAACAGAAGCGAAACAGACCTTGGCCCCAAGGTCTTGGACGTACTGCATGAAGGTGCGGCTAGTAAATTGTGTACCGTTGTCGGTGATGATCCTGTTGGGGATTCCGAAACGGCAAACAATTGACCTGAAGAACCTGACTGCTGACTGTGCTGTCACCTTTCTCACTGGTTCCACTTCTGGCCACTTTGTGAACTTGTCGATCGCAACGTACAAGTACTCAAAGCCCCCGACAGCTCGAGGGAAAGGGCCGAGGATATCGAGCCCCCAGACCGAGAAGGGCCAGGACAAAGGGATTGTTTGGAGAGCTTGAGCTGGCTGATGAATCTGCTTTGCATGGAACTGGCACGCTTCACACTTGGTTACTAGTGCAGTTGCATCTTGGAGGGCTTCTTGCCAGAAGAACCCTTGCCGGAAAGCTTTTCCGGCAAGCGCCCTTGCGCCAATGTGGTGGCCGCATATGCCTCCGTGTATTTCTGCCAACAGCTTCTGTCCATCTTCCCTGGAGATGCACTTCAACCTGACACCATTGAGTCTTCTTCTGTATAGCTCGTTATCCACGAACTGGTACATACTTGACTGCCTGGTTATCTTCTCTATTTCTTCTGGGTCGTCGGGAAGTTCTCCAGTTTGCAGAAAACGGACGATCTGCTGCGCCCATGCCGGAGCCTGGGGCTCAACGGCAAGGACTAAAGGCATGAGGGCCGCTGTGGGGACCTCAGCTTCTGCGGCAAGAACCTCTGGCTCCGCCGGAGCTGATGGTCCCCCGGCAAGCCCGCCGGGACGAGGCTTGTCGGGAACGCTTGCTTCAACTGTACAGATCCCAGGATCTGCAGGAGCAAACTGTTCCTCAGCGTTCTGATCGTTGATCTTGGGGACTTTGACGGCGGCCTCGGGGAGATCCGCCGGCAAGTAGTCGCCGGAGACCAACTTTCTTTTCTTACTTTGCCCAATTGATGGTGTAACGGATGGCTGAGTCAGCTTGAGCAAGAAGGTCCCTGGTTCCACAGGTAACTTCATCGAAGCACACTTTGAAAGGCCATCTGCGATGTCATTCTGAGCTCTTGGGACGTGCTCCATTTGCAGACCTTCAAAGTGCTCTTCAAGCTTCCTCACTTCATCTACATAAGCTTCCATCAAAGGGCTCTGGTAGCTCTTGTTAGCTTGTCGGACCACCAACTGAGAATCTCCTCGTACAATCAGCTTCCTTATCCCAAGTTCGGCCGCAATCCTGAGGCCGGCGAGCAAACCTTCATATTCAGCAGTGTTGTTTGTCGCTTGCTCTCTTGGGAAGTGCATATGGATAACATACTTGAGGTGCTCCCCGGTGGGCGCGATGAGTACCACGCCAGCACCGGCGCCTTGCAGCGAGAAGGCACCATCAAAATACATTACCCATTCACTTGTTGCTTCTTGTACGGGTACACTTGTTTCTTGGACTTCTTCGTCGGGCGTTGGGGTCCACTCGGCTATGAATTCTGCCAAAGCTCGGCTCTGTATGGTTGAGGTACTTTCAAACTTGAGTCCAAAGCTTGACAGCTCCAGTGCCCACTCAACGATCCTGCCTGTTGCTTCTGGATTGTGCAATATCCTCTTCAGTGGAAAGCGAGTGACCACTGTTATCTCATGTGCCTGGAAGTAATGGCGCAGCTTTCTCGAGGCCATGAGGAGGCCGAAAAGCAACTTTTGCACCCCGGAGTATCTTGATCTAGCCCCCTGCAAGAGGGAACTCACAAAATACACCGGGCGCTGCACCATCTTCTTCCGCACTTCTTCCTGTTCCTGCGCAGAGTTGTCCTTGTCGGGGCCAGAGCTTGTCGGAGCAGCTCCCTGCTTGTCGCTGGATTCGCTTGCCGGTGGTGCGGACTCCTCGTCGGCCTCCCTCTCTGCTACTAACGCAGCACTAACCACCTGGTTGGTTGCCGCTAAGTATAGCAGCAACTTTTCCTGTGGTCTAGGTGCGACAAGTATTGGAGTGGAGGATAGGTACCGTTTCAAATCTTGCAGCGCTGCCTCCGCTTCCAGAGTCCACTTCATGGGACCTGCCTTCTTCAAGATTTTGAAGAAAGGTAGGGCGCGTTCTGCAGACTTCGAAATGAACCTACTGAGGGCAGCCACACAACCTGCAAGTCTTCTGACATCCTTGACGCGCTTCGGGGCCTCGATCTGCTCAATGGCTTTAATCTTGTCGGGGTTAGCTTCAATCCCCCTCTGTGACACAAAGAACCCGAGAAGCTTGCCGGAGGGGACTCCAAAGACGCACTTCTCGGGGTTCAACTTGAGCTGTATCTTGCGCAGGTTCTGAAATGTCTCTTCCAAATCTTGGACCAGGGTTTCCTTGCTCTTGCTCTTCACCACGATGTCATCCATGTAAGCCTCTACATTTCTGTGGATCTGTGGCTCGAAAGCAGTGTGCACTACCCTTGCAAATGTTGATCCTGCATTCTTCAGTCCAAATGGCATGTGTATGAAGCAATAAGTACCACACGGAGTGATAAATGCAGTCTTCTCTTCATCCTCTTTGGCCATAAAGATCTGGTGGTAGCCTGAATATGCATCAAGAAAAGAGAGCAGCTCACATCCGGCGGTGGAGTCAACGATCTGGTCAATGCGCGGCAAAGGGAATGGATCCTTGGGACATGCTTTATTCACATCGGTGAAGTCTATACACAGTCTCCACTTCCCATTGGCCTTGCGCACGACGACTGGGTTTGCTAACCACGTCGGATGGATCACACCTCTAACTAGGCCTGCTGCCTCTAGCTTCTTGATTTCTTCAGCAATGAATTCTTGGCGCTCCACGGCTTGCTTCCTCACTTTCTGCTTGACGGGCCGCGCATGAGGACAAACAGCAAGCTTGTGCTCAATTACCTTCCTGGGAACACCGGGGATGTCAGATGGTTGCCAGGCAAACACATCGACATTCGCCCGCAGGAAGGCAACGAGCGCGCTTTCCTATTTGCTGTCAAGCGTGGCACTGATGGTGAAGGTACCACCAGTGCCGTCCTCCTTGGCGGACACCTTCTTGGTTGCCGGAGGAGCGGCCATCCCCTTTCTACACTTGCTGGTGGAGCTCGATGGAACGTCCTCGACGGTAGCGCAGCACTCCGAAGAGGTGCGGTTGTCGGAGTGGGTCCCAGAGCACTTGCCGGACTTGGTCTTCGTCTTCTTCCCCCCGGGAGCTTCAGTGGAAAGTGTATCCTTTTCTGCCGCAGCTGCTGCATCCCGGTAGATCTTGTCGGCGCAGACAAACGCATCTTTCTTGTCGCCATGGACAGTGATGACGCTTATCGGCCCCGACATCTTGAGTACGTTGTAGGCGTAGTGGGAAGCCGCCATGAACTTGGCGAGGGCGGGACGGCCGAGTATTCCATTATACGGCAATGGAATATCGGCGACGTCGAATGTGATGTGCTCAGTTCTGAAGTTGAGCTCCCCGCCAAAGGTCACCGGCAGAGTTATCTTCCCCTTGGGCTTGCTCCTTCCCGGGTTGATTCCTTGGAAAGAACCGGTCTCTTCGAGCTCGCCATCTGGGATTTGGAGTTTCTTGATCACAGCAGAGGAGATCAAGTTCAGCCCGGCCCCGCCGTCAACCAACATTTTGGTGACCTTGAGGTTGCGGATGGTGGGTGAAACCAGCATCGGCAAGCACCCGACCGCAGTGGTGCGGTCAGGGTGATCCTCAAGATCGAAAATGATGGGCGTGCTGGACCATTTGAGGAGCCTGCGCGACTCCACGGGCGGCTCTGCTGCATTCACCTCGCGCACCCACTGCTTGAGCTGGCGGTGGGAGGTGTGCAGAGAGGCGCCACCGTCGACGCACATGACCTCCGTGGCCTTCTGGAACTCCTGCTCGCTGTTATCCTCATCCTCCATGTCTTCGTCGTCGTCTTCTTCGTCCTTGTCGCGGCCCCGGGGAGGTCGGTCACCTTGCCGCTGTTTTGCCTTGCCGCGGCGTCCTCCCCGGCCATTGAATGGCCGCTTCTTGCTTGGTTCCCCACCGCCACCTTGGGCCTTCTCCTTGTTGCGCCTCTCGTACTCAGCTTTCTGCTGTTCGACGAGGTACTCGACGCGTTTGCAGTTGGAGAGGTCGTGGCCCTTGGTGCGGTGGATTTTGCAGTATTGCTTGTCGGAGCCGTCCTGCTTGTCGGCTGCCGCTACAGGGGCAGGCTCCTTGCCGGAGCCGCCAGCCTGTGTTTGCTTGGCGGGAGCCTCCTTGCCGGACTTCTCGACGGCAAGCACCTCCTTCTTGTTCTTCCTCCTGTTGTTCCGCCGCCGGCTCTTCTTCGCCGGGGCGGCGTCGTCGCTGTCGCTTCCTCCTGCGCCAGCATCCTCCCCGAGGAGTCTCCTCCCCTCTTCTGCGCGCGCGCACTTATCAGCTAGAGCGTAGAGCTCGCTGACATCCTGTATCTTGGTCATGGCCATCTCCTCACGCATGCGGCGGTTACGCACGTTCTGGTGGAACGCGCTGATAACCGCGGCAGGGTGGACGTCGGGGATGTTGTGCTGCACTCGACTGAAGCGTTGGATGTACTTGCACAGGGATTCTCCTTCCTTCTGGGCCAGAATGTGGAGATCACTCTCCTGGCCGTGGGGTTTGTGGCCGCCCGTAAAGGCGCCAACAAACTGGTGGCAAAGATCTGCCCAAGAAGAAATGGAGCCTTCCGGCAAGTGCATAAGCCACGAACGGACGTTCGGCTTAAGCACGAGCGGGAAGTAGTTCGCCAAAATCTTCTCGTCGCGCCCCCCGGCAGCCTGCACCGCGATGGTGTAAATGCTGAGGAATTCCGAGGGGTGCGTCTTGCCGTCGTACTTCTCCGGTACGTCGGGCTTGAAGTTCTTCATGCTGGGCCACTGGACGCGCCGCAGCTCGCGGGTAAACGCGGGGCAACCTGCCGCGTACGGCAAGTCGCCTGGTTCACCGGGCGCGCGCGCGTCGACAGCGTTCCCAGCTCTCTGGTCTGATTGTCGCCGAGCTTCTCGGCGGCGCTCGATTGTTGTTCAAGCGTCTTCTTGTCGCCGGTCGTCAAGGACCTGGCGCTGGTCCCGACGAGCCCGCGGATCCGACGATGCCGTGGAGCCGTCGTCGGCGTTGTTCCGGCGGGGCGGTGTCTTCTGCTTTCGCGGCGGGGAGTGCACGGTGGTTGCACCCCCGGCGGTCTTGTCGCCGTCGGCCTTCGTCTTCTCGACTTGCCGCGGCCGCGAGGTCGCCGGCTGCTGTGGAGAGTCGT
Organism: Secale cereale; assembly: GCA_902687465.1. Taxonomy (NCBI): domain Eukaryota; kingdom Viridiplantae; phylum Streptophyta; class Magnoliopsida; order Poales; family Poaceae; genus Secale; species Secale cereale. The sequence continues at coordinate 34,067,135 of LR738710.1, forward strand.
TGTTGGCGAAGGCGATCAGGCTCTGGATGGTTGCCCTCCAGTCTTCGGCCTTGTCTGCCGCTGGAGGGAAGTCGAGGAGCAGTTGCGCCCTTGCGAGCGCTTCTGCTGGAGTGGAGGGGAGCGGAGCCGAGCGGTGCGAGGAGCGGGATATGCTCGGACTCCTAACAGCGTTAGAAGGAGCAGGGTCCCGCCCCGGCGACCCCGCCTTGCTCGTGCCAGGACGATGGCCCGGAGCGTCCCGCGAACCTCCGGTTTGCCCTTGGCCCAGCAGGCGGATGCCACCTCCTGTGGCATGGCGCTGCTGGGTTGTTGTTTGCTGAGATGGACGCGGCGCGTCTACGGAGACCGAGGCTCGGTCGTCCGTTCTGTCCTTGGATTTGGTGGCGCCACGAGTGTCCTCGCCGACGACCACCCTCCCGACGGCGTCTCCCCCGCCCAGCGTTGGTTCTGGTGGCGGCGGATGAGACGCAGACGGGCCTGCGACCTCCGAAGCCTTCTTCTTCGGGGCCATGGCGCAGTTGCTGATGAAACTGGAGAGGTTGATGAAGAATACGCCCGCGTGAACGCCGGATCAGATTCGCACAACCTCGACGCCCCCTACCTGGCGCGCCAAAGATGTTGGGGGAAACTGTCCGCCACGAGCACCTATGGGACCGGAGCCCCTTGTTCGTGCGGTAAGAGGGCGGAGGGAGCACGAAGAGCAGATCGAGGAGATCACGCAGGCAGTTTACCCAGGTTCGGGCCGCGATGGACGCGTAAAACCCTACTCCTGCTTAGTTCGTATTGAGTTGGAGAGCTCGGGAGCTTGAAGAACTAGCTACACCGAGCGTAAGAGCGATCTAGGTTCCGAACCTTTTCTACGTTGTGCATGGGCCTCCTTTTATAGTGCAAGGGGTCACCGACAGGTGCCAACGTAGGAGAAAGGGCAAAAATGTAAAAGAGGTGGTAGTTGTAACAGTGCGGGAATAGTGGAGCTACAGTGTATGAACAGTGGTTGCTACCTACTTTGACAGTGGGGGACAAGAGCATTTAATGCCCGTCGCCGTCGACCCCAAAAGTGCCCGCCCTTGCGTCTCCGTCTGCCACGGCGATGGCTTTTCCACCGTGGTGTGCCACCGTGTCCCCCAGGCTGCACAGCCATCCGCCACTCGTCCCTGGAATGGCCCCAGCGCGACGCGTGGTTCGATGAGCTGGAGCGCGGGTACACAGCACAATTCTCCCCGGCAAGCACCTTGCCGGGGTCTCGACCTTGCCGGGCCCGGGAGCTTGTCGGGCTCTGAAGCTTGTCGCTCCCCGGGCCCTGCCGGGGCGCATATCGCGCCGAGGCATGTCTTCTGTAATATAATCTTCTAGTCTTCCTGGCAAGCTCCTCTTGCCAGGGCCTTGCGTGAGTGAGGTAATCTTGAGCCTGGAACGGCCTTCCCGGCAAGCTCCACTTGCCGGGGTCTCGATCTTCTGTCTTGTATACTTTGTTTTTGAATGGTTTTATATGGAGCAGGAAGGTCTCCGGCGAGCGCGTGGTAGGCCCTGCCGCGGGAAGCTGCTACTGCCCGTGCACAAGTTGGGGTACTGAGGTACCCCTGCCTTAGTACACCGACAGGACCGGAGTCACATGATGTTCACCAGTGATGTCTCTCTTCCAAAAGACGATAAAACAGCTATGCGAGGTAACAAATTACAGCTGGGCAATTGACAGGACCACGAACGCAAACCAATGCTGACTACATTGCAAGAAAGGTTGAGGTTCAAAGCATGGGCGGTACGCCAAAGTAAGTAGACCGAAATCCATCTGCATCTACTACTAATCATCCACCTTGAGATATCCACCATAATATCTCGCTGGTATTAAGTTGCGAGTCCCACCCATAGTGTAAACTCAATGCAATAGACAACTGCATTAAAAGAACTTTGCGTAAAGTAAACAATCCTTGCACCCGCGGGCACAAGCGCCGTTGTTTTCCCCCTTGTGGCAACAGCACATTCCCTAGACTCATGTTTCTGTCACTCAAGCTAGTCATCGAGGGGCATGAACCCACAATCGAGCATAACGTTCCCTCTTGGAGTCACTACTTACTACTTGGCCAAAGCAATAAATAACAATGGAGAACATGCAAGAATTACTTATGAACTAAAATATAAAAGAGGTGAATCAAATATATTACTCAAGATCAATCTGAACATAATCTCATAATCCATCAGATCCCAGCAAACTCAACATAGCAACAACACAAGGATTACATAGGTGCCTCGATCATGTAGGGCAGCTCACGAGGACTAATTAGTGAAGCACAAGAACGGGAGGAGAACATCACATAGCTACTAGTCATGGACTCATGGTCCAAGGGAGACTACTCACGAGTCATCCGGGAGGCGTCCATGGTGGTGGAGAAGCTCCCGGTGGTGATCCTCCCCTCCGGCAGGGTGCCGGGAAGAGTTCTCCTGATGCTCCCGATCTTGGAAGCGGCGGCGGCGGCGGAACAGAGATGGGATCGCGAAAAGAAGTCATGTTTCAAGGGTTACGGGGGACCCTTTAAATATCTGCCAAAGTAGGGCACCGAGGGGCTCTCGGGGTGCCGAGGCGCCCCCCCGGCGCGGCTCGGGGGGGGAGGGGGCGCGCCCACAGGGCGCCTGGGGCCCCTGTGGCCCCCCCAGGCTCCCCTTCGGAAGCAGTGTCGTTCCCGATACGCTGATTTTTTATATATTTTTTCTGTATTTTTCTGGGCAGTTCTCGAAACGTGAAAACCTGAAATACAAAAACAGCCGAAAACAGAAACTGGCACTGGGGTGCACTGGATTAGTAAGTTAATCCAAATATGATCAAAAGTGTATGGAAGTGTATGAATATCATAGCAATATCACCCAAAAGTGGCATGGAGCAAGCAGAAATTATAGATACATTTTGGACGTATCACTAGGGTTGGGAACCCTAGGGGTGGGGGGCGCCCCCCTTGGCTTGGGGGCAAGCCACCGCCCTGGGCGCCGCCCCCCATAGGAGATCCCATCTCCTAGGGCCGGCGCCCCCCTGGCCCCTATATATAGCGGGGGGAGAGAGGGCAGCCGCACCCTTGCCCCTGGCGCCTCTCTCCCCCCGTTACACATCTCCCTCCTCCCGCAGGTCCTTCGCGAAGCCCTACAGTTTTTCCGTTGCATCCACCACCACGCCGTCGTGCTGTTGGATCTCCATCAACCTCTCCTCCCCCCTTGCTGGATCAAGAAGGAGGAGACGTCGCTGCACCGTACGTGTGTTGAACGTGGAGGTGCCGTCCGTTCGGCGCTGGGATCATCGGTGATAGGGATCACGACGAGTACGACTCCATCATCCACGTTCTCTTGAACGCTTCCGCTCGCGATCTACAAAGGGTATGTAGATGCACTCCTTTATGTTCGTTGCTAGATGACTCCTTAGATTGATCTTGGTGAAGCGTAGGAATTTTTTTGAATTCTGCTACGTTCCCCAACAGTTACTTGCCCGAGATTCGATCGTTGGTATCATCATACCTAGTTCAATCTCATTACTGGCAAGTCTCTTTACTCTTTCCGTAATACATCATCTCGTGAGTAACTTATTAGTCATTTGCTTGCAAGGCTTATTATGATGTGTATTACTGAGAGGGCCCAGAGATACCTCTCCGGCATTCGGAGGGAAAAGTCCTATTCTTGATCTATGCCAACACCACAAACACCTTCGGAAACACCTGTAGAGCATCTTTATAATCACACATATACTTTGTGACGTTTGATAGCACACAAGGTGTTCTTCTGGTATTCAGGAGTTGTATAATCTCATAGTCAGAGGAACATGTATAAGTCATGAAGAAAGCAATAGCAATAAAACTAAACGATCATTATGCTAAGCTAACGGATGGGTCTTGTCCATCACATCATTCTCTAATGATGTGATCCCATTCATCAAATGAGAACACATGTCTATGGTTAGGAAACATAACCATCTTTGATCGACGAGCTAGTTAAGTAGAGGCATACAAGGGACACTCTGTTTTGTCTATGTATTCACACATGTACTAAGTTTCTGGTTAATACAATTCTAGCATGAATAATGAACATTTATCATGATATAAGGAAATATAAATAATAACTTTATTATTGCCTCTAGGGCATATTTCCTTCGGTCTCCCACTTGCACTAGAGTCAATAATATAGTTCACATCGCCATGTGATTTAATACTGATAGTTCACATCGTTATGTGAATAACACCCATAGTTCACATCGCCATGTGACCAACACCCAAAGAGTTTACTAGAGTCAATAATCTAGTCCACGTTGCCATGTGATTAACACCCAAAGAGTACTAAGGTGTGATCATGTTTTGCTTCATGAGAGAAGTTTAGTCAGCGGGTCTGTTATATTTAGATCCATATGTATTTCGCAAATTTCTATGTCTACAATGCTCTGCATGGAGCTACTCTAGCTAATTGCTCGCACTTTCGATACACATCCAGACTGATACTTAGAGTCATCTGGATTAGTGTCAAAGCTTGCATCGGCATAACTCTTTACGACGAACTCTTTATCACCTCCATAATCGAGAAATATTTCCTTAGTCATCCAGTAACTAAGGATAATTTTGACCGATGTCCAATGATCTACTCCTGGATCACTATTGTACCTCCTTGCCAAACTCATGGCAAGGTACACAATAGGTTTGATACACAACATGGCATACTTTATAAAACATATGGCTGAGGTATAGGGAATGACTTTCATTCTTTCTCTATCTTCTGCCGTGGTCGTGTTTTGAGTTTTACTCAGCATCATACCTTACAACTCAGGCAAGAACTCCTTCTTTGACTGGTCGATTTTGAACATCTTCAAATTCTTATTAAGGAATGTACTCATTGAAAATTTTATCAAGCATCTTAATCTATCTCTATAGATCTTGGTGCCCAATATGTAAGCAGCTTCACCGAGGTCTTTTATTGAAAAACTCCTTTTAAACAATCCTTTATGCTTTCCAGAAAATTCTACATCATTTCCGATCAACAATATGTCATCCACATATAATATAAGAAATGCTACAGAGCTCCCACTCAGTTTCTTGTAAATACAGTCTTCTCCAAAAGTCAGTATACAACCATATGCGTTGATCACCTCATCAAAGTGTATATTCCAACTCCGAGATGCTTGCACCAGTCCATAGATGGATCGCTGGAGCTTGCACAGTTTTTTAGCACTTTTAGGATCGACAAAACCATCTGGTTGCATCATATACAACTCTTCTTTGAGATATCCATTAAGGAATGCAGTTTTGACATCCATTTGCCAGATTTCATAATAATTAAATGCGGCAATTGCTAACATGATTTAGACAGACTTAAGCATCGCTACGGGTGAGAAGGTCTCATCGTAGTCAACTCCTTGAACTTGTCGAAAACCTTTTTGCAACAAGTCGAGCTTTGTAGACGGTCACATTACCGTCAGCGTCAGTCTTCTTCTTAAAGATCAATTTATTTTCTATGGCTTGCCGATCATCGGGCAAGTCGACCAAAGTCCACACTTTGTTCTCATACATGGATCATATCTCAGATTTCATGGCTTCAATCCATTTCGTGGAATCTGGGCTCATCATCGCTTCCTCATAGTTCGTAGGTTCGTCATAGTCTAGTAACATGACTTCTAGAACAGGGTTACCGTACCACTCTGGCGCGGAACGCACTCTGGTTGACCTACAAGGTTCAGTAAAAACATGATCTGAAGTTTCATCATCATCATCAGCTTCCTCACTAATTGGTGTAGGAATCACTGGAACTGATTTATGTGATGAACTACCTTCCAATTCGGGAGAAGGTACAATTACCTCATCAAGTTCTACTTTACTCCCACTCACTTCTTTCGAGAGAAACTCCTTCTCTAAAAAGCATCCATTCTTAGAAATGAATATCTTGCCTTCGGATGTATGATACAAGGTGTACCCAACAGTTTCTTTTGGGTATCCTGTGAAGACACATTTCTCCGACTTGGGTTCGAGCTTATCAGGTTGAAGCTTTTTCACATAAGCATCGCAGCCCCAAACTTTAAGAAACGACAATTTGGGTTTCTTGCCAAACCACAGTTCATAAGGTGTCGTCTCAACGGATTTAGATGGTGCCCTATTTAACGTGAATGCAGAAGTCTCTAAAGCATAACCCCAAAACGATAGCGGTAAATCGGTAAGAGACAACATAGATCGCACCATATCTAATAGAGTACAGTTACGACGTTCAAACACACCGTTACGCTGTGGTGTTCGAGGTGGCGTGAGCTGTGGAACTATTCCACATTGTTTCATATGAAGACCAAACTCATAACTCAAATATTCGCCTCCGCGATCAGATCGTAGAAACTTTATTTCCTTGTTACGATGATTCTCTACTTCACTCTGAAATTCTTTGAACTTTTCAAATGTTTCAGACTTGTGCTTCATCACGTGGATATACCCATATCCGTTCAAATCATTTGTGAAGGTGAGAAAATAACGATACCCGCCGCAAGCATCAACACTCATTGGTCTGGATACATCAGTATGTATTATTTCCAACAAGTCACTTGCTCACTCCATTGTTCCGGTGAACAGAGTTTTAGTCATTTTGCCCATGAGGCATGGTTCGCAAGCATCAAATGATTCATAATCAAGTGATTCCAAAAGTCCATCAACATGGAGTTTCTTCATGCACTTTACACCAATATATCCTAAACGGCAGTGCCATAAGTATGTTGCACTATCATTATCAACTCTGTATCTTTTGGCTTCAATATTAGGAATATGTGTATTACTACTATTGAGATTCAATAAACCATTCACCTTGGGTGTATGACCATAGAAGGTTTTATTCATGTAAACAGAATAACAATTATTCTCTGAATTAAATGAATAATCGTATTGCAATAAACACGATCCAATATTGTTCATGCTCAACGCAAACACCAAATAATATTTATTTAGGTTTAACACTAATCCCGAAAGTAAAGGGAGTGTGCGATGATGATCATATCAATAGTGGAACTACTTCCAACACACATTTTCACCTTACCCTCAACTAGTCTATGTTTATTCTGCAACTCCTATTTCGAGTTACTAATCTTAGCAACTGAACAGGTATCAAAATACCTAGGGCCTACTATGAGCACTGCTGAGGTACACATCATTAACATGTATATCAAATATACCTTTGTTCACTTCATCATCCTTCTTATCCACCAAATATTTGGGGTAGTTCCACTTCCAGTGACCATTTCCTTTGAAGTAGAAGCACTCAGTTTCAGGCTTGGGTCTAGCTTCGGGCTTCTTCTCGGGAGTGGCAACTTGCTTGCCGTTCTTCTTGAAGTTCCCTTTCTTTCCCTTGCCTTTTTTCTTGAAACTAGTGGTCTTGTTTAACCATCAACACTTGATGCTCTTTCTTGATTTCTACCTTCGCTGATTTCAGCATCACGAAGAGCCCGAGAATCGTTTTCGTCATCCCTTGCATATTATAGTTCATCACGAAGTTCCAGTAACTTGGTGATAGTGACAAGAGAACTCTGTCAATCACTATCTTATCTCGAAGATTAACTCCCACTTGATTCAAGTGATTGTAGTACTCAAACATTCTGAGCACATGCTCACTGGTTGAGCTATTCTCCTCCATCTTCTAGGCAAAGTACTTGTCAGAGGTCTCATACCTCTCGACATGGGCATGAGTCTGAAATACTAATTTGAACTCTTGGAACATCGCATATGCTCCGTGGTGTTCAAAACGTTTTTGAAGTCCCAGTTCTAAGCCGTAAAGCATTGTGCACTAAACTATTAAGTAGTCATCATACCGAGCTTTGCCAAACATTCATAACGTTTGCTTCTACTCCTGCAATAGTCTGTCACCTAGCGGTGCATCAAGGACATAATACTTCTGTGCAACAATGAGAATAATGCTCAGATCACGGACCTAGTCCGCATCATTGCTAGTAACATCTTTCAACTTAGTTTTCTCTAGGAACATATCAAAAAAACATAGGGGAACTATAACGCGAGCTATTGATCTACAACATAATTTGCAAATACTATCAGGACTAATTTCATGATAAATTAAAGTTCAATTAATCATATTACCTAAGAACTTCCACTTAGATAGACATCACTCAAGTCATCTAAATGATCACGTGATCCATATCAACTAAACCATGTCTGATCATCACGTGAGATGAAGTAGTTTTCAACGGTGAACATCTTATGTTGATCATATCTACTATATGATTCACACTCAACCTTTCAGTCTCCAATGTTCCGAGGCCATGTATGTACATGCTAGGCTCGTCAAGTTTAACCCGAGTATTCTGCATATGCAAAACTGTATTACACCCGTTGTATTTGAACGTAGAGCTTATCACACCCGATCATCACGTGGTGTCTCGGCACGACGAACTGTCACAATGGTGCATTGTCAGCGAGAACACTTGTACATTGAAATTTTAGTGAGGGATCATCTTAAAATGCTACCGTCGTTCTAAGCAAAATAAGATTCATAAAAAGATAAACATCACATGCAATCAAAATATGTGACATGATATGGCCATCATCATCTTGTGCTTTTGATCTCCATCTCCAAAGCATCATCATGATCTCCATCGTCACCGGCTTGACACCTTGATCTCCATTGTAGCGTCGTGGTTGTCTCGCCAACTATTGCTACTACTACTATCGCTAACTCGTAGTGATAAAGTAAAGCAATTACATGGCTTTTGCAATTCATACAATAAAGAGACAACCATAAGGCTCTTGCCGGTTGCCGATAATTTACAAAACATGATCATCTCGTACAATAACGTACAATTCATCATGTCTTGACCATATCACATCACAACATGCCCTGCAAAAACAAGTTAGACGTCCTCTACTATGTTGCTGCAAGTTTTACGTGGCTGCTACGGGCTTAGCAAGAACTGTTCTTACCTACACATCAAAACCACAATGATTTTTCGACAAGTGTGATGTATTAACCTTCAACAAGGACCAGGGCGTAGTCACACTCGATTCAAATAAAGTTGGAGAGACTGACACCCGCCAGCCACCTATGTGCAAAGCACATCGGTAGAACCAGTATCATGAACGCGGTCATGTAATGTCGGTCCGGGCCGCTTCATCCAACAGTACCGCCGAATCAAAATATGACATGCTGGTAAGCAGTATGACTATTATCGTCCATAACTCTTTGTGTTCTACTCGTGCATATCATCTACGCATAGACCTGGCTCTGATACCACTATTGGGGAACGTAGTATTTCAAAAAAATTCCTACGATCACGCAAGATCTATCTAGAAGAAGCATAGCAATGAGCGGGAGAGTGTGTCAACGTACCCTCGTAGACCGAAAGCGGAAGCGTTTAGTAACGCGGTTGATGTAGACGAACGTATTCATGATCCAACCGATCCAAGTACCGAACGTACGACACCCCCGTGTTCAGCAAACGTTCAGCACGATGACGTCCCTCGAGCTCTTGATCTAGTTGAGGATGAGGGAGAGTTTCGTCGGCACGACGGCGTGGTGATGGTGATGACGAAGTTACCGGCGCAGGGCTTCGCCTAAGCATTGCAATGATATGACCGAGGTGTGTAACTGTGGAGGGGGGCACCGCACATGGCTAAGAGATTGTGTGTTGTGCCTTTGGGGTGCCCACTACCCACATATATAAAGGAGGGAGGAGGAGGAGGCCGGCCTAGGAGGGGCGCGCCTATAGGGGGAGTCCAACTAGGATTCCCAATCCTAGTTGGAGTCCCCTTCCTTTTTCCAAGAGGTGGAGAGTGGGAAGGAGGATGAGAGGGAAAAGGAAAGAGGGGGGCGCCGCCCCCTCCTATTCCAATTCGGACGAGCCCATGGGGGGGCGCGCTGCCTTCCCATATGACCCTTCTCTCCTTTCCACTAAAGCCCAATAAGGCCCAATACTTCCACCGGTAATTCCCGTAACTCCCCGGTACTCCAAAAAAATACCCGAATCACTCGGAACCTTTTTGATGTCCGAATATAGCCTTCCAATATATGAATCTTTACCTCTCGATTGTTTCGAGACTCCTTGTCATGTCCGTGATCTCATCCGGGACTCCGAACAAACTTCAGTCATCAAAATCACATAACTCAAAATACTAATCGTCATCGAACATTAAGCGTGCGGACCCTACGGGTTCGAGAACTATGTAGACATGACCGAGACACATCTCCGGCCAATAACAAATAGCAGAACCTGGATGTTCATATTAGCTCCTACATATTCTACGAAGATCTTTATCGGTCAAACCGCATAACTACATACATTGTTCCCTTTGTCATCGGTACATTACTTGCCCGAGATTCGATCGTTGGTATCATCATACCTAGTTCAATCTCGTTACCGGCAAATCTCTTTACTCGTTTCTTAATACATCATCTCGTGACGAACTTATTAGTCATTTGCTTGCAAGGCTTATTATGATGTGTATTACCGAGAGGGCCCAGAGATACCTCTCCGACATTCGGAGTGACAAATCCTATTCTCGATCTATGCCAACACCACAAACACCTTCGGAAACACCTGTAGAGCATCTTTATAATCACCCAGTTACGTTGTGACATTTGATAGCACACAAGGTGTTCTTCTCGTATTCGGCAGTTGTATAATCTCATAGTCAGAGGAACATGTATAAGTCATGAAGAAAGCAATAACAATAAAACTAAACGATCATTATGCTAAGCTAACGGATGGGCCTTGTCCATCACATCATTCTCTAATGATGTGATCCCGTTCATCAAATGACAACACATGTCTATGGTTAGGAAACATAACCGTCCTTGATCAACGAGCTAGTCAAGTAGAGGCATACTAGGGACACTCTGTTTTGTCTATGTATTCACACATGTACTAAGTTTCCGGTTAATACAATTCTAGCATGAATAATAAACATTTATCATGATATAAGAAAATATAAATAACAACTTTATTATTGCCTCTAGGGCATATTTCCTTCAAATAACATACTGAAGGAATAGTGGGAAATATACCATACCCATCATCCTTCATGTCAGTGTCTCCAATGACAACATTAGCGGTCTTGCCGCCTTCCCAAGATGACGCTTGTCATAGCGATTAGGGAAACTAGGAGCCCAATGATTAGAATCTCCACACACATGACAAACATCTTTCTTCTTGTCATTCTTCTTCTTAAAGTTCGTGTGTTGTACAACCTTGTTCTTCCCATCAAATTTTGTTTTACCATCAAACTTGTCCTTGTTCTTGAACTTGTGGCAATGGAAGTTTTTCTTCTGTACCAGATTGGCACTAGATCATCCCTCAATACCTCGAGCACATGTGTCCTTTGCTCTCGCCTTTTCTTCCACATCAGGAGTACCAATGAGATCCGGAACGGAAAACTCCTGCCTCTTATGCTTCAGTAAGGTAGCAAAGTTCCTCCACGAAGGGGGAAGCTTAGTGATGATACCCCCGGCAACAAACTTGTCCGGTAGCATGCAATTGAAGTGCTCAAGTTCTCAAGCAAATGACTGTATCTCATGAGCTTGCTCAATCACGGAGCGCTCTTCAGTCATCCTAAAATCATAGAATTGCTCCATGATGTACAACTCAGTGCCGGCATCCGAGACCCCAAACTTAGCCTCGAGTGCGTCCCAATTGACGCATAAGCATCAACTATGTTCTCACCAAGAACACTCAAAAGAGCAGCCCTAAACAGGGTATCCATTTTCGGAAAAGCTTGTTCCTGTTGAGCATCATAATCTCCTTCAGGTTTATCGAGAGTGGCGTCATAGCAACTCATGGTTTGAAACCATAAGACCGCTCTCACGCGCCACATCTTATAGTGGATACCCTCAAACACACGAGGTCTCATGGAAGCAGCAAAACCCCTTGGGGTAAATTGTCTATAATAAGGTTTTTGGATTGTTGGAAATATGAGCAATTTACCATATGATTTTATGAACATAAATATTAGATAAAATATGACTAATATAATAGAGATGGAGTAAGTCATGAAATCTAGCAGAGGGATAGAAAATAGCATTTGTACATGTGAACTAAAACAGAACTCATGTAGAACAGAGAATATAACATGATAAACTAGAGCAAGAAACTGTTGCATGATTTTAAATAGAGAGATCATGGAGACGTACGAAGCAGCGGCAGAAGCATCGGTCTTGGGGTTGGTGTCCTCGTCAGCCAAACAATAAGACCGCTCTCACGCGCCACATCTTATAGTGGATACCCTCAAACACACGAGGTCTCATGGAAGTAGCAAAACCCCTTGGGGTAAATTGTCTATAATAAGGTTTTTTAATTGTTGGAAATATGAGCAATTTACCATATGATTTTACGAACATAAATATTAGATAAAATATGACTAATATAATAGAGATGGAGCAAGTCATGAAATCTAGCAGAGGGATAGAAAATAGCATTTGTACATGTGAACTAAAACAGAACTCATGTAGAACAGAGAATATAACATGATAAACTAGAGCAAGAAACCGTTGCATGATTTTAAATAGAGAGATCATGGAGACGTATGAAGCAGCGGCAGAACCATCGGTCTTGGGTTTGGTGTCCTCGTCAGCCATGTCGTCAAAGAGATTGTCGACGTCGGGGAAGTAGTCGTCGGCGACCGGATCATCAGCATGCTTACAGATAAGCCAATTATCCATGCTGCTTTTTCATAGCTTACCAGGCTTGATTCCTGGTGAACTCCCAGTCACGAGACGTGCATATAAACAGCTTCCGTCGATTCTCAGTAAGCGATGTGGTTCTAATCCATTTTTTTTCCTTTTTGAGCGGTGGTACTAAAGTACTGCTACAGTAGTAAAACGGTAGTTCGTTTTTTTGTTTCCGAGAACTGCTCGACCTAAAGTGTGCGCCTCTTGTCTAGCCCAAACGAAAAGCCCAACACTGGGACGTCTGATTTGCGCTCGATGGGAGCTCCTATTTCGCGCGCGCGCTTTCGGCCAGCCCATTAGCGGGGCGCGGCGCCCTTATTTTTTTTCGCTCCTTTTTTCTGTTTTCTGTTTTCTCTTCTATATAAAATTGTGCGGGGTTTAAAAACAGTTCTGCATTTCAAATAATGGTCAGGATTCAAAAAAATTAAAATTTTAAATAACGTGATGGAGTTTGAAAATTTATTCTTGAATTAAAAAATCATAATTCAAAAAAGTTCATGGATACTAAAATATGTTCAAGATTTCCAAAAAAATCACAAATTCATAAAATGTTCATGATTTTTAAGATATGTTCGAGTATCAAAAAATGTTCATGGAAATTACAAATATCCATCAATTACAAAAAATATCATCAATTCAAAAAATGTTCATGAATTGGAAAATATGATCATGCACCAATAAGAAAATCTTATTAAACAAAAATTGACAATTAATTTAGAAAATTGTTCCCAAAAAATTGTTTGTTCACTAAAAAGGTTAACTAATTAAAAATATATTGATAAGATATAACCGTTCGTGACCAGTTCAGCAATAAAGCGGGTAATTGGTTAAGAAAACACGTGGTGCTATCCCAGGACGACCATAATTCACAAAGCAACGTGCAACTCGATTTTGTTCACGGGAAACCTTAAAAGGATTAAATACCCTATTCTCCAACAAGCCCTTCGTCTCAGCAAAAACTAGATGATACTCCGTGAGTTGTTGAAAGAAATATTGCCTAAAGTTGGAGTGCAGCGTTTTGGTGCTCAGGCTCATTTGCACCCGGTCAGAAGAAAAAAATTAAGAAAAAAAATCCAATTTTTTGCATGGTAGAAATTTAGTGTGTGAGGTCCGCTCCAATTCTCAAATCATTTGAATATCTAAGCAGCTCTCGGCAAAAAGGACAAATTGGGTCATAACAGTGCATGAACAATAAACTATTTTACAGACCCCGAATTTGTCTTTTTTGCCGAGATCTGCTCAGATGTTTAAATGATTTGTAAATTGGAGTGGACCTCACGCATCAAATTATCTACCATGCCAAAAAATGGAGTTTTTTTATAGTATTTGTTTTGATTATTTTTTTGTCAGCTCGGGTGCATATGAGCCTGGGTCAGAAGCGGATTTTCGCTAAAGTTGGTGTTTTACTCATCAACTGACTCTCCTAAAAGGATCGATAAAACAAAGAATAAATTATTCTTATTTGAGCATACTTTAGGATGATGCATAGGTAACTAAGATCAAACCTCCAACTTATATCATCTTGGGAGCTTAGATGGGGGAGGCTAGTATAGGATCTCACGTCAGGTGAGATCAATGAGATCGATTAATTTTTTTTTATATTTAGACATTTAAAAAATTCTCAAATTATTTTACAATATATTTACGGGGAGTGTGTATAACCCAAAAAAAAAACAACTCAAAAATCAATGTACAGTTAGAGAATAAAAAAGACGCATTCGAATGTGGATTGTGGGAGCTTTGGGTGAACAGTATATTGAAACTGTTCACATATGATTTCTCTTTTTTGTTTTTATCAGTGTGGGTTGAATTAGGAGCTAAAACTTTTTGAGATTGTACAAGCATTGATGTGTGTCTACAATTCATAAGCCCGGATGCCGCAAGCGTGTGTCACAGCGGTCGTGCTCTTCCATGTGTGGGGTCGCATCAATGATCTCATCCACGCATGCGACCATGATAGTTACGCCCTCTTCCTCGTGCTTGTTTACTAGAGAGCAGTCCCGTTATAGTGAAAAGCTTGCCATTAGGTATGGTCCACTTTTCATTTGAGATAGGGAGAGGATTACCAATCTAAACTACACCTACGACAACAACGATGTAGAGGCTGTGAGCATGCTTCGAATGCGAGGAGCATCATTTTCCATGCTTGTAAATACCTCTAGGAGCAGGGGGCTTGTAAGTGCATCTAGTGCACACTGCGCCGACGACGGGCAGCTCGACCTCGTCAGAGCACCCGTCCCTCCTACCAGCCTCCCCACCAGAAACACCCCTGTTTCGCCCTACCATGGCTACCGGCCCGGACCAATGTGAAGACACCGACAACCGCCCTTCCGTCGGAGAAGAGGAGGAGATCAGCCGCCACAGCAGCCTAGGGTGGGCCCAAGAGAGACCCTCCCGCGCAGCTCGCAGACATCCAGACATTGGGAAGGAAGGACCCGACCGGACGCAGGAGCACGCACCACCAAATCCCGCAAGATCCCAAGAGCCCGTAGCCGCCACGCACAGGCATTCTGTATTTCACCCGTAGCAACGCACAGGCATTCGACGAAGAGAAGCAAAAGTAGAAGAAAGGGTAACATTTCGGCGGATGAAGTGGGAAGGTTTTGACATGAGTACGAGCGGGGCACCCAAAATATTTCACTTTTTGCTGCATGTCTGGGCAGTGTAGGTATGGACAGATGGTTGATGATTGGTCGATCTCGACTTCCCATTGATCGATCCCCTCTCTAGTTTATCCTATTTGTTTATCCAGATCCGGCGCGCGCAGACCGAGCATATGTTCCTTGCATATTTTGGTCGAGTTTGTTTCTTAATTAACTATAAAGTGTTAACTCTTCAAACCAACTTTGAGGGGAGTTTTTTTCTTAATGAGCTATAAAATCGGAAGAGATAGAAAACAAGTTCAAAAATATAAATATATGAAACTAAATATGGTGATTGTTATTTCGTGTGCTATTCATTTGGTTACTCTTGTACCTTTTTGACAATAGTGTGATTACTCGCGGTCACTGTCTATTGTTATTTCATATGATATTTTGTCTGCCTCAAGATGTTCGAAATGGGAAGCCCTCTGGTGGCGGGTATGGGAGAGGAGTGGCGCTCATGGCAATGGGCTCGGCCACCATTGCTTGCTCCTCGGATTAGTCTGCTAGGACAGAGGGGCATGTGCGTAGTGGAGGAGTACACTAGGAGTTGCCAGAAGAGCATTGGGACCCGAGTTTCACCATGAGCACGGCTACGTAATTGGTCACTACGGATGAGCTAAAAACAGTGGCTTAGTCAATGGTGATATTGGCATAGGGGATCAACCAATATCCAATCTGTAATCCTGTGCTGTGAGATCAATCATTTTGAAAGGTATTATATGTCCGCCGTTTAAACATTGAAATGTTTTCATGATATTACCCACAAAGGTAATGATAAGTTTCATGAACAAAAACATGTTTTCATAGTAGACAAGACTCCTCTTTTGTTGGAAAGCTCAATCACTCAGAGCAAAAAGCATTCCAACTAACGAAATGCAATGATCCGATGGATGGAGTTGGCATGCAATGCTCCTGCGACATACGTACGTACGTACACGTAGGAAGGGAGGTAGGATTTCCTAGGTAGCAGCATGCATGCAACTATGCAAGTGGTAGCATCTCAAAGGCGTGTTTGGTTGCCGTAGTAAATAGTAGTTGCATTGCATACACATCTCAACCCATCCTGACTCTCGAAAACCAGCCACATATGCGACATCTGCGAGTTGTTTGGTTGCGTGCATCTAGGGTCCCTGCATTAGGTAATACACAAGTGCACTTTGTTTGGTTGGCTGCATTGGCCCAAGCGGCACATGAACACGGTGTTTGGTTGCACGCATGAGGTATGATTAAGAGTTAGCACTTGCACTTAGCACACAGGGTTAAGAGCTAGCAGAGGGAGGGGGAGAAGAAATGCAGTGTGCGCTGGACAATGACGACTGCGGTGGGTAGTGGCCGTGGTGCCGTGTCTGACATGACGAGCATGGAGTCGTGGACGAGCGACCCCCTCGGCGGCACGGCGAGCGACACCGTCGGCAAACTAGTTGCGGTGCTCGCGCAAAGACAGCCGACAAAGGAGGGGAATGCAGTGCCCGCGCCATGGTATCGTCAGTGCAGTGGACGGGAGAGGAGGCCGAGATGATGGACACCGGAAACGACTCCAGTGTAGTGGGACGACAGAGAGGAGGCCGGGAGGAGGCGAAGATGATCGACCCCGTCGCGACGCGGCGAACTGCAGTGTGCGCGCCATTGCAGCGTCAGTGCAGTAGGAGGACGACAGAGAGTAGGCCGAGATGAGCGACGCCGGAAACGACTCTAGTGTAGCAGGACGCCGGCAAGGAGATCAAGGGGAAGAGCTTCGGCGTTGAGAGGGACGAATAGGAGGGCTCGGAGCAGAGGACAGGGGAGCTCGACATGGCGGCGTCAGTGCAGTAGACTGCTGTTCAAACAGAGATGAAGCTACGATCGTCGAAACCAAAAACTTACAACATGAATATTGTGAGAAACTACGAGATTAGGCTGCTGGTCAAAGGAAATTTCAAATGATCGATCGTGAGTGATGAATCTGACAAAATTCGTCCAGAATAGCTCCAAACGGGAAGACGAGATTAAGAATTTACGGCCGACGAAACTACGAACCGATCGCCTGAATGGAACCATAGCATCGAGGTGCATCTTTTTCGTGTAGAGCTTATCACGAATCGAAGCATCGTTGTGTAGATCAGAGGGGCATGGAAGAGAGGAGATTAGAGAGGAGCTTACTGGAGGTTGAAAAAGACACCACGTAAACAGCTCGCATCCCTCCCATTTCTCCTCCTGCAGGGCTCCGCTCGCTGCGCTTCCGCTCGGCCTGGCTCCAGAGAAACTGCCGATTCCTGCGTTTCCAGCGAGCCAGGCCGAGAAGTGCTTTAAGAAGCGTGCGATGCAGGCCCAATAGTGTATGCGGGCTACCAAATAGGCCGGATCCTTCCCGCGCGGGCCAGGTCGGACCTTATTCGGGCAACCAAACACGCCCAAAGTGTACGTATGAGTGCAGCCGTGGTTGATCTGATGAATCGACGAGGAGGTCGGTGGCCTGCCGTACGTAAGGCTTTGTGGCGCCAACCGAGAACGACGGTCGTGCGGCAAGACATTGTTGCGTGCGGCAGGGCCAACTGCTCTTGGACGGCGCCAAGACGCATGGAATAGCTCCATGTTTTTTTACAAGAAGAAGAAGAAGAAGAAGAAGAAGAAGAAGAAGAAGAAGAAGAAGAAGAAGAAGAAGAAGAAGGAGGAGGAGGAGGAGGGGGAGGAGGCGGAGAACTGTGTTGTTTGGTTCATCTGCGGAAGCGGAAGCGGAAAAGAAGAAAAAAGAAGGCACGAACGATAGCTAGGAGCCATCTTTGCTTTGTTGGAAGAAAAAAAGAGAAGAAATAGATAGGAGTAGTCGATCGACAGAAAAAGTAGAAGAGAAAAAGGTTTCTAGTACTGCGTAGAGCATCTACAGCCGGTCGACCCAAAGCTGTTGGGGAACATAGTATTTCAAAAAAAAAAATCCTACGATCATGCAAGAACTATCTAGGAGAAGCATAGCAACGAGAGGGGAGAGTGTGTCTACGTACCCTCGTAGACCAAAAGCGAAAGCATCTAGTGATGCGGTTGATGTAGTCGAACGTCTTCGCGATCCAACCGATCCAAGCACCGAACATACGGCATCTCCGCGTTCAGCACATGTTCAGCTCGATAACGTTCCACGAGCTCTTGATCCAGTTGAGTGTCACGGGAGAGTTTCGTCAGCACGATGGCATGGTGACGATGATGATGAAGCTACCGACGCAGGGCTTCGCCTAAGCACTGCAATGATATGACCGAGGTGTGTATCTATGGAGGGAGGCACCGCACACCGCTAACATCAACTTGTGTGTCTATGGGGTGCCCCCTCCCCACGTATATAAAGGAGGGAGGGGAGGAGGAGGCGGCCAAGGAGGAGGAGGCGCCCATGGGGAGTCCTACTCCCACCGGGAGTAGGATTCCACCCTTTCCCAAGTTAGAGTAGGAGAGGAAGGAAGAAGGAGAGGGAGAAGAAGGAAAGCGGGGCCGACCCCTAGTCCAATTCGGTTTGGGCTAGGGGGTCCGCGCGCCCCTAGCTGGCCGCACCTCCTCTTCCTCCACTTGGGCCCATGAGGCCCAATAACCCCCTGGGAGGTTCCGACAACCTCCCGGTACTCCGGTATTTATCCGATAACCCCAGGAACTCATCCGGTGTCCGAATATAACCTTCCAATATATGAATCTTTACGTCTCGGACATTTCAAGACTCCTCGTCATGTCCATGATCAAATCTGGGACTCCGTACTACCTTCGGTACATAAAAACACATAAACTCATAATACCGATCGTCATCAAACGTTAAGCGTGTAGACCCTACGGGTTCGAGAACTATGTAGACATGACCGAGACTCATCTCCGGTCAATAACCAATAGCGGAACCTAGATGCTCATATTGGTTCCTACATATTCTACGAAGATCTTTATCGGTCAAACTGCATAACACCATATGTTGTTCCCTTTGTCATCGGTATGTTACTTGCCCGAGATTCGATCATCGGTATCATCATACCTAGTTCAATCTCATCACCGGAAAGTATCTTTACTCGTTCCATAATACATCATCTCGTGACTAACTCATTAGTCGTTTGCTTGCAAGGCTTATTATGATGTGTATTACCGAGAGGGCCCAGAGATACCTCTCCGACACTCGGAGTGACAAATCCTATTCTCGATCTATGCCAACAACACAAACACCTTCGGAGATACCTGTAGAACATCTTTATAATCACCCAGTTACGATGTGACGTTTGATAGCACACAAGGTGTTCCTTCGGTATTCGGGAGTTGCATAATCTCATAGTCATAGGAACATGTATAAGTCATGAAGAAAGCAATAGCAGTAAAATTAAACGATCAAGTTGCTAAGCTAACGGATGGGTCTTGTCCATCACATCATTCTCCTAATGATGTGATATCGTTGATCAAATAACAACTCATGTCTATGGCTAGGAAACATAACCATCTTTGATCAATGAGCTAGTCTAGTAGAGGCATACTATGGACACTCTATTTTGTCTATGTATTCACACATGTAAATTTCCGGTTAATACAATTCTAGCATGAATAATAAACATTTATCATGATATAAGGAAATACAAATAACAACTTTATTATTGCCTCTAGGGCATATTTCCTTCAAAATCCGCCTCAAACGGCTGGGTGGCCCGCCCGGTCGCTAACTGGTCACGAAATTCATAGCCAGATAGAGGCCTCAAACGCCCTAAGATGCACGGCATCCCTTATATCCAGCCCGAATATGGGGCAGATATGGGGGCGCGCCGGCCTACGTTGGCCTACCTGACCCCACATATATTCCTTCCCATCCGCACGCCGGCTCAAACCCAAGCTACTTCACTTCACTCCCCTCTGCTATCCAAACTCCCATCTGGCGGTCTCTGACATGGCGGGCATCGGATCCGAGTCCTGCACCTCCAGATCCATCGGCCTCGAGCTCATCCCACACAACCCATGGGAGGAGATGGCCAATCGGCTTGCACTCCGCCGCTCCCGAGAGGAGGCCCGTGGGCGGCAGCGCTCGGACTCCTTCTGTCGGGAATCCATTGTGTCCGTCCAAATGGCACATGGATCCGGTGGTAGGTGTATCGTCGCTGCCTCGTCGGAGGCGGTACCATTTGTCTGGCATCCGAATGCGGTGGCGGACGCGCAATCCCTGTGTTGGCGCCGAGCATCGGGATGCACCATGGTGTTGGGAAACGTAGTATTTCAAAAATTTCTACGATCACACAAGATCTATCTAGAAGAAGCATAGCAACGAGCGGTGAGAGTGTGTCTACGTACCCTCGTAGACCGAAAGAGGAAGCGTCTAGTGACGCGGTTGATGTAGTCGAACGTCTTCGTGATCCAACTGATCCAAGCACCGAACGTACGTCACCTCTGCGTTCAGCGCACGTTCAGCTCGATGACGTCCCACGAACTCTTGATGTAGTTGAGCGTCGCAGGAGAGTTTCGTCAGCACGATGGCGTGGTGACGGTGATGATGAAGTTACCGGCGCAGGGCTTCGCCTAAGCACTGCAACGATATGACCGAGGTGTGTAACTGTGGAGGGGGGCACCGCACACGGCTTGCAAATCAACTTGTGTGTCTATGGGGTGCCCCAAGGCCACGTATATAAAGGATGGAGGGAGGAGGAGGCCCGCCCTCATAGGGCGCGCCCAAAGTGCGGAGTCCTACTAGGACTCCCTAGTCCTAGTAGGATTCCACCTCCCACATGGAATAGGAAAAGGGGAAGGGAGAAGCAGAAGGAAGGAAGGGGGCGCCTCCTTTCCCTAGTCCAATTCGGACTAGTTCATGGGGAAGTGGCGCAGCCACCCTTGAGGCCTTTCTCTCCTTTCCCGTATGGCCCATTAAGGCCCAATACGAATTCCCGTAACTCTCCGGTACTCCGAAAAATACCCGAATCACTCGGAACCTTTTCGATGTCCAAATATAGTCGTCCAATATATCGATCTTTACGTCTCGACCATTTAGAGACTCCTCGTCATGTCTGTGATCACATCCGGGAGTTCGAACTACCTTCGGTACATCAAAACACATAAACTCATAATACCGATCGTCATCGAACATTAAGCGTGCGGACCCTACGGGTTCGAGAACTATGTAGACATGACCGAGACTCATCTCCGGTCAATAACCTATAGCGGAAACTGGATGCTCATATTGGTTCCTACATATTCTACGAAGATCTTTATCGGTCAAACCGCATAACAACATACGTTGTTCCCTTTGTCATCGGTATTTTACTTGCCCGAGATTCGATCGTCAGTATCATCATAGCTAGTTCAATATCATCATCGGCAAGTCTCCTTACTCGTTCCGTAATACATCATCTCGTGACTAACTCATTAGTCGTTTGCTTGCAAGGCTTATTATGATGTGTATTACCGAGAGGGCCCAGAGATACCTCTCCGACACTCGGAGTGACAAATCCTATTCTCGATCTATGCCAACACCACAAACACCTTCGGAGACACATGTAGATCATCTTTATAATCACCCAGTTACGTTGTGACCTTTGATAGCACACAAGGTGTTCCTCCGGTATTCGGGAGTTGCATAATCTCATAGTCATAGGAACATGTATAAGTCATGAAGAAATCAATAGCAGTTAAACTAAACGATCAAGTTGCTAAGCTAACGGATGGGTCTTGTCCATCACATCATTCTCCTAATGATGTGATCCCATTGATCAAATGACAACTCATGTCTATGGCTAGGTAACATAACCATCTTTGATCAATGAGCTAGTCTAGTAGAGGCATACTAGGGACACTCTGTTTTGTCTATGTATTCACACATGTACTAAGTTTCCGGTTAATACAATTCTACCATGAATAATAAACATTTATCATGATTTAAGGAAATAAAAATAACAACTTTATTATTGCCTCTAGGGCATATTTCCTTCAAAAGCCGCCTCAAACGGCTGGGTGGCCCGCCCGGTCGCTGACCGGTCATGAAATTCATAGCCAGATATATGCCTCAAACGCCCTGAGCTGCCCGGCATCCCTTATATCCAGCCCAAATATGGGGCGGATATGGGGGCGTGCCGGCCCACGTTGGCCTACCTGACCCCACATATATTCCTTCCCATTCGCACGCCGGCTCAAATCCGAGCTACTTCACTTCACTCCTCTCCGCTATCCAAACTCCCGTCTGACGGTCTCCGACATGGTGGGCATCGGATCCGAGTCCTGCACCTCCAGATCCGTCGGCCTCGAGCTCATCCCACGCAACCCACAGGAGGAGATGGCCAATCGGCTTGCGCTCCGCCGCTCCCGAGAGGAGGCCCGTTGGCGGCAACGCTCAGACTCCTTCCGTCGGGAATCCATTGTGTCCGTCCAAATAGCACATGGATCCGGTGGTAGGTGTATCATCGCTGCCTCGTCCACGAACTCTTGATCCAGTTTAGGGTCGCAGGAGAGTTTCGTCAGCACGACGGCGTGGTGACGGCGATGATGAAGTTACCGGCGCAGGGCTTTACCTAAGCACTGCAACAATATGATCGAGGTGTGTAACTGTGGAGAGGGGCACCGCACACGGCTTGCAAATCAACTTGTGTGTCTATGGGGTGCCCCCTGGCCACGTATATAAAGGATGGAGGGAGGAGGAGGTCGGCCCTCATAGGGCGCGCCCAAAGTGTGGAGTCCTACTAGGACTCCCTAGTCCTAGTAGGATTCCACCTCCCACATGGAATAGGAAAAGGGGAAGGAAGAAGCAGAAGGAAGAAAGGGCGCGCCCCCTTTCCCTAGTCCAATTCGGACTAGTTCATGGGGAAGGGGTGCGGCCACCCTTGAGGCATTTATCTCCTTTCCCGTATGGCCCATTATGTCCCAATACGAATTCCCGTAACTCTCCGGTACTCCAAAAAATACCCAAATCACTCGGAACCTTTCTGATGTCCAAATATAGCCTACCAATATATTTATCTTTACGTCTCGACCATTTCTAGACTCCTCGTCATGTCCGTGATCACATCCGGGACTCCGAACTACCTTCGGTGCATCAAAACACATAAACTCATAATACCAATCGTCATCGAACGTTAAGCGTGCGGACCCTACGGGTTTGAGAACTATGTAGACAAGATCGAGACTCATCTCCGGTAAGTAACCAATAGCGGAACGTGGATGCTCATATTGGTTCCTACATATTCTATGAAGATCTTTATCGGTCAAACCGCATATCAACATACGTTGTTCCCTTTGTCATCGGTATGTTACTTGCCCGAGATTCGATCGTCGGTATCATCATACCTAGTTCAATTTCGTCACTGGCAAGTCTCTTTACTTGTTATTTAATACATCATCTCAAGACTAACTCATTAATCATTTGCTTGCAAGGCTTATTATGATGTGTATTACCGAGAGGGCCCAGAGATACCTCTCCGACAATCGGAGTGACAAATCCTAATCTCGATCTATGCCAACACCACAAAAATCTTTGGAGACACCTGTAGAACATCTTTGTAATTACCCAGTTATGTTGTGACGTTTGATAGCACGCAAAGTGTTCCTCCAGTATTCGGGAGTTGCATAATCTTATAGTCATAGGAACATGTATAAGTCATGAAGAAAGCAATAGCAACATACTAAACGATCAAGTGCTAAGCTAACGGAATGGGTCAAGTCAATCACATCATTCTCTAATGATGTGATCCCGTTCATCAAATGACAACTCATGTCTATGGCTAGGAAACTTAACTATCTTTGATTAACAAGCTAGTCAAGTAGAGGCATACTAGTGACACTTTGTTTGTCTATGTATTCACACATGTACTAAGTTTCCGGTTAATACAATTCTAGCATGAATAATAAACATTTATCAAGATATAAGGAAATAAATAATAACTTTATTATTGCCTCTAGGGCATATTTCCCTCAGTCTCCCACTTGCACTAGAGTCAATAATCTAGTTCACATCACCTTGTGATTTAACACCAATAGTTCACATCCTCATGTGATTTAACACTTTATAGTTCTCATCACCATGTGACCAATACCCAAAAGGTTTACTAGAGTCAATAATCTAGTTCACATCGCCATGTGATTAACACCCAAAGAGTACTAAGGTGTGATTATGTTTTGCTTGTGAGAGAGGTTTAGTCGATGGGTCTTCCATATTCTGATCTGTATGTAATTTGCAAATTCCTATGTCTACAATGCTCTGCACGGAGCTACTCTAGCTAAATGCTCCCACTTTCAATATGTATCTAGATCGAGACTCAGAGTCATCCAGATCGGTGTCAAAGCTTGCATCGACGTAACTCTTTACGACGAAATCTTTATCACCTCCATAACTAAGAAATATTTCCTTAGTCCTCTAAGGATAATTTTGACCGCTGTCCAGTGGTCTACTCCTAGATCAAAATTGTACTCCCTTGCCAAACTTAGGGCAGGGAATACAATAGGTCTGGTATACAGCATGGCATTCTTTATAGAACCTATGGCCGAGGCATAGGGAATGACTTTCATTTTTTCTCTATCTTCTGCCATGGTCGGGTTTTGAGTCTTACTCAACTTCATACCTTACAACTCAGGCAAGAACTGCTTCTTTGGCTGATCCATTTTGAACTACTTCAAATTCTTTATCAATGTATGTACTAATCGAAAGTCTTATCAAGCGTCATGATCTATCTCTATAGATCTAGGTGCCTAATATGTAAGCAACTTCACCGAGGTCTTTTATTGAAAAACTCCTTTTAAACAATCCTTTATGCTATCCAGAAAATTCTACATCATTTCCGATCAATAATATGTCATTCACATATACTTATCAAAAATGTTGTAGTGCTCCCACTCACTTTCTTGTAAATACAGGCTTCACCATAAGTCTGTATAAAACTAGATGCTTTGATCACCTTATCAAATCATACATTCCAACTCTAAGATGCTTGCACCAGTCCATACATGGATCGCTGGAGCTTGCACACTTTGTTAGCACCTTTAGGATTGACAAAACCTTCTGATTGCATCATATACAACTCTTCTTTAATAAATCTATTAAGGACTGCATTTTTGTAATCCATTTGCCAGATTTCATAAAATGCGGTAATTGCTAACATGATTCAGACAGACTTAAGCATCGCTACGAGTGAGAAAAACTCATTGTAGTCAACACCTTGAACTTATTGAAAAACCCTTTTGCGACAAGTCGAGCTTTGTAGATATTAACACTACCATCAGCGTTTGTGTTCCTCTTGAAAATCCATTTATTCTCAATGGCTTGCCGATCATCGGAAAAGTCAACCAAAGTCCACTCTTTGTTCTCATACATGGATCCCATCTCAGATTTCATGGCCTTAAGCCATTTTGCGGAATCTGGGCTCATCATCGCTTCCTCATAGTTCGTAGGTTCATCATGGTCTAGTAGCATGACTTCCAGAACCGGGTTACCATACCACTCTGGCGCGGAACACACTCTATATGACCTATGAGGTTCAGTAGTAACTTGATCTGAAGTTTCATGATCATCATCATTAGCTTCTTCGCTGATTGGTGTAGGAATCACTAGTACTAGTTTCTGTGATGTACTACTTTCCAATTCGGGAGAAGGTACAAATACCTCATTAAGTTCCACTTTCCACCCACTCACTTCTTTCGAGAGAAACTCCTTCTCTATAAAGTATCCATTTTTAGCAACGAATATCTTGCCATTGGATCTATGATAGAAAGTGTACCCAACAGTTTCCATTGGGTATCCTATGAAGACACATTTCTCCGATTTGGGTTCGAGCTTATCAGGTTGAAGCTTTTTCACATAAGCATCGCAACCCCAAACTTTAAGAAACAACAGCTTTGGTTTCTTGCCAAACCACAGTTCATAAGGCGTCGTCTCAACGGATTTAGATGGTGCCCTTATTTAACGTGAATGCAACTGTCTCTAATGCATAACCCAAAACGATAGTGGTAAATCGGTAAGAGACATCATAGATCGCACCATATCTAATAAAGTACGGTTTATGACGTTCAGACAAACCATTACGCTATGGTGTTCCGGGTGGCGTGAGCTGTGAAACTATTCCACATTGTTTCAAATGAAGACCAAACTCGTAACTCAAATATTTGTCTCCGCGATCAGATCGTAGAAACTTTATTTTCTTGTTACGATGATTCTCTACTTCACTCTGAAATTTCTTTGAACTTTTAAAATGTTTCAGACTTGTGCTTCATCAAGTAGATATACTCATATCTGCTCAAATCATCTGTGAAGGTCAGAAAATAACGATACCCGCCGCGAGCCTAAACACTCATTGGTCCGCATACATCAGTATGTATGACTTCCAACACGTCAGTTGCTCGCTCCATTGTTTTAGAGAACAGAGTTTTAGTCATCTTGCCTATGAGGCATGGTTCGCAAGCACCAAGTGATTCATAATCAACTGATTCCAAAAGCCCATCAGCATGGAGTTTCTTCATGCGCTTTACACCAATATGACCTAAACGGCAGTGCCACAACTAAGTTGCACTATCATTATCAACTTTGCATCTTTTGGCTTCAATATTATGAATATGTGTATTACTACGATCGAGATCCAACAAACTATTTTCATTGGGTGTATGACAATCGAAGGTTTTATTCATGTAAACAGAACAACAATTATTCTATGACTTTAAATGAATAACTGTATTGCAACAAACATGATCAAATCATATTCATGCTCAACGCAAATGCCAAATAACATTTGTTTAGGTTCTACACTGATCCCGAAAGTATAGGGAGTGTGCGATGATGATCATATCAATCTTGGAACCACTTCCAACACACATCGTCACTTCACCTGTAACTAGTCTCTGTTCATTCTGCAACTCTCGTTTCGAGTTACTAATTTTAGGAACTGAACCGGTATCAAATACCCAGGGGTTTCTATGAACACTAGTAAAGTACACATTAATAATCTGTATATCAAATATACCTTTGTTCACTTTGCCATCCTTCTTATCTGCCAAGTATCTAGGGCAGTTCTACTTCCAGTGACCATTTCCTTTGCAGTAGAAGCACTTAGTTTCAGGCTTGAGTTTAGCTTTGGGTTTCTTCATGGGAGTGACAACTTGCATGTCATTCTTCTTGAAGTTCCCCTTCTATCCCTTTGCTCTTTACTTGAAACAAGTGGTCTTGTTAACCATCAACACTTGATGCTCTTTCTTGATTTTTACCTTCGCCTATTTCAGCATCGCGAAGAGCTCGGGAATCACTTTCGTCATCCCTTGCATATTATAGTTCATCACGAAGTTCTAGTAACTTGGAGATAGTGACTAGAGAAATTTGTCAATTACTATCTTATCTGGAAGATTAACTCCCACTTGATTCAAGCAATTGTAGTACCCAGATAATTTGAGCACATGCTCACTGGTTGAGCTATTCCCCTCCATCTTGTAGGCAAAGTACTGTCAGAGGTCTCATACCTCTTGATAGGGCATGAGTATGAAATGCCAATTTCAACTCTCGGGAACATCTTATATGCTTCGTGGCATTCAAAACATTTTTTAAGTCCCAGTTATAAGCCGTAAAGCATGGTGCACTAAACTATCAAGTAGTCATCATACTGAGCTTTTGTCAAAACGTTCATAAAATCTGCATCTGCTCCTGCAATAGGTCTGTCACCTAGCAGTGCATCAAGGACATAATTCTTTTGTGCAGCAATGAGGAAAATCCTCAAATCACGGACCTAGTCCGCATCATTGCTACTAACATCTTTCAACTTAGTTTTCTCTAAGAACATATCAAAACATAGGGGAGCTATAACGCGAGCTATTGATCTACACTACAAGAAATATGTAAACTAGTGACCTTCTGTCAGTGACCCTGGAAGAATTGGTCATAGATCTATGACCATTTCAGACCAATTGGTCAAAAGCTGTTCGGGGGGCTCCAAACCCTAAACTATAACGACCATTTTGGTCAGAAAGGTCTTAATTTCCTTACATGAAATGGTCATAAAGCAGATAGCACTGGTCCGCTACCTTATTTCTAGCTGATCATGACCAATATAGATGGTCATAACCTTGTAAATTGTGGTGGGTTGCTACGACTAGGCCCCACCTCATCAGTTTTGCCTATGTGTCATGTCCATGTGGCAGTTTTTGCCCTAGGTTGTGAAACAACCTATATTTCTGTCATTCCCAAAATTCCCCAAAAAATCTCATAAATTCTTTGGGTCATATCTTCGTCAAATATGTAAAAAACCTTCCTTGCCTAGTTCAAAAATAATTCAAAAATATTCATTTTCCTATTCTGTTAAAAAAACACTTTGTGAAGGAAGTACCACTTTGGCATGTCCAAATGGTATCCATTTTCTACAGTGCTTTCATATGCCCAAATAACTATCCTCCACCAAATGCCAGCTGAATCCATTCATTATTTTGAGCCCAGCTTCAACATTCGTATTTATGTCAAGTGTGGTACTATGCAAAGCAAGTACCACCTAGACTCCTCCTTTTGAGCTGAAAATTTGTGAAGACAGTCTTCTTAGTAACTAACCATCCACCACCAAAACTCACGCCCATTAGCCATGTGCATTTCCCGTACCGCTAATCAAACACTTGGCTGCTAATTCATGTTTGAGCATCGATCGGTCTCCTCGTGAGAATATTATGTTGTAATTTTCTTCCTAGCACCTACCTGGGGAGTGCCCAACCCACTAGACATGCCTAGGCCGCCCAGAACACATGGCAATGCCACAGTCACGCGGTGACCACGCGGCGGGCATGCGAGTTTACGCGCTCTAGAGTTGGGGCCCTCGACCACCGCCTAAACCTCGATGTATCGCCACCAAACCATGTATTTATGATTAAATAGGTACTTATGTAACTAGAAATGATTTTTGGAAAAAAAAATAGCAAACTATGAGGCAGCTGCAGTTCAAATTTGCCCCGCTTCCAACTGAATCGGCGGAAATTTGTCTTTTTCATGAGAGGTGGATCAAAACTTTTGACACCCAACCATTTTGTCAATTGTGCATTAAATATGTCCTAGTATTTTAGAAAATTGATTTGGTCCAATTTTGCAACAATTATTTGGGAGGTCCTTCACAAAAAAAACCTCCTTTTGGGAACTCAAAAAATGGAAAATGATTTTTTCGTCCAAAGAAAATGAAAACTTCCTTAGGCAATATTGTTTGCCATTCCAAGATGCACCCTTGTGCACAATATGAGATCATCTGAACAAACTATGCCATGAATGTGGCCATAGGATTGATCATTTGGCTTGAAAGCCATGAATCTTCACGCATGATAGCTAATTTCTGAGAACACTTTTTAAAAAGAATTGCCATATTACAAGTTTATTATTTTTCCTGGTAACTTGGTCATGTATAATGACACAATGCGAAGGTTTTCCAATTTTTTGATTTTTTTTGAATTTTTTATGGCCGTTTCAAAATGCGGTCAAAACGGCGGGAATGACCGTTCCTAGCTAGTGGTTGAATCTTGGTATTTTTTTGGTGTTTATCTGATTAAATAGATACTTATGTACCTAAAAATGATTTTTGTAAAAAATAAAGAGCAAACTACAAGGCAACTATAGTTCAAATTTGACCCACTTCCAACTGAATCGGCCGAAATTTGTCTTTTTCACGAGAGGTGGTTCAAAACTTTTTACACCCAACCATTTTGTCAATTGTGCATTAAATATGGCCTAGTATTTTATAAAAATATTTTGGTCCAATTTTGCAACAATTATTTGAGAGG
Source organism: Secale cereale (assembly GCA_902687465.1). Taxonomy (NCBI): domain Eukaryota; kingdom Viridiplantae; phylum Streptophyta; class Magnoliopsida; order Poales; family Poaceae; genus Secale; species Secale cereale. Next base: position 34,097,113 of record LR738710.1, read on the forward strand.
TCCTTCACAAAAAAAACCTCCTTTTGGGCACTCGAAAAATGGAAAATGAATTTTTCGTCCAAAAGAAAATGAAAACTTCCTTGGGCAACATTGTTTGCCATTCCAATATGCACCCTTGTGCACAACATGAGATCATTTGAGCAAACTATGCCATGAATGTGGCCATAAGATTGATCATTTGGCTTGAAAGCCAGTGATCTCCACACAAGATAGCTCATTTCCGAGAACACTTTTTAAAAATAATTATTGTATTACAACTTTATTATTTTTCCTCGTAACTTGGTCACATATAATGATACAATGCGGAGGTTTTCAAATTTTTTGATTTGTTTTTGAATTTTTTATGCCTGTTTCAAAATGCGGTCAAAACAACGGGCATGACCGTTCCTAGCTAGTAGTTGAATCCTGGAAAACTTTGGGTGTTTCTATGATTAAATAGATACTTATGTACCTAGAAATGATTTTTGTAAAAAATAAAGAGCTAACTATGAGGCAGCTACAGTTCAAATTTGACCCGCTTCCAGCTGAATCGGCGGAAATTTGTCTTTTTCACGAGAGGTGGATAAAATCCTTGGATACCCAACCATTTGGTCAATTGTGCATTAAATATGACCTAGTATTTTATAAAAATGATTTGGTACAAATTTGCAACAAATATATGGTAGGTCCTTCACAAAAAAACTCATTTCGGGCACTCAAAAAAATTGAAAATTGATTTTTCGTCCAATGAAAATGAAAACTCCCTTAGGCAACATTGTTTGCCATTAGAAGATGCCCCTTTGTGCACGATATGATATCATTTGAACAAACTATGCCATGAATGTGGCCATAAGATTAATAATTTGGCTTGAAAGCCATGAATCTTCACACATGATAGCTCATTTCCGAGAACACTTTTTAAAAGAATTGCCATATTACAAGTTTATTATTTTTTCTGATAACTTAGTCACATATAATGACACAACGTGAAATTATTCCAATTTGTTGTTTTTTTTTGAATTTTTCATACCCGTTTCAAAATCCGGTCAAAACCGCGGGCTTGACCGTTCCTAGCTAGATGTTGAATCTTGGAAAACTTTTGATATTTCACTCATTAAATAGATACTTATGTACCTAGAAATGATTTGTGAAAAAAAAGAGCAAACTACGAGGTAGCTACAGTTCAAATTTGACCCGTTTCCAGCTGAAGCGACGGAAATTTTTCTTTTTCATGAGGGGTTGATCAAAGCTTTGGAAACCCAACCATTTTGTCAATTGTGCATTAAATATGTCCTGATATATTCGAAAATTTATTTGATCCAATTTTGCCACAAATATATTGTAGATCCTTCACAAAAAACTTATTTTGGACACTTAAAAAATTATTTTTAGTCAACTATGACCAATTTAGATGGTCATAACATCGTAGTGCATTTTGATTGATCCGTGGACATAGCACGCGGATCGTGCATCAAACACCGTTGGATTCTCGCGGATCCAACGGCAGTCCTCAAGCCTTCCACATCAACCACGAAACCCTAGATGGTCATTTTGCATCCAACCCCCC
>LR738710.1:34098760-34130110 GCA_902687465.1 Secale cereale
CCCCCCCCCCCCCCCCCGCCTCCTTTCTTTCCACATTCATCCATCGATCCCCTCCCAGATCCCCCGTCTCCTCGCTGTCTCGCCCGATGGAGAGAGCTCGCCTCCTCCCTTCCAGATCCATCGCCGCCGCCGCCTTCCTCCGGCGGAGCTCGCTGCCGTTCATGGCCTCCCCCACGCCCTCCTCCTCTCGCCCCTCCCCTTCCATCACCACCCAACAGAACCAACCAGCCCACCACGCACCCTTCCTCCTCCTCTCCCCATTCCCTAACTAGCCGTCGGCCGCCTCTTCCCCAATCCTGCCGTCGGCCACCTCTCACCCAAACCTGCCGCCTTCCGCCGATCTCCACTCCTTCCCCGGCATCCATCCCTCACCTTATCTCCCTCCCAAAGCCTAGATCGAGCGGCCCTCACCTTCTCCCCCTCCCTCTCACTTTCACTTTTGCTCGCTCGAATTCGGACGAACGCCGATGCCATGGATGGAGGAGGGGAGCAGCGAGGCTGTCCAGGATGGGGCGAGAAACCCTTGCCCGTTCCTTCCGCTAGCTGCTCCACCCATGGATGGTGCGAGAGAGGGGTCCGGCCACGACGGCACCAGGTCCGCAGCTGCACCCACCTGCGGAGGTTCTTCACCAGCATCTCCATGGAGGTCCACCCTCCCATGTCTTCTCTCAGCAGGGCAGGGGGTGGTACATGGGGGAGCTCTCTGCTGCTGCGGCTGCAGAGGGCCTCAATGACGACCAGGAAGGGGTCGTCTTCTCTGACCCACGGCATGCAGATTCTAGACCTTGAGGTATGCCTCCTCTCCTTCCATCCCCTTCCTCTCATGCATTCCCGGTTAGATCAGATTAGATTACATAATTTCCTGCAGTGTTAGCAGTAGCAGATTCTCATCTTCTTGTGACGATGTCTCTCTATGCTACTAGTTTGTACGTAGAACCGGATTAATGTTTCGCTTGAGAAAGAAGAAGAACAACACACAGAAGGGACATGGGAGGAGAGGAGAGGAGGAGAATTCAAAGACCTTCTGTTTCTTCATTTTGTTTCATGTTGTTTCATCTATCTAGTTGCACATCGTGCATGCTATCTAGCAATGTAACCCCATTCCATGTGACCTTCACACCATCTAGTTAGTGAGACAAGAGGTGCAGAAGCATAACAATAAAAAAGTCCAACCAATCTCCTACACTACACTACAGTATGTCATGTCAGTATACAACCCCAACATTTGGAGCTGTACTTGCTAGTTAATTTGCTTCAGACATCTCACCTAGATAAGAGAACTTGTCTTCACTGTAGATGTTGTTCTTCAATGAAAGTAGAGCAAACTAAATTTTACCAATTCTATCTTCTGTGATTAAAAAAATCCATGACAGAACTGCAACAAACAGATTTTACCAATTATATCTTCTCTATCAAAACAAATCCACAACAGTTCTATCTTCTTGTGTGCATTACACTATTTTTCAGGCTAGTCTAGATTCAGAAGCTAAGATTATACCATATGTTCTGCCTACTTTTGACTATGTGAAGCATTAATTTTCTGCTTCATAATGCCAACATTATCCTTGTGAAGAAATAACAACGTGAGAACAACTTCCAGTTTAAAAGTAATATTAACAGATAGCTCTGTGCTACGAACTTAATGGATTTCTGTTGTGATTGGGTTGTAGGTGAGGAAAGTGGGCATGCTCGACGGAGTCACCATCTTGCGGTCTAAGAAGGTGAAGGATGAGATCGTCCTTGATGGCAACGACATCGAGCTCGTCTCCCCCTTTGCTGCTCTCATCAACTAGGTTAATTAGACAGGACCCAAAACCTGTCTTTGTTCATGTGCATGTTGTGCTGCCTAATAATTTGTTTGATGTGATGCAAATGATATTGTATCATGTTTGCTTATGCTCTTTGCGGAAACCACTATGCTAGATGTGCTTAGAAGTCATTACAATGTCTTCAGATGTTGGATGTTGAGTGTTGTTTGTTTGCGATGCATATATGGCTGCTTGTGCTGTTCAACATGATGCAAACAGTGCTACTTCTGCCGCTATGTTGTTGTTGTTTGTGGTCTGCAACCTGCAGGGTTCAGACTGCTCCTTTGTGTTAATTTTTTGCCTTGAGATTGTTTCAAGTTTCAGAAGTGAGCAGTTTTGCATGGCTCAGATTTTGACGCCTCTGAATTAGTAGTGCTAATTATTCCCAGGTCACAAGAGTGCATGAGCGATGATGTTTTACAAGCACTAGTCGTTGTGGTCTGCAGATCCTAGAGTGGCTTGAACTGCTGGATACTTCAGCTTGCTTCAGCTTTGAATATTTTGGTCTGCATGCTTTAGTCATTGTGCCCTTAGTTCTTTTTTCTAGGGAGCTATGCTTATCATCAGAAACTCTCGGTGATGATGTTATTCCTTTTTTGGTTCATGAGTTGCAATTATATACCACAGAATTCTACCCATGTGGTGGACTTAAGTATCTTAGTGACTTCATTTGATGTGTGTATTTATGTAAATTTTAAGCTTATGTTGCTGTGAAAATGTACCTCACTGACCGTCTGTCTATTTATTGTGTACTTCTTGCATGAGGAGGTGACTAGTGATGTGGCGCACCAAGCAGCAGTTGGGAAAGGGGGTCTCCTACTCGAGGAGGCGAAGGAGTAGGGGCGTGCCTAGCTGGCAGCCCTGTCCTGCTCGTGGGGGAGGGGCAGGAGGGGTCTGCTCCTCTACTTCCATTGCAACCGCGACAGGTAGCTCCTCCATCTCCCGCCCCCTCTTCCTGTGCTCACTACTTTTGCTGCTAAGTTGACGAATATGTGATGCACTTGTCCCAAGGAATTTTAGAGGGATCTGTATGAACAAGTCATGTTTTTATTTTATTTTATTTAAGTTCTTAGTTACCAAACAGAGAGAGAAGATGAGCTCCTGCTTGGATTTTTTTCTGCCAGCACATGATTTGTATGTATGCAATCATCATCTTGCGTGTGCGAGTTGGTTTTGCTTGGGCATCGTGTCGAGGACCAAGTGTTAGTGCCGATTTGTTGTGGTGGTGCTCATCTGTCAATGTTGAGCACCTCTCCTTGCTGAGCCGTGGCCGTCGATTATCATTTTGTCGACCACCACTCCAGCTACCTTCTTATGTAATCAAATTTGCTCATGTATGTATGTATATATATGTATGACGCTGGGTAGTTCAACTCTAGTTTTCTTTCTAACTCATTCATATATATGGTGGAAATTGTGCAGGTTCCATGGTGCCAAGTGGCCTCTGGCCATCTTGAACTGGAACTCCAGTAACAAGTAGATGTTGTTGCCGTACTCAATATTTTAACTTGTTTTTTTTCTTTTTTGAGAGAAGTGTATTAGGTTGATGAGATTAATTAGCTCAGTTGGCTAAAGTAGCAACAACAATAGCCACACTTTGCCATCCACTTTATACCTGGATTGTACTTACATGCTTCGATAACCTTGTACGCATAGCTGGCCCGTTTAATTTATAAATGGTTATCTATTGCTGCTGTAGGAGCAACGTTGTTGATGGTGATCGGTACGTGATGGTGGCTAGTGTGGTCGACGACCTAGAATATGTGGCATCGCAAGTGCACACGTACGTAGCTTTCCTCCTCAAATGCTTCTGTTTCTGCCTTAGCTACTAAGCTAATAAACACCAAATTTGGAATGAGAAAGAGGATGAGGCCTACTTGATTGGTGTTTTAACCATTTTGTTTGTTCATGTTGTGTGCATTGATTCCCATGAACTATAACCCGATTTGATGCTACCTTGTCTTTTTTCAACTTGCAAGGATTAAGGATGTAAAGAAAACTAATTTTGTCGCTCGTAGAGAATTGTATTTATTGTTGACAACGCTATGTAAATAGAATACCTGATTGTCTTCTGTAACTTAATTTCCTTGCATTTTCATCTCTGATTTTCAACGATTAAGTTTACTCCCATGAACAATTTTGCTAAACATTTATCACATCTTCTTAAGTGTACCATAATGCATATTTTGTTTACCTTTTTAGATCTGTTCTACCGCTTACATTTAGTGTTGTCATCGAAGTTGTTTGGTTCTGGTCTCTAATGCAGGTAGCTTTATGTTCACTCTTTTACAGGAGCTCCATGCCTTTTTTTGAAGTGTGAAGCCGTGAAGCCAAGTGCGAAGGAGTGAATCCCTACTTATCAAAGAGTTTTTTTGGTTCTGTAGTTTGTTGAGCATGATCAATCTAACCAGTGGGAACAATTTAAGATGCACCTTTGTAATATTGTAACAGATTGTAAAAGACTAGTGCATGTTTGAAATAGTGATTATGTATGTTGAAAAGATGTGAAATGGAAACTTGACCAGTGGGAACCACTTATGAATAAAATCTGAGCATTTTTTATATTTCTGACATGTGGGACTGATGAGCATTATGACTAGTGGGACCAGCGCCAAAATATAATGATTGAAAATAGAAAATAAATTATTGTAAGAAGGCCAAGGCCCAAAAATAAAGAAGCTGAAATATTGGGCTTGGCTCATGTAGCCCATGTAGCCCATGCGTCGAATTGGACTGGGCTGAATCTTATCAATGACCTTTTCAATTGGTCGCAATTTTGCCACGTTAGATTGCCACATCGGATCCGACGTGGCCTGGGCAAACAGCCAGTGACCAAAACAAAAGGTCATTGGTTCAATGACCTTTTGTTTTGGTCGTAAACTTCTTTGACCATTCCAGAAGAAAGGTCATTAATTTCAGTTTACGACGGCCAGCGTTTGACCATCTGTTTTTGGTCACAAAAAGGCCACAAATGGAAAATAATGACCATTCAGTGACCAATAGTCAAGGTCACAAGTTGACATATTTCTTGTAGTGCTACAACATAATTTGCAAATACTGTCAGGACTAATTTCATGATAAATTAAAGTTCAATTAATCGTCTTACTAAAGAACTCCCACTTAGATAGACATCCCTCTAGTCATCTAAATGATCACGTGATCCAAATCAACTAAACCAAGTCCGATCATCACGTGAGATGGAGTAGTTTTCAATGGTGAACATCTTATATTGATCATATCTACTATATGACTCACGCTCGACCTTTCGGTCTCCAGCGTTCCTAGGCCATGTCTGTACATGCTAGGCTCATCAAGTTTAACCCGAGTGTTCTGCATGTGCAAAACTGTCTTACACCCGTTGTATTTGAACGTAGAGCCTATCACACCCGATCATCACATGGTCACTCGGCACGACGAACTTTCGCAACGGTGCATACTCAGGGAGAACACTTGTACCTTGAAATTTTGTAAGGGATCATCTTATAATGTTACCGCCGTACTAAGAAAAATAAGAAGCATAATAAGATAAACATCACATGCAATCAAAATATGTGACATGATGTGGTCATCATCATCTTGTCCTTATGATCTCCATCTCCCAAGCATCGTCATGATCTCCATCGTCACCGGCTAGACACCGTGATCTTCATCGTAGCGTCGTGGTCGTCTCGCCAACTATTGCTGTTACTACTATCGCTAACTCGTAGTGATAAAATAAAGCAATTACATGGCCTTCGCATTTCATACCATAAAGAGACAACCATAAGGCTCCTGCCGGTTGCCGATAATTTACAAAACATGATCATCTCATACAATAACGTATAACTCATCACGTCTTGACCATATCACATCACAACATGCCCTGCAAACACAAGTTAGATGTCCTCTAGTTTGTTGTTGCAAGTTTTACGTGGCTGCTACGGGCTTAGCAAGAACCGTACTTACCGACGTTTACAAAAACCACAATGATTTTTCGTCAAGTGTGCTATTTTAACCTTCACAAGGACCGATCGTAGCCACACTCGATTCAACTAAAGTGAGAGAGACAGACACCTGTCGGTCGCCTTTAAGCAACGAGTGCTCATAACGGTGAAACCAATCTCGCATAAGCGTACGCGTAATGTCGGTCCGGGCCGCTTCATCTCACAATACCGCCGAATCAAAGTATGACATGCTAGTAAGCAGTATGACTATTATCGCCCACAACTCATTGTGTTCTACTCACGCATATCATCTATGCATAGACCTAGCTCATGATGCCACTGTTGGGGAACGTAGTATTTCAAAAATTTCCTACGATCAGGCAAGATCTATCTAGGAGAAGCATATCAACAAGCGAGGAGAGTGTGTCTATGTACCCTCGTAGACCGAAAGCGGAAGCGTCTAGTGACACGGTTGATGTAGTCGAACGTCTTCGCGATCCAACCGATCAAAGCACCGAACGTACGGCACCTCCGTGTTCAGCACACGTTCAACTCGATGACGTCCCACGAACTCTTGATCCAGTTGAGCATCGCAGGAGAGTTTCGTCAGCACGTCGGCGTGCTGACGGTGATGATGAAGTTGCCGGCGCAGGGCTTCGCCTAAGCATTGCAATGATATGACTGAGGTGTGTAACTGTGAAGAGGGGAACCGCACACGGCTTGCAAATAAACTTGTGTGTCTATGGGGTGCCCCCTGGACACGTATATAAAGGATGGAGGGAGGAGGAGGCCAGCCCTCATAGGGCGCGCCCAAAGTATGGAGTCCTACTAGGACTCCCTATTCCTACTAGGATTCCACCTCCCACATGGAATAGGAAAAGGGGAAGGGAGAGGAGAAGGAAGGAAGGGGGCGCCCCCCTTTCCCTAGTCCAATTCGGACCAGCTCATGGGGAAGGGGCGCGGCCACCCTTGAGGCCTTTCTCTCCTTTCTCGTATGGCCCATTAAGGCCCAATACGAATTCCCGTAACTCTCCGGTACTCCGACAAAATACCCGAATCACTCAGAACCTTTACGATGTCCGAATATGGCCTTCCAATAAATCGAACTTTACATCTCGACCATTTTGTGACTACTCTTCATGTCCGTGATCACATCCGGGACTCTGAACTACCTTTGGTGCATCAAAACACATAAATTCATAATACCGATCGTCATCGAACGTTAAGAGTGCGGACCCTACGGGTTCGAGAACTATGTAGACATGACTGAGACTCATCTCCGGTCAATAACCAATAGCGGAACCTTGATGCTCATATTGGTTCCTACATATTATACGAAGATCTTTATCGGTCAAACCGCATAACAACATACATTGTTCCCTTTGTCATCGGTTTGTTACTTGCCCGAGATTCCATCGTCGGTATCATCATACCTAGTTCAATCTCGTCACCGGCAAGTCTCTTTACTCGTCCCGTAATACATCATCTCATGACTAACTCATTAGTCATTTGCTTGCAAGGCTTATTATGATGTGTATTACTGAGAGGGCCCAGAGATACCTCTCCGACAATCGGAGTGACAAATCCTAATCTCGATCTATGCCAACTCAACAAATACCATCAGAGACACCTGTAGACCATCTTTATAATCACCCAGTTACGTTGTGACGTATGATAGCACACAAAGTGTTCCACCGGTATTCGGGAGTTGCATAATCTCATAGTCATAGGAACATGTATAAGTCATGAAGAAAGCAATAGCAACATACTAAACGATCAAGTGCTAAGCTAACGGAATGGGTCAAGTCAATCAGATCATGCTCTAATGATGTGAACCCGTTCATCAAATGGCACCTCATGTCTATGGCTAGGAAACTTAACCATCTTTGATTAATGAGCTAGTAAAGTAGAGGCATACTAGTGACACTCTGTTTGTCTATGTATTCACACATGTACTAAGTTTCCGGTTAATACAATTCTAGTATGAATAATAACAATTTATCATGATATACGGAAATAAAAAATAACTTAATTATTGCCTCTAGGGCATATTTCCCTCACATGGGCCTCGTCCGACGAGAGCATGGCACTGCAGAGTCGTATTCTTCGGCGCCCCGTATGGTGCAGCAGTCCGGGCACCACAATCGAATCGTGGTGGACGTCGCTGGCTCTTTCCAGGGCTCATCCATCATCGAGGTGATGTCCAGCGGCACCCTTCGGGTTCCGGGCTCCGACGAGGAAGAGTAGGGCATGGCACCTTGAGTCTCGTGACCCGACTCGTGTCCAGTGCCATGCTCTACCTTGCCGGCGATCGGACCAACACTGTGAGGGGCGCAGCTGGGTACTGGGCATGGGCACTAATATGCGGAGCCGGACAAGTTCCGCTCAAAGATCGCTTTGTTATTCGAGGGGTGAACGGTCACTATCCCGCGGAACCGCGTTTGAGGGGTGGGATTTGTCGGTTGCGGGTGTAGATTCTCTTCGGTCGGAGCGGACGAGGGTGCAGGCTCGAGGCATTTCGTTTGAACGAGCTCGATTTCATTTGGCCCGTAAATCAATCATCAGTCAATAAATCAATCGAAAGGAAAAGCAAAAAAGGCTGGGATTCCCATACAAGTTGATCACTAAAGGCTTAGATCGTCGTGCTGAATAATGCGCGGATAAGCTGATTAGCTCCACCCAGAACGCTTTTATCAAAGGGAGGAACATCATGGATGGGATTCTGATGTCTACTACACAACCTTATTCTTGTAGACGTTGTTGGGCCTCCAAGTGCAGAGATTTGTAGGATAGTAGCAAATTTCCCTCAAGTGAATGACCTAAGGTTTATCAATCCGTGGGAGGCGTAGGATGAAGATGGTCTCTCTCAAACAACCCTACCACCAAATAACAAAGAGTCTCTTGTGTCCCCAACACACCCAATACAATGGTAAATTGTATAGGTGCACTAGTTCGGCGAAGAGATGGTGGTACAAGTGCAATATGGATAGTAGATATAGGTTTTTCTAATCTGAAAATATAAAAACAGCAAGGTAACTAAAGGTAAAAGTGAGCATAAACGGTGTTGCAATGATAGGAAACAAGACCTAGGTTTCATACATTCACTAGTGCAAGTTCTCTCAACAATAATAACATAACTGGATCACATAACTATCCCTCAACATGCAACAAAGAGTCACTCCAAAGTAACTAATAGCGGAGAACAAACAAAGAGATTATGGTAGGGTACGAAACCACCTCAAAGTTATTCTTTCTGATCTATCTATTCAAGAGTCCGTAGTAAAATAACATGAAGCTATTCTTTCCGTTCAATCTAACATAGAGTTCGTACTAGAATAACACCTTAAGACACAAATCAATCAAAACCCTAATGTGTGACACCCCGAGACCGATGCGCCAGGTGTCAGCCAGTTATTCGTCGTCGTGGCCATGTCATCTGCTTGCGTGTTGCATTTTGCCATGTCATCATGTGCATTGCATCAGCATGTTTTTCAAAACATGCATCCGTCCAAGTCCGCCCGTCCTTTCCGTTGTCCGTTTTGAGCCCAGACACACTTGCACGCGCCCGCGACATCTCCGAATATTTATTTTATAAGTGGCCGTAAAATGTTCTCGGAATGGGATGAAACTTGGCGTGTAGTCTTATTATAGTGTAGACAGACCGCCTGTCAAATTTCATCGCATTCGGAGCTTGTTTGACAGCCAACCGTTAAACTATAGCGGCACCGTTGCCGGATAATTCGTCGGACGTTTTCGGTCTCCGAAAACCCCGCGGGCCTTTCTTCTTCCTTCTCTTCTTAGTCCGAGGCCTCTCCCCACAGCCCACCTAGGACCAACCTACCCCTTCATCCGACCGGAGCCGTCCGATCGGCATCCGAGGGCTCGAAACACCCCCAAAACCCCCTAAACCTAGCCACTTTCCCTATTTAAAGACCCCTCATGCCATTTTTGGAACCCTAACCCCCTCCACCTACCTCTAGCCTCTTCCTCGAGATCCCTGCAGCCGCCAGCCACCTTCCCCCGCGATTTCAGCGCCCAACCGACCCGCTGCCGCCACTTGGCGCCACCTGAGTGGTCGTCCGCCGCCTGCAGCCACTCCCTGGCCATTGGCTGCATGCCATGTTGCCTGGCCCTCTCCCCGCGCCAGGCCCGGCCGCGGCCCGCCCCGGGCTGGATCTGGGCTCGAGCGGGCCCGAGTCCCCGCCGCCATTCCTCCTGAGCTCCCTCCGTCCTCCGCCGCACCATTCTCCGGCGACCGCGCCTCACGCCCGCCTCCGGGCATCGAACCCCGCCGTCGGCCTCCTTCCCACTCGCCGCCGCCAGCGCCAGTACGCACCCGCGCCACGCGACCCCGAGCTCTCCGCCCCTCGTCACCCGCAGTGCCCCGCCACCGCAGCATCTGGTCGCCGGCCGCCACCTCCTCCTCGCGACTTCAGCCGCCGCCCGCACCGCCATGGCTCGCCGCGTCCTCCCCGCGCCGGGATTCGGCCGGATCCGGCGTGATTCGGCCCAGATCCGCCTCCCCGACCTCTTCCGAGCGCCTCCGGACTCCTACGCCCTCATCGCCATCTTCCACAGCCATGGCCGGACCTACTCTGCGACGCACTGGACATGTCCGGTGGAGCCCGGACATGTCCAACATCCCCCTTCCTCCGTGACACCGCCATGTGGGCCCAGCCGCCTGGACACGTCCGCCCAGGCCGGACAATGTCCACCCCTCGGAGGTTGTTTTTCTTCTAAGTCCCTAGAAAATGTTATCTTGATGCATATTTTGAGTGGCTGTAACTTTTTGTGTGATGGTACAATTTGAGCATGTGATATGTCAAAATGTTCGTTGTGATATGCTCTACATATTGTTGTATTGTGGCATGCTTGTTTGAGTTCATCTTGATGCCCTAATCATCGTTGCAAAAGTGCTAGAAGTTATAAACTGCTGATAACTGTTATTTTGTTGCATGCTTGTGGTGATGATATCTTTTTGCATGCTGGTCCAAATGGAGTGTATGATATGTCAAAATGTTCATTGTGAAGTGCTCTACATGATGGTTGATGTAGCATACATGTTAGGTGCCATCTTGCCATGTTTATCCGTATTGCAAAAGTGCATGTGGCTGTTAAGTGCTGAAACTTGTTATGAGGTGCTGATTTGTCTTGTTCATAGCTATTGGTGTGTTTCTCTTTAGTGCCACATGTCAACATGTTTTAGAAGCATAATCATGTGGTATTTGATGTGGTGTATTTGATTTTCCTTGATATGCCATGTGGTGACTTGTACAAGCTTGTAAACATGACATGCCAATGTTGCCGTTTTATACTTAGTGAAAAAACTGCTACGTCTGAAACTGTTGTAACCTGATGCCATGTTTGCTTGATGCCCTACTCAAATCCTGGCATGTTTTGGGTTCTCCAATGATCATGTCTTATTTTCCATGTTATGCTCTATCCATACATGCCCTTGTTTGCATATATGGCCTGCTATAGCTTATTTATTTCTTGCTCTCAAGTTGCTACAAAATGTTTCTGTCAGCCTGTTATCAGCAAGTTCAGTTTTGCCATGTGAATTGCTAGTGATCTATGTATCCTATGACCATGTTCTTGCCATGAGTAGCTTCATAAACATGTCTTCTTGCTGTTGGTTATATTCACTTGCCATGTTATGCTTTGAGATGAGTTGCACAAGCTTGCAAACATGCCTACATGTCGTTGTTGCTGCCATGTCTAGTTTGTTTTCACTAAGTCTATAAAACTGTTATCTTTTGCAATATTGCCATGATGTTTTGAGCATGTTCTAGTGGTGTTTTGTAGTAGCTCTTTGGTCATGCTTGTACTGCTGGACATGTACATGCTTGCCATGCCCTTTGTTGCCATGAAGTGTTATTGTATCATGTTGTTATGATGTCAACTAAGTGCCATGTTGCTGTTTTGGACAGCTTGTTGTTATATCTTGTTTCATGTGTATGCGCTGAACCGTTGCTCCGTTTTGAGTGTGTCCTATATGAAACTTGTGTGTTTTTGCATGTAGATGCATAATATCTAGTTGAATACCTATTTGGAGTGAGTCTGCTTGATGTTTGATTGCATCTTGCATAATTGCCATGCTTGACTTGTTTTGCTCATATCTTCTAGGTCGTAGCTCCGAATTAAACAAACTTTATATGTAACTTGACTAGAATTTCGAGTAGATCATCATGGTCCATGTTAACTTGCTGTTTAACGATTTGAACTTAAGGTTTGTTCAGATCTGGACCAATTTCGAAATGTGCATATGAGGACTTACCGGAATTGTTATAAGTTGTTTCTGGCGTCATTTAAACTTGCCTTGTGTGTTGTTCTTGTTCGCATCATCCCTTGCCATGTTTTGCATCATATAGACTTGTCTTGCATCATACGTAGTTGAGCATTATGTCGTGTTCTTGTGTGGTGTGTTTACCTTGTTGTGTGGTCCTCCTCGCTAGTTCATATTCCGCTGCGATCATGAGGATTCGTTCGACTACACCTGGTTCGTCTTCATGGCTTCTTCTTCGTCTACTTCATGGACTCGTTCTTCTTCCTTCCGGGATCTCAGGCAAGATGACCATCTACTTGGATACCTTTACTACCATTGCTATGCTAGTTGTCTCGATGCTATCGCTATATGTCGCGCTACCTGTCTATTTGTCAGCCTCTCATTGTTGCCATGAAACCTCTAACCTTTGACACCTTCCCAGCAAACCGTTGTTTGGCTATGTTACCCGCTTGCTCAGCCCCTCTTATAGCGTTGTTAGTTGCAGGTGAAGATGAAGATTGCTCCATGTCGGAACTTGTTGTTGAAATATCATAATATATCTATTATTATAATTTAACACACCTATATACTTGGCAATGGGTGGAAGGCTTGGCATTTTGCTCGGTGTTTTGTTCCACTCATGCCACCTTAGGAGCCGATAAACCGGCCTTATATTCCTTGATTTTGCGTTCCTAACGCAGTTGGGTATATGGGAACCCCTTGACAGTTCGTCTTTGAATAAAACTCCTCCAGCAAGGCCCAACATTGGTTTTAATTTGCCTCATAATAACACCTTAATTAATTAATTAAATTGCATAGGGGGTCGCGTCCCCGAGGATTCTTTTCTACATAACAGGGGGGCCAGTGCCGATGGTGTTAGTCCCAAACGGGGGTTATGCGGGGCCGTGTGACGCCCGGATAATTACGCTACAGTAATTTCACGCTAATGTTGCCATGTCACCACGATTACGGTTGCTAATCTCGCAATGAATCAAATTCCGTCCGAATTTGAATTTGAAATAAAGATAAGCAGTAAAAGTTTTCAAACCTTAAAACTAAAATGTTCTGAACATGACAAATAAATCATAAGTAATCACGGTGGAGAAATTATATTTTTATATATCTATAGAGTATTCTAATGTCTTAAAGAAATTAAGGCAACGGTAAAACCATTAATTAACTACTCCTTATGTAATAAACAAATACTAACTTTTTTAAGGTGTCAAGATATCACTGGCAGTGGTCTAATTACAAATACTAAGTTAGGTACTGTTTCTTTTATATAGTAAATAAAACTAAAATGAATAGTGAATAAATTAGAACAACTAAATAAAAGAAAAGGAAAAGGAACAAAGCAAAACAAGAAAATGAAACAAACCCCCCACGCTAGGCCAACCGGCCCAGCTGGCCAACTGGCCGGCCCAACCGGCCCCTCTCTGGCCTACAAGGCCAACGCCCCAACCCACCGAAACCCTAACCACCTCCCCCACACGATCCACTTCCCCCCTCCCGATCCAATCTGGATCGGGGAGAAACCCCCACTCCCCTCGCTCCTCGCACGACGCCCCACTCCCGAAGCAGCAGCTCACCGTCACCGCCTCCGACGCCGCTGGACCCCGCCGTCGCCGGACTGCATCCCCAGCGACGCGTCGTCCCCGTCCCCCACCTCAAGCACCATTGCCCGTGCCCTACGCTCCGCCGGTGAGGCCCTCGGCCTCCGCCTCCCTTCCTTCCCCTCTGTCGCCGACGCAGTCCATAGCACGCACACGCACGCCGCCCCTCTCTCCCATGCTGCTCCTATGCAGCCAACCCGCCCGCTACGGCACTGCCGCCGGCTGCGTCCTCCGCTCCTTCCGCTCGCACCTCCGCCCTGCGTGCCCCGAGCCGCCGCGTGCCTGCTGCACGCGCTGCTGCCGCCGTTCGCCGGTCGCGCCCCGCAGCCGCCTCGCTCCCGCTCGGCCACCCTGCTCGCCCCTGCTGCTATGCGTCGCCGCGCCTCTGGCCTGTCCCCGCCGCCCTGGCGCCGCGCCTCAGCGCCCCCCTCCTTGGCCTCACCACCGGAGCTACCAGCCGCGGCCCCTTCTAACCAGCGCCGGCGCCGCAGCAGCCGCCGCCGCACCGCGCGCCCGCCTCCCGCGTTTCCCCCGCACGCCCTAGCGCCAGTACGCCCCGCCTCCGCCCGGCTGGCCGCCGGCCGCGCCCGTCCGCCGTTCATCCCCCCCGCGCCGGCGCCCATCCTCGTCGGCGCGCACCGGCCGCCCCGGCTTAGCCTCCGCTCGGGCGCCAACGCGCCCGAACCCAGCGCCTGTGCCCCGTTTACTCACCGCCCGTTAGGCCCCCCTGGGCCACTGCCAGGTGGGGCCCATGGCCCCAGAACGTTTTTAAAAAATAATAATAATATATATATATATATATATAGAAATATAATATAATTAAAATATAATTAATTAATTAGTGAATTAATTAATTTAATTAATCATGTTTAACTAATCTAATTAACTAGTTAGTTTAATTAAATAGTAATTAGATTAGCTAAATCCTAGTTAAACTAAACAGTGTATGACAGGTGGGACCCACTGGTCAGGTTGAGCAGTCAACCATGCCGACGTCAGCATGATGTCATGCTAATGTCATAAATCCTTTTTGTAATTAATTTAATTAATATTAAATTCCAGAAATTAATAAAAACTTTAGAAAATCATATCTTTTAAACCGTAACTCGGATGAAAATACTTTGTACATCCGCTCAGAACGACGAGACGAATCCGAATACGAGGTCCGTTCATCCGCCACACATCTCTATCATATCAAACGAGCAACATTCCCCCTCCGTTTCATCTGCCCAAAAATGCGTAACACTGGGAATACTTCCCGGATGTTATTCCTCTTCGCCTGTATCACCGAGCACCGCGTTAGGTCACACGTAGCACCGCCTTTTGCTATGTTATGCTTTGTGATGCTATTGTTTGCTCTATTATTTATTTGTTTCCCCTTCGTTGCTTATTTTCGGTAGACTCCGATACTGTGATAGACCCCGAAACCATTGATGCTTCGATGTTCGACTACGACTACGCTTCCGAAGATTCCTTTCGTCTGCAGAGCTTCCAGGCAAGCCCCCCCCTTGATCAACCTGATATCGCCTATTCTTCTCTCTACTGCTTGCATTAGAGTAGTGTAGCATGTTACTGCTTTCGATACTCCTATTCTGCTGCATAGCCTGTCATTGTTGCTACCACTGTTGATACTTTACCTGTAATCCTAAATGCTTAGTATAGGATGCTAGTTTTCCATCAGTGGCCCTACACCCTTGTCCGTCTGCCCTGCTATTCTATCGTGCCGTGGTCACTTGGGGGTGATCACGGGTATATACTACATACACTTATACATGATACTTGATGTGACTAAAGTCGGGTCTGCTCGTTGAGTACCCGCGATTGATTCACGGATTGGGGGCTGAAAGGACATACTTTCTCGACGGCCCTCTGTGTGGATCTTTGTGGCGGAGCGGCAGGGCAGGCTGTGACACCCAGTGGAGAGGTGGCCTGGCCCTGGTCGTTGTCCGCGGTTATTTCATAATAACACACTTAACGAGTTTGGATATTTGATCTGAGTCTGGCCGTTGGCCTATACGCACTAACCAGCTACGTGGGAATAGTTATGGGTACTCGATGCCGTGGTATCAGCCGAAGCTTTTTTGACGTCAGCGGCTTAGCGGCGCGCGCCGGGTTGGACCGCGTAACGCAACTTCCTTAGTAATGGAGGTTGCTAGGTCTGCTCACCGGCCGCGTACGCAACGTGCAGGTGTGCGTTGGGCGATGGGCCCGGACCCCTGCGCGCCTAGGACTTAGACCGGCGTTCTGACCTCTCTGCTGTGCTTAGGTAGGGCTGCGACGTGTTGATCTTCCGAGGCCGGGCATGACCCTGGAAAGTGTGTCCGGCCAAATGGGATCAAGCGTGCTGGGTTATGTGGTGCACCCCTGCAGGGAAGTTAATCTATTCAAATAGTCGTGTCCCTCGGTAAAAGGACGACCCGGAGTTGTATTCCGACCTCATGACAACTAGAACCGGATACTTAATAAAACACACCCTTACAAGTGCCTGAGATAACTCGGTGGTTGCTCTCTCACAGGGTGATGTGCGGGAGGATCGCCGAGTAGGATTATGCTATATGTTGTTACTTGGTGAACTTACCATCTATTCCATTCTACTGCTGCAAGACGGAGGCTGCGAGATGCGAGGATACTTGTTACTTTCCAGCTACCCTCATCTTCTGCTGCAAGATGGAGGTTACGAGAAGCGTAGTCTTCGATTGGATTAGTTATCCCCCTCTTATTCTGGCATTCTGCAGTTCAGTCCACAGATATTACCCGCCCCCTTACAAAGATATCATTGCATATGTAGTGTAGATCCTTGCTTGCGAGTACTATGGATGAGTACTCACGGTTGCTTTTCTCCCCCTTTTCCCCCTTTTGTACCTTCTTCTCGGATGACGCAACCAGATCGTGGAGTCCCGGACCCAGATGATCCCGAGGATGTTTCTACGTGGAGTTCGGCTTCAAGGAGTAGTTAGGAGGTCCCAGGCAGGAGGCCTTGCCTTTTCGATCGTTGTTACTTTTGTGCTAGCCTTCTTAAGGCAGACTTGTTTAACTTTATGTCTGTACTCAGATATTATTGCTTCCGCTGACTCTTGTGTATTCGAGCTTATGTATTCGAGCCCTCGATGCCCATGGCTTGTAATATAAAGCTTGTATTATTTCAATTTGTGTCTAGAGTTGTGTTGTGATATCTTCCAGTGAGTCCCTGATCTTGGTAGTACACATTTGCGTGCATGATTAGTGTACGGTCAAATCGGGGGCATCACAAGTTGGTATCAGAGCCGACTGCCTGTAGGAATCCCCCTTTCCAACTCCTTGGCCGAAGTTGAGTCTAGTCGTTGAAAAACTTTTTACTAACTTGGATGTGTGGCTTACGGGCCCACGTCGCCATTGGGTGGTATTAGGATCTTTTATTCCTTGTCTTTACTCTGGGACTCTGATCTCTCTTCTATTCGGGTTAAAAGATTTTACTAACTCTGACTCTAGGTTCTCGCAACTATTTCTCCCGGAGAGTCCTCATTCCAGAAGATCACCTGCTTCGTCAGAAGATTCTGAGGATATTCCTCGATAATTTCCCGAGACCCTTGTGCTCATCGCCTTTGCAATCCACTACCACCGATATATCCCTATGGATATCTGCATGCACATGTCATTCTCATGATCATTCCTCGTCGCTCTTGTCGTTACAAGATGCCTCGAAATTTTCTCTGTTGTCCCGAGAATCCTTTGAGTTTACTGTCTTGCAGTTTTATTTCGCATGAAAACCCTTACGGTTATTTCCTCACATTTATCGAGGATCCGTTCTTCTCAATTGTTCATATGTCTCACAAAATTCTTCGGAATACTTTTCGATCTTTCGAAAATCCGTTGCAGCCTGTTACTCTTGAAATTCTTGCCTGCTTGCATTATGGTTAATTCCATATGACTAGTAGTCTTCGTTAACATCCCTTGTCTTAGCCATTTTGAGCCTATTGATTCAATGTGTGCATATGCACGCAGTCATCAGGTTATCCTTTATAAAATTATCTTTCCGACTTAGACGTCATTCCGGACATGAGTTGGTTCTAGGCAATTCAAACCTTTATTGATTGTCCAACTAAGTGTTTTCAACTTATCTATCCTTGATCAGAGCGTCTGCTTCTGATCCTTCGTTTTGGAAACCATAATTTCTTTCTATTTAAGCATCAGACTGATCAGGTGATTCTTGAATCTGATGCCTCTGCATTCTTTCTTCCTCTGAGTGAGTAGCGATACTCACATCAGCTCCGTTGTGGATCGCCCGATCCATTGTTGGATTGTTATCCGACAGTGTCCTTATTATTCAATCACCTTGTGAGTTCTTCCCCTAATACATAATGCCTTCGGTAAATTGTATCCTCTACTCGGCCAACCATGCTCTGCTTTCGAGTTTGAGTATTTACTTTTGGAACTTGTGGTATATGTTACTAAGATGCCCGACGGGTTGAACCTATGCCTTCCCCTAATCCGTGAGAACCCAAAAGTTTTCACAAGTCATACCCTTTCGGTGTTCTACCAAATAAAATTCCAACACTACAGTTTTACAAAGCGAGAGGTGAATGAAATGATATGCATTAAAGAAGTGGGAGTCGACCTTGAACTTTGTGTTCATGCCTATGAAAATGATGTAGACCGTCTCGGAAGCTTCTTGCAAAATGATTATCCAGCTGTATGATTCTTTCGGTATTCTTGAATTGATTCCTTAGAGTTATGGTTCCGACCATGCGGTCCTGATCTATTATATCTGATGGGAATTCATTCCGGTGCCTCGTCTATTTTTGGCAAGGTTAAAGTATCTGATGTCATAGGTCAATGACCCGGTTCTACTTCTATCATGTTCTACCTTCGAGTATTACCCCCTGGTATCTCGAAGATGTCTTGCCATTGTACCACATCTTACTAACTTGGTTGAAGTAATGTCCTTCTTTTTGTCGTAATCACTCTACGGGTTCTGGGTTGTTGTCAAGGTGAAAGCGGGGTTAGGGTAAGGCAGGAAAGACTGTGACAACCGAGGACACCGAGTAGTGGAATTATTCCGCACTACAAATTCTAATACTCCTAGTATTTTACTTGGAAATTCTGAACTCAATCTGGTCATTCATGGACTATCGGATGCTTCCTGGTCTTGCTATCTTTTACTGTGCTACCTCGTCCTTCTATGGTGCACGAATTCTCCAGTGTGTGAGCACGACTGATGTCGAGTTTTCAACATCATGTTGCTTGTCTTGAAAGGAAACGTTGGCTTCGAGCTTGCATCATATATATTGATCCTATAACATATCACTTTGTCATTCCCTGCTTAATGACATCGCTGTTTGATTGCATTTTCCTGAAAACTCCCGACAAATGTGTCGTGATCACCTTCAACACTTTGACTTCTTCCGAGATGTCAACTGAGTTCATGATGAGAAATACCCTCCTTGCCCTCGATGATTTTTGTTATCATCGACAACACCCTTGACTTCCTTTCATCGCGGACTTGTCCCCATTATGAATATAACTTGCTCTCCAGCTAGTGTTGTGTTCTGCCTTGAAGTATTAATGTCTTTTATGTCGAGAATGTTGTGGGGATTGCTCCACCTCTCAGAAATTCTCGGTATGATGATACTTCTCACCATCACCATTCTTCCTTGGTGCCCGTGTTGTTTTTAACCAGGATACCAATAGGCTAATGATCCTACTTGAGTTCTGTACTTCTAGCAACCCTATTGCTTTGAAGTTAACGATCGACAGTTCGTTCTTAGACTGTTGGTTATTGAATCATCACTCTAACATTGATCTTGCTGCCTAAGGTCATATTTCGGGCACACCTTTCAACTAATGATTAATGGTGTATGTTTTCCTCGAGCATACAACATTATTATCAATTGAATTGTCAAGTGTCATCTTCTTGTTCATATTATTGCGGAAATCCATTTGTTTGGAATTCTCGATGATTTGTCACTGAGCCCATCAGCCACCTCCTCATCCTCTCCTTGGTTTAATGATGAACTATTGTTTCGGGAACCCGCTCCCATAGTTCATTTCCCGAGAATCCTGCCATGTCATTTCGTCGATTTGTGTTGCACCTTTTCTTCTCGAACATCCCGAGTTTGAGGTATCATGACACCAATTGGATCTGAATCTCGGTCAGATAAGATGGCTGGGACAACTTTCCAGGAGTTATAATATTTGTCCTTTGATGACTCAATAATATGATGTCATGCCTAGCACCCCTGGCTGGAGGACCTAACCATGTAATCTCTTTTGCAAGGATAACCATTCTTCCAGGAGGAAATTATAAGACTTATTCTATATGTTGTTCCTGATGAATCCTTTGTGTATCCAAGTCCGACCTTTGCTTCAAGACCATGCCAATGCTATCTCGAAGCATGTCTGTGGTACTCCAAATCTCAACAAAGGCATTTGAAGCCCAATGCTAAATGTTTCTTGGTCAGTTATCCTAACACCTTTGTATGGGTAACATCTTGATTAATCCTTGCCTCTTTACCTAAATGATTGGGTACTTGCTCTCCTACCCTGTATGCCATGTTCTGCTTGCCCATGGGAAGGATATACTCCTATTAATTGTGTGTAATCACAATTTTCCTTTCCATTTGTTTGTTTAACCTTTCTTTGATCTACATATAATCTAAGCAGTAATAATTTTCTGCTTATGTAAACACCTTGGTGTACAACTCTATTACTAAGACCTTGATTCTATTGATGATAATATCCCGGTACTGCCGCTGGATGAGAACTTTGCCTATTGATCCGCCTTGTTTCAATGAGCGGGAAAATGGTGCTCTTCGTTCCCCGTCCTTGGTTCCGACATTGTTGCCGACATAGCTGACAAGCTATCCACTCACATGCCTCCCTGTCGAAGCTGTGCAAGATGTCACCACCCTTCCTACTTTCAATCCACATGGTGGGCCCATAACCCACAGGACCACTGGATCGAAACCTGACCCTTATTTACAACCTGGATCGTATTGTATGCTTTGCACCTGGCTTCGTATGTGATTCACGAGCTAAATTCTATACCATTATTCATCATGGAATCAAATGCCATGTTATTCCCGTTACTCAAGCCCCCATCCCAGCTTCTGTCTAGGCACCAAATGATTGCCTACACATTTGAAACTTTGGTACCATCGTATATTGCACTCAACCAATTCACTGAAATACAACTCGTGGGGTACCTCGTGTATTTCCCATTGAGTTCACCGTCAGATGCCCAACTTTGTGGAGATGCGTTCTTCCGGTGTTTTTCCCCCTAGTCGCGTTCGTAGGACGATGGAGATACCGAAGAAAGGACGATGACTTGATCATGATGACTTGAAGCAGAGAAATGAAGACATCAACGAAGAACGATCAACCTCTTCGAAAGGGCAACCAAGACCGAGAAGACTCGTTAGCTTTTCGCTACCAGCACTTCCCCCCTTACTCCACCGCGTAAATCTCGGGACGAGATTTCTTGCAGTGGAGGAGAATTCTGACGCCCGGATAATTACGCTATAGTAATTCCGCGCTAATGTTGCCACGTCACCACGATTACTGTTGCTAATCTCGCAATGAATCAAATTCCGTCCGAATTTGAATTTGAAATAAAGATAAGCAGTAAAAGTTTTCAAACCTTAAAACTAAATTGTTCTGAACATGACAAATAAATCATAAGTAATCATGGTGGAGAAGTTATATTTTTATATATCTATAGAGTATTCGAATGTCTTAAAGAAATTAAGGCAACGGTAAAACCATTAATTAACTGCTCCTTATGTAATAAACAAATACTAACTTTTTTAAGGTGCCAAAATATCACTGGCAGTGGTCTAATTACAAATACTAAGTTAGGTACC
Source organism: Secale cereale (assembly GCA_902687465.1). Taxonomy (NCBI): domain Eukaryota; kingdom Viridiplantae; phylum Streptophyta; class Magnoliopsida; order Poales; family Poaceae; genus Secale; species Secale cereale. Next base: position 34,120,208 of record LR738710.1, read on the forward strand.
GTTTCTTTTATATAGTAACTAAAACTAAAATGAATAGTGAATAAATTAGAACAACTAAATAAAAGAAAAGGAAAATGAACAAAGCAAAACAAGAAAATGAAACAAACCCCCCACGCTAGGCCAACCGGCCCAGCTGGCCAACTGGCCGGCCCAACCGGCCCCTCTCTGGCCTACAAGGCCAACGCCCCAACCCACCGAAACCCTAACCACCTCCCCCACTCGATCCACTTCCCCCCTCCTGATCCAATCTGGATCGGGGAGAAACCCCCACTCCCCTCGCTCCTCGCACGACACCCCACTCCCGAAGCAGCAGCTCACCGTCACCGCCTCCGACGCCGCTGGACCCCGCCGTCGCCGGACTGCATCCCGAGCGACGTGTCGTCCCCGTCCCCCACCTAAAGCACCATTGCCCGTGCCCAACACTCCGCCGGTGAGGCCCTCGGCCTCCGCCTCCCTTCCTTCCCCTCTGTCGCCGACGAAGTCCACAGCACGCACACGCACGCCGCCCCACTCTCCCCTGCTGCTCCTACGCAGCCAACCCGCCCGCTACGGCACTGCCGCCGGCTGCGTCCTCCGCTCGCACCTCCGCCCCGCGTGCCCCGTGCCGCCGCGTGCCTGCTGCACGCGCTGCTGCCGCCGTTCGCCGGCCGCGCCCCGCAGCCGCCTCGCTCCCGCTCGGCCACCCTGCTCGCCCCTGCAACTATGCGCCGCCGCGCCTCTGGCCAGTCCCCGCCGCCCTGGCGCCGCGCCTCAGCGCCCCCCCTCATTGGCCTCACCACCGGCGCTACTAGCCGCGACCCCTTCTAGCCAGCGCCGGCGCCGCAGCAGCCGCCGCCGCACCGCGCGCCCGCCTCCCGCGTTTCCCCCGCACGCCCTAGCGCCAGTACGCCCCGCCTCCGCCCGGCTGGCCGACGGCCGCGCCCGTCCGCCGTTCATCCCCCCGCATCGGCGGCCATCCTCGTCGGCGCGCGCCGGCCGCCCCGGCTTAGCCTCCGCTCGGGCGCCAACGCGCCTGAACCCAGCGCCTGTGCCCCGTTTACCCAACGCCCGTTAGGCCCCCCTGGGCCACTTCCAGGTGGGGCCCATGGCCCGAGAACGTTTTAAAATAATAATAATAATAATAAATATATATAGAAAAAATAATATAATTAATTAATTAGTGAATTAATTAATTTAATTAATCATGTTTAACTAATCTAATTAACTAGTTAGTTTAATTAAACAGTAATTAGATTAGCTAAATCCTAGTTAAACTAAACAGTGTATGACAGGTGGGACCCACTGGTCAGGTGGACTTCGTCATAAATCCTTTTTAGAATTAATTTAATTAATATTAAATTCCAGAAATTAATAAAAACTTTAGAAAATCATATCTTTTAAACCGTAACTCGGATGAAAATACTTTGTGCATGAAAGTTGCTCAGAACGACGAGACGAATCCGAATACGCGGTCCGTTCGTCCGCCACACATCTCTATCATATCAAACGAGCAACATTCCCCCCTCCGTTTCATCTGCCCGAAAATGCCTAACACTGGGAATACTTCCCTGATGTTATTCCTCTTCGCCTGTATCACTGAGCACCGCGTTAGGTCACACGTAGCACCGCCTTTTGCCATGTTATGCTTTGTGATGCTATTGTTTGCTCTGTTATTTATTTGTTTCCCCTTCGTTGCTTATTTTTGGTAGACTCCGATACTATGATAAACCCCGAAACCATTGATGCTTCGGTGTTCGACTACGGCTATGCTTCCGAAGATTCCTTTCGTCTGCAGAGCTTCCAGGCAAGCCCCCCCCCTTTATCAACCTGATATCGCCTATTCTTCTCTCTACTGCTTGCATTAGAGTAGTGTAGCATGTTACTGCTTTCGATACTCCTATTCTGCTGCATAGCATGTCATTGTTGCTACCACTGTTGATACTTTACCTGCAATCCTAAATGCTTAGTATAGGATGCTAGTTTTCCATCAGTGGCCCTACACCCTTGTCCGGCTGCCCTGCTATTCTATCGGGCCGTGGTCACTTAGGGGTGATCACGGGTATATACTACATACACTTATACATGATACTTGATGTGACTAAAGTCGGGTCGGCTCGTTGAGTACCCGCGGTTGATTCACGGATTGGGGGCTGAAAGGACATACTTTCCCGACGGCCCTCTATGTGGATCTTTGTGGCGGAGCGGCAAGGCAGGTTGTGACACCCAGTGGAGAGGTGGCCTGGCCCTGGTCGTTGTCCGCGGTCATTTCATAATAACACGCTTAACGAGTTTGGATATTTGATCTGAGTCTGGCCGTTTGTAACGCCCCGGACACACCCGCCGATGGTCGTTACTCCTGGCGGGATCTAGACTGGCCTCACATATCAATTCTAGTCTTTTCTGCGCACTTTGTCCTCACTCGTGCGCACCCGGGAGCAACTTCCCGGTCGGTCACCCATCCTGAAAGTACTCCAAGCTGAGCACGCTTAACTTTGGAGTTCTATCCGAATGGGCTCCAGGAAAAGAAGGAATTCCTTATTGATATGAGTAGTCTAGCATCCCTAATAAGCCAGGCCATCACATACACCCTCACTCAGAGGAACCGACGTCCTCGTCGGGCCACATGAACGTTCCCTCTTGGCACAACCGTCTGTGCTTCCAGGACAGCACATGTGCCATGCCGTGTGCCACGACGGGTCACAAACGTCATGCACAACATGACTGCAAACTGTCCGCAAACATCTGTGTAACCGTGAGGGTCGGCTCTGATACCAACTTGTAACGCCCCGGACACACCCGTCGGTGGTCGTTACTCCTGGCGGGATCTAGACTGGCCTCACATATCAATACTAGTCTTTTCTGCGCACTTTGTCCTCACTCGTGCGCACCCGGGAGCAACTTCCCGGTCGGTCACCCAGCCTGAAAGTACTCCAAGTAGAGCACGCTTAACTTTGGAGTTCTATCCGAATGGGCTCCAGCAAAAGAAGCAATTCCTTATTGATATGAGTAGTCTAGCATCCCTAATAAGCCAGGCCATCACACCGTTGGCCTATACGCACTAACCAGCTACGTGGGAATAGTTATGGGTACTCGACGTCGTGGTATCAGCCGAAGCCTTTTTGACGTCAGCGGCTTAGAGGCGCGCGCCGGGTTGCACCGCGTAACGCAACTTCCTTAGTAATGGAGGTTGCTAGGTCTGCTCACCGGTGATGGGCCTCGAACCCCTCGTTGGTTACCCCAAGTGGAAGGTGCAAGATGCAGTAAGTAGAAGTGTTTTCCCCTAGCAAAGATGCCAAGGATCGAATCCCCAGAGACTCCTAGGTTCAACAAGTAGGTGTCAACTGCTAACGGCGCAATTAGCAATCAACGTGGACCTGCACACAGATACAAATAACTTTGCTCCCAACGAGTACAGAGAGGTTGTCAATCTCTCCGGCCTTGTAGTTCACAAAGGGTTAAAAGCAATATGATAGTAGTGATAGATAGTGTTTTGCAATAGTAAGTAAATAGCAAAAAGTAAATAGTGGATGTGATCAATGATGGTAATATGGACCGGAGTATCATGATGTTCAGTAGTGATGTCTCTCTCCCAAAAGACGATAAAACAGCTATGAGAGGTAAACAAATTACAGCTGGGCAATTGACAGGACCCACGAGCGCATACAAATGCTGATTACATTGCAAGAAAGGTTGAGGTTCAAAGCATGGGCGGTACGCCAAAGTAAGTAGACCGAAATCCATCAATATCTACTACTAATCATCCACCTTGAGATATCTATCCAGAACATCTCACTGGTATTAAGTTGCGAGTCCCACCCATAGTGTAAACTCAATGCAACAGACAACTGCATTAAAAGAACTTTGCGTAAAGTAAACAATCCTTGCACCCGCGGGCACAAGCACCATTGTTTTCCCCCTTGTGGCAACAACACATCCCCTAGACTCATGTTTCTGTCACTCAAGCTAGTCATCGAGGGGCATGAACCCACAATCGAGCATAACGTTCCCTCTTGGAGTCACTACCTATTACTTGGCCAAAGCAATAAATAACAACGGAGAACATGCAAGAATTACTTATGAACTAAAATATAAAAGAGGTGAATCAAATATATTACTCAAGATCAATCTGAACATAATCTCATAATCCATCAGATCCCAGCAAACTCAACATAGCAACAGCATAAGGATTACATAGGTGCCTCGATCATGTAGGGCAGCTCACGAGGACTAATTAGTGAAGCACAAGAACGGGAGGAGAACATCACATAGCTACTGGTCATGGACTCACGGTCCAAGGGAGACTACTCACGAGTCATCCGGGAGGCGTCCATGGTGGTGGAGAAGCTCCCGGTGGTGATCCTCCCCTCCGACAGGGTGCCGGGAAGAGTTCTCCTGGTGCTCCCGATCTTGGAAGCGGCAGCGGCGGCGGAACAGAGATGGGATCGCGAAAAGAAGTCCTTTTCTGAGGGTTACGGTGGACCCTTTAAATATATGCCAAAGTAGGGCACCGGGGGAGCCTCGGGGGGCCCAGGCGCCCTCCGGCGCGGCCCAGGGGGGGGCGCCCACAGGGCGCCTGGAGCCCCTGTGGCCCCCCCAGGCTGCCCTTCGGACGTAGTGTTGTTTCCTGATCGCTGATTTTTTATATAATTTTTCTGGATTTTTCTGGGCAGTTCTCGAAACGTGAAAACCTGAAATACAAAAACAGCCGAAAACAGAAACTGGCACTGGGGTGCACTGGATTAGTAAGTTAGTCCAAATATAATCAAAAGTGTATGGAAGTGTATGAATATCATAGCAATATCACCCAAAAGTGGCATGGAGCAAGCAGAAATTATAGATACGTTTTGGACGTATCAACATCCCCAAGCTTAATTCCTGCTCGTCCTCGAGTAGGTAAATGATAACAAGAATAATTTCTGTGGTGACATGCTATTAACCATATAGGACTTTCTCATAGTCATATGACAAAAGTTTACTGAGACAATGATTCTAAAGTAATTAAGTTGTCTCAAGAGAAAATCACAAATGACTGAAAGTTTTACAACATGAAACTGAAACATCAAAAAGATTTGCAATGAACATGATGTGCAAATATGATAAAGTGATATCTAGCTTGCCCCCTTTAGTGATGCAAAACATAAATGCAAGGGCACCTTCAAGGTTTAAGTGATGACTAGATACAATCATTTCAGAATAAACGATATCACAATCATGCAAAAGACAATGCTACTTTGGGAGAATGCACATTACACTCAGAATGACAATCATGCTCTCAGTAGTTGGTGCTTCAACATAAAGGTAAAAGAAAGGTTAAGTGCTAAAGCTTTTTATTTTGAAAACATGGAAGCTATTGTGTCAACGGTAGTAGTACTTCATATGTGTCATGTATAAAACATCTTATAAGTTGCAAGCCTCATGCATCGAATACTAATAGTGCTTGCTCCTTGTCCTAATTAGCTCGGATCCCCATGGGTTATCATTGCATTACATATGTTTTAACCAAGTGTCACATAGGGGTACCTCTATGCCACCTGTACAAAGGTCCAAGGAGATAGATCGCATTTGATTTCTCGTTTTTGATAGATCTCAACTTGAGGACATCCATACCGGGACAACATAGAAAATAGATGATGGACTCCTCTTTAATGCATAAGCATATTCTCATGTGAGATTGAGGATTAAGGTCCAAGCTAAAACTTCCACCATGATGCATGGCTTTGGTTGGCGGCCCAATGTTCTTCTCTAACAATATGCATATTAATTCAAACCACGGTGAATCACCCTTACTTCAGACAAGACGAACATGCATAGCAACTCACATGATATTCAAAAGTGTGACAGTTGATGGCGTCCCCAGAAACATGGTTATCGCTCAGCAAGCAACTTATAAGAAATAAGATACATAAGCAACATATTCTTTACCACAATAGTTTTTAGGCTACTTTCCCATGAGCTATGTATTGCATAGTTAGTTTGCTTAGTGCAGGTGGAGGTTAGCAAAAGACTGGGAGCGACCAACTAAGAGAGCAATGACGGTCATAATCATGCAGAGCGACAAAGCAATATTGAATCAGGCATGGTAGTTATATCGCTACTTAGAAACAAAAGATCATCAAGGCTTGACAGACTTTCTTTACAGTCTTGAATATGCGTGAGCATACGCCAAGTCAATCAAAATAAATTCTCGAAGGAAGATATTACTAAACCATACCATATCATAGGCAAACAAATCATGTTGGTACTCCAATAACACATTGGGAACTCCCACAGCTATTTGAGATTAACCATAAGAAAACCTGAACTACTAAGCACCATCATGCAAGTAGCTTCTTTATCATAGACACATTAACCAACTAAATAGAAGCTCTTGAAAGGATCAGCATGAATACTAAGAGCAGAGTATGATAGTAGCTATTAAAAGACAAAGAACACACACAACATAGATAGACATGAAAATTCTATGTTATGTTCTTGGTAGAGGCGGAGCGTGTTTCTCTCCCACATAAAGGAATGCTGGGTTCCGACTCGTTATGAAAAACTAAAAAGAAAACTAAAAGCAAGACGCTCCAAGCATAGCACATAACGTATGAAGTGATAAAAATATAGCGAAACGAAAGACGAACTGATAATGTTGATGGAGAAGGGGATGCACGGGGGCATCCCCAAGCTTAGACGCTTGAGTCTCCTTGAATATTTCTTGGGGGTGCGCGGGGGCATCCCCAAGCTTGAGCGCTTGACACTCCTGAATCTTTTTATCATCTTCCCTCGCACACTTGAAAACTCCCTTCATACATAACTCATCATAATCTGATTAGCGAGGTTAGTACCCTTAATAAAATAATTATACCTTGCTGGAAATAAGGATATTCTTGAAGTTCTACTGTTTCTTAAGATTGCCAAAAGGTTTTTTCAAAGAAAAAGCAAGTTCTTAATTTGCAAAGTGAAGGTAAGGCAAAACAGGACAGAATCTGTGAAAAACAGAACAGCAGGCAGTAATTGACCTGTTCGGGATACTTCTGCAACTCAAATAAAAAAACTCAGAACTGACGCACGAAAGATAATTATATAGAGAACGCTGTCGAACAAATTCAGACCAAAAAGATGAACTGGTGATTTTATACGAATTTTTCTATCCAAGGACAGAATCTGTTTCCTGGACAGCACCTCACAACTTTTGAACTTTCTAGCAATCGGAGGCTATACTTGGCACAAATATGAAAAGCAAAGATACAATGATGATGCTACAGCAGTAAACAACATCAATAAACAACAAAAGCAAACATTTTATTCATGTGGGCTGCCTCCCAAAAGCGCTTTCTTTTATGCCTTTAAGCTAGGCATAATGCATAGATCAAGTTTTATCAAGAGTAAAAGAATAACTAGCCCGTACAACGGACTCAAAAGGTAACTTGACCTTCTTACGAGGGAAGTGTTCCATCCCTTTGATGGAAATCTAGAACTTTTGATTCCCTCAAAGCACCAAATCCTAACATGTTTGGCTAAAGAGAAAGGACTACTAATAAAAAGGCAAAATAATTTTTTTTTGTGATTTTTGATTAAAAGGAACTACAGCAAAAATGAAAGGTAAACTAACAAGACTAAAAAGCAAAGGTAAAAGATAGCATGCAACTCCCCTATCATGAACAGTGGAGTCCCCGGCAACGGCGCCAGAAAATACTCCTTGATGGGCCTCGAACCCCTCGTTGGTTACCCCAAGTGGAAGGTGTAAGATGCAGTAAGTAGAAGTGTTTTCCCCTAGCAAAGATGCCAAGGATCGAATCCCCAGAGACTCCTAGGTTCAACAAGTAGGTGTCAACTGCTAACGGCACAATTAGCAATCAACGTGGACCTGCACACAGATACAAATAACTTTGCTCCCAACGAGTACAGAGAGGTTGTCAATCTCTCCGGCCTTGTAGTTCTCAAAGGGTTAAAAGCAATATGATAGTAGTGATAGATAGTGTTTTGCAATAGTAAGTAAATAGCGAAAAGTAAATAGTGGATGTGATCAATGATGGTAATATGGACCGGAGTCTCATGATGTTCACTAGTGATGTCTCTCTCCCAAAGGACGATAAAACAGCTATGTGAGGTAAACAAATTACAGCTGGGCAATTGACAGGACCCACGAGCGCATACAAATGCTGATTACATTGCAAGAAAGGTTGAGGTTCAAAGCATGGGCGGTACGCCAAAGTAAGTAGACCGAAATCCATCAATATCTACTACTAATCATCCACCTTGAGATATCTATCCAGAACATCTCGCTGGTATTAAGTTGCGAGTCCCACCCATAGTGTAAACTCAATGCAACCGACAACTGCATTAAAAGAACTTTGCGTAAAGTAAACAATCCTTGCACCCGCGGGCACAAGCACCGTTGTTTTCCCCCTTGTGGCAACAGCACATGCCCTAGACTCATGTTTCTATCACTCAAGCTAGTCATCGAGTGGCATGAACCCACAATCGAGCATAACGTTCCCTCTTGGAGTCACTACCTATTACTTGGCCAAAGCAATAAATAACAACGAAGAACATGCAAGAATTACTTATGAACTAAAATATAAAAGAGGTGAATCAAATATATTACTCAAGATCAATCTGAACATAATCTCATAATCCATCGGATCCCAGCAAACTCAACATAGCAACACCATAAGGATTACAAAGGTGCCTCGATCATGTAGGGCAGCTCACGAGGACTAATTAGTGAAGCACAAGAACGGGAGGAGAACATCACATAGCTATTGGTCATGGACTCATGGTCCAAGGGAGACTACTCACGAGTCATCCGGGAGGCGTCCATGGTGGTGGAGAAGCTCCCGGTGGTGATCCTCCCCTCCGGCAGGGTGCCGGGAAGAGTTCTCCGGGTGCTCCCGATCTTGGAAGCAGCGGCGGCGGCGGAACAGAGATGGGATCGCGAAAAGAAGTCCTTTTCTGAGGGTTTCGGAGGACCCTTTAAATATATGAGAAAGTAGGGCACCGGGGGAGCCTCGGGGGGCCCAGGCGCCCCCCCGGCGCGGCCCAGGGGGGGCGCGCCCACAGGGCGCCTGGAGCCCCTGTGGCCCCCCAGGCTGCCCTTCGGACGCAGTGTTGTTTCCGGATCGCTGATTTTTTATATAATTTTTTTGGATTTTTCTGGGCAGTTCTCGAAACGTGAAAACCTGAAATACAAAAACAGCCGAAAACAGAAACTTGCACTGGGGTGCACTGGATTAGTAAGTTAGTCCAAATATGATCAAAAGTGTATGGAAGTGTATGAATATCATAGCAATATCACCCAAAAGTGGCATGGAGCAAGCAGAAATTATAGATACGTTTTGGACGTATCAACCGGCCGCGTACGCAACGTGCAGGTGTGTGTTGGGCGATGGGCCCGAACCCCTGCGCACCTAGGACTTAGACCGGCGTGCTGACCTCTCTGATGTGCTTAGGTAGGGCTGCGACGTGTTGATCTTCCGAGGCCGGGCATGACCCTGGAAAGTGTGTCCGGCCAAATGGGATCAAGCGTGCTGGGTTATGTTGTGCACCCCTGCAGGGAAGTTAATCTATTTGAATAGCCGTGTCCCTCGGTAAAAGGACGACCCGGAGTTGTATTCCGACCTCATGACAACTAGAACCGGATACTTAATAAAACACACCCTTACAAGTGCCAGAGATAACTCGGTGGTTGCTCTCTCACAGGGTGATGTGCGGGAGGATCGTCGAGTAGGATTATGCTATACGTTGTTACTTGGTGAACTTACCATCTATTCCATTCTACTGCTGCAAGACGGAGGCTGCGAGATGCGAGGATACTTGTTACTTTCCAGCTACCCTCATCTTCTGCTGCAAGATGGAGGTTACGAGAAGCGTAGTCTTCGATTGGATTAGTTATCCCCCTCTTATTCTGGCATTCTGCAGTTCAGTCCACAGATATTACCC
>LR738710.1:34130151-34209045 GCA_902687465.1 Secale cereale
TACCCCCCCCCCCCTTACACAAATATCATTGCATATGTAGTGTAGATCCTTGCTTGCGAGTACTTTGGATGAGTACTGATACGTCCAAAACGTATCTATAATTTCTGCTTGCTCCATGCCACTTTTGGGTGATATTGCTATGATATTCATACACTTCCATACACTTTTGATCATATTTGGACTAACCTACTAATCTAGTGCACCCCGGTGCCAGTTTCTATTTTCGACTGTTTTTGTATTTCAGGTTTTCACGTTACGAGAACTGCCAGGAAAAATCCAGAAAAATTATATAAAAAATCAGCGTTCCAGAACCTACCTTGCGCCCGAAGGACAGCCGGGGGGGGGGGCACCAGGGCTCCAGGTGCCCTGGCGGCGCCCCCCCCCTGGGCCGCGCTGGGGGGGCGCCTGGGCCCCTCGAGCCCCGTCTGGTGCCCCCCTTCGGCATATATTTAGAGCGTCCTTCGAAACCCTCGGGACGGGAACTCTTTTTCGCGATCTCATCTCTGTTCCGCCGCCGCCGCCGCTTCCAAGATCGGGAGCACTAGGAGAACTCTTCCCGGCACCCTGCCGGAGGGGAGGATCACCATCGGGAGCCTCTCCACCACCATGGACGCCTCCCGGATGAGTTGTGAGTAGTCTCCCTTGGACCATGAGTCCATGACCAGTAGCTATGTGATGTTCTCCTCCCGTTCTTGTGCTTCACTAATTAGTCCTCGTGAGCTGCCCTACATGATCGAGGCACATATGTAATCCTTATGCTGTTGCTATGATGAGTTTGCTGGGATCCGATGGATTATGAGATTATGTTCAAATTGTTCTTGAGTAATATATTTGATCTACCTCTTTTATATTTATGTTCATAAGTAATTCTTGCATGTTCTCCGTTGTTATTTATTGCTTTGGCCAAGTAATACGTAGTGACTCCAAGAGGGAACATTATGCTCGATTGTGGGTTCATGCCCCTCGATGACTAGCTTGAGTGACAGAACCATGAGTCTAGGGGATGTGCTGTTGCCACAAGGGGGAAAACAACGATGCTTGTGCCCGCGGGTGCAAGGATTGTTTACTTTACGCAAAGTTCTTTTAATGCAGTTGTCTGTTGCTTAGAGTTTACACTATGGGTGGGGCTCGCAACTTAATACCAGCGAGATGTTCTGGATAGATATCTCAAGGTGGATGATTAGTAGTAGATATTGATGGATTTCGGTCTACTTACTTTGGCGTACCGCCCATGCTTTGAACCTCAACCTTTCTTGCAATGTAGTCAGCATTTGTTTGCGTTCGTGGTCCTGTCAATTACCCAGCTGTAATTCATTTACCTCACATAGTTGTTTTATCGTCTTTTGGGAGAGAGACATCACTAGTGAACATCATGAGACTCCGGTCCATATTACCATCATTGATCACATCCGCTATTTACTTTTCTCTTTTACTTACTATTGCAAACATTATCTATCACTACTATCATTTGCGTTTAATCCTTTGTGAACTACAAGGCCGGAGGGATTGACAACCTCTCTGTACTCGTTGGGAGCAAAGTTATTTGTATCTGTGTGCAGGTCCATGTTGATTGCTAATCCGGCGCCGTTAGCAGTTGACACCTACTTGTTGAACCTAGGAGTCTCTGGGGATTCGATCCTTGGCATCTTTGTTAAGGGAAAAACTTCCACAACACTGCATCTTACACCTTCCACTTGGGGTAACCAACGAGGGGTTAGAGGCCCATCAAGGAGTTTTTCTGGCGCCGTTGCCGGGGACTCCACTCTTCAGGATAGGGGAGTTGCATGCTATCTTTTACCTTTGCTTTTTAGTCTTGTTAGTTTACCTTTCAGTTTTTGCTTTAGTATCCTTTATCAAAAATTACAAAAAAATTTATTTTGCCTTCCTGTTAGTAGTCCTATCTGTTTAGCTAAACATGTTAGGATATGGTGCTTTAAGGGAATCAGAAGTTCTAGATTTCCATCAAAGGGATGGATAAAATATGAAGAAGGCATGGGACAGAATTTCCGATGCACATAGGAGAATTATGCCTTGGATACCTATAAAAATTGTGCTTAGGAAATTTTACCATGGTCTTTTTAAATGGTGTAAACACTCTCTTGACATTATAGCCGAGGGAGATTTCCTAGAGTGTGATGAAGCTAGAGCTCTTGAAATTATACATGGTCTATCTAGTTACTTTGTTTATGATCATAATTTTGATGCTGTCATAGATAGACTTGCTACTATTGAAGAGAGAATGGATGCTCTAGACTTAATGAAGGTAGAGAAACCCAAACCCAATAAGAGAGATATTTTGGAAATAGATAATGACTGGGAGCCTCTTGTTAGGATTAGCATCTCTAATCAAGACTTCCTTGCTTATTGTGATATTGGATCTATGGTTTCTACTATGCCAAAAACTGTTCATGATTCTTTAAAATTTAACATGGATAGACTACCATCTTATCATGAACACACAATGGAGATATTTCTGAAATCCAGGGAAGAATAAAAGATGTGCCAGTTAAATTCCTTAAAGGAATTGCAATGGTTGATTTCTTCATCATGGAGCCAAACCAAGGAAATATAGTGCTTGGAAGGGACTTCCTCCGAGCGGTAAAAGGCTTCATCGATATAGGTAAGGGACAAATCCGCTTACGCGGGAAGGCAAAAGGTGTGTACCCCTTTCCTAGAAGGAACAAGAGTGAACTTGTTGAGGAACCTTATGAATCAAATTATAACTCCGATTATTATGATGGTTATTGATTCCTCTATGCATTATGCCTAGCTTAAAGGCATAAAAGAAAGCGCTTTTGGGAGGCAGCCCACATGAATAAAATTATATTTTGATTTTGTTGTGTCTTGATGTTGTTTACTACAGTAGCATCATCATTGTATCTTTGCTTTTCATATTTGTGCCAAGTATAACCTCTGATTGCTAGAAAGTTCAAAAGTTGTGAGGTGCTGTCCAGGAAACATATTCTGTCCTTGGATAGAAAAATTCGTATAAAATCACCAGATCATCTTTTTGGTCTGAATTTTTTCGACAGCGTTCTCTATATAATTGTCTTTCATGCATCTGTTCTGAGTTTTTTGATTTGAGTTGCAGAAGTGCCCCGAACAAATCAATTACTCCATGCTGTTCTGTTTTTCACAGATTCTGTCCTGTTTTGCCTTTCCTTCATTTTGCAAACCAAGAGCTTGCTTTTTCTTTGCAAAAACCTTTTGGCAATCTTGAGAAACAGTAGACCTTCAAGAATATCTTTATTTCCAGCAAGGTATAATTATTTTATTAAGGGTACTAACCTCGCTAATCAGATTATGATGAGTTATGTATGAAGGGAGTTTTCAAGTGTGCGAGGGAAGATGATAAAAAGATTCAGGAGTGTCGCGCTCAAGCTTGGGGATGCCCCCGTGCACCCCCAAGAAATATTCAAGGAGACTCAAGCGTCTAAGCTTGGGGATGCCTCCGTGCATCCCCTTCTCCATCAACATTATCAGTTCGTCTTTCGTTCCGCTATATTTTTATCACTTCATGTGTTATGTGCTATGCTTAGAGCATCTTGCTTTTAGTTTTCTTTTTAGTTTTTCATAACGAGTCGGAACTCAGCATTCTTTATGTGGGAGAGAAACACGCTCCACTTCTACCTAGAACATAACATAGAATTTTCATGTCTATCTTTGCTGTGTGTATTCTTTGTCTTTTAATAGCTACTATCATGCTGTGCTCTTAGTATTCATGCTTATCTTTTCAAAGAGCTTTTGTTTAGTTGGTTGCTTGAACTCTCTTTAATTATCATGCTTATCTTATTAAGAGAGTTTGCTTCTGTTGCATTGGTTAATATGTCCATGATAAAGATGCTACGTGCATAATGGCGCTTAGTAGTTCATGTTTTCTTATGGTTAGTCTCAAATAGCTGGGGGATTCCCAATGTGTTATTGGAGTACCAACTTGATTTGTTTGCCGATGATGTGGTATGGTTTAGTAATATCTTCCTTCGAGAATTTATTTTGATCGACTTGGCGTATGCTCACGCATATTTAAGACTGTAAAGAAAGTCTGTCAAGCCTTGATGATCTTTTATTTCTGAGTAGCGATATAACTACCATGCCTGATTCGATGTTGCTTTGTCGCTCTGCATGATTATGACCGTCATTGCTCTCTTAGTTGGTCGCTCCAAGTCTTTTGCTAACCTCCACCTGTACTAAGCAGACTAACCTTGCAATACATAGCTCATGGGAAAGTAGCTTAAAAACTATTGTGGTAAAGAATATGTCGCCTATGTATCTTATTTCTTATAAGTTGCTTGCTGAGCGGTAACCATGTTTCTGGGGACGCCATCAACCATCACACTTTTGTTGAATATCATGTGAATTGCTATGCATGTTCGTCTTGTCTGAAGTAAGGGTGATTTGCCAAGGGTTGAATGAGTATGCATATTGTTAGAGAAGAACATTGGGCCGCCAACCAAAGCCATGTATCATGGTGGAAGTTTTAGCTTGGACATAATCCTCAATCTCTTATCAGAATATGCTTAAGCATTAAAGAGGAGTCCATCATCTATTTTCTATGTTGTCCCGGTATGGATGTCCTCAAGTTGAGATCTATCAAAAACGAGAAATCAAATGCGATTTATCTCCTTGGACCTTTGTACAGGTGGCATAGAGGTACCCCTTTGTGACACTTGGTTGAAACATATGTAATGCAATAATAACCCATGGAAATCCGAGCTAATTAGGACAAGGTGCGAGCACTATTGGTATTCGATGCATGAGGCGTGCAACTTATAGGATGTCTTATGCATGACACATATGAAGTACTACTACCGTTGACAAAATTGCTTCTATGTTGTTAAAATAAAAAGCTCTAGCACATAACCATTCTTTTACTTTTATGTTGAGTCTCCACCTTCTTTTAAAAGGCACCAACTACTGAGAGCATGATTGTCATTCTAAGTGTAATGTGCATTGTTCCAAAGTAGCATTGTCTTTTGCATGATTGTGATATCGTTTATTTTGAAATCATTGTATCTAGTCATCACTTAAACCTTGAAGGTGCCCCTGCATTTATGTTTTGCTTCACTAAAGGGGGCAAGCTAGATATCACTTTATCATATTTGCACATCATGTTCATTGCAAATCTTCTTGATGTTTCAGTTTCATGTTGTAAAACTTTCAGTCATTTGTGATTTTCTCATGAGGCAACTTAATTACTATAGAATCATTGTCTCAGTAAGCTTTTGTCATATGACTGTAAAAGGTCCTATATGGTTAATAGCATGTCACCATAGAAATTATTCTTGTTATCATTTACCTACTCGAGGACGAGCAGGAATTAAGCTTGGGGATGTTGATACGTCCAAAACGTATCTATAATTTCTACTTGCTCCATGCCACTTTTGGGTGATATTGCTATGATATTCATACACTTCCATACACTTTTGATCATATTTGGACTAACCTACTAATCCAGTGCACCCCAGTGCCAGTTTCCGTTTTCGGCTGTTTTTGTATTTCAGGTTTTCACGTTACGAGAACTGCCAGGAAAAATCCAGACAAATTATATAAAAAAATCAGCGTTCCAGAACCTACCTTGCGCCCGAAGGACAGCCGGGGGGGGCCACCTGGGCTCCAGGCGCCCTGGCGGCGCCCCCCCCCCCCGGGCCGCGCCGGGGGGGCGCCTGGGCCCCCGGGCCCCGTCTGGTGCCCCCCTTCGGCATATATTTAGAGCGTCCTTCGAAACCCTCGGGACGGGAACTCTTTTTCACGATCTCATCTCTGTTCCACCGCCGCCGCAGCTTCCAAGATCGGGAGCACCAGGAGAACTCTTCCTGGCACCCTGCCGGAGGGGAGGATCACCATCGGGAGCCTCTCCACCACCATGGACGCCTCCCCGATGAGTTGTGAGTAGTTTCCCTTGGACCATGAGTCCATGACCAGTAGCTATGTGATGTTCTCCTCCCGTTCTTGTGCTTCACTAATTAGTCCTCGTGAGCTGCCCTACATGATCGAGGCACATATGTAATCCTTATGCTGTTGCTATGATGAGTTTGCTGGGATCCGATGGATTATGAGATTATGTTCAGATTGTTCTTGAGTAATATATTTTATCTACCTCTTTTATATTTATGTTCATAAGTAATTCTTGCATGTTCTCCGTTGTTATTTATTGCTTTGGCCAAGTAATACGTAGTGACTCCAAGAGGGAACGTTATGCTCGATTGTGGGTTCATGCCCCTCGATGACTAGCTTGAGTGACAGAAACATGAGTCTAGGGGATGTGCTGTTGCCACAAGGGGGAAAACAACGGTGCTTATGCCCGCGGGTGCAAGGATTGTTTACTTTACGCAAAGTTCTTTTAATGCAGTTGTCTGTTGCTTTGGGTTTACACTATGGGTGGGGCTCGCAACTTAATACCAGCGAGATGTTCTGGATAGATATCTCAAGGTGGATGATTAGTAGTAGATATTGATGGATTTCGGTCTACTTACTTTGGCGTACCGCCCATGCTTTGAACCTCAACCTTTCTTGCAATGTAGTCAGCATTGGTTTGCGTTCGTGGTCCTGTCAATTGTCCAGCTGTAATTTGTTTACCTCACATAGCTGTTTTATCGTCTTTTGGGAGAGAGACATCACTAGTGAACATCATGAGACTCCGGTCCATATTACCATCATTGATCACATCCGCTATTTACTTTTCGCTTTTACTTACTATTGCAAACATTATCTATCACTACTATCATTTGCGTTTAATACTTTGTGAACTACAAGGCCGGAGGGATTGACAACCTCTCTGTACTCGTTGGGAGCAAAGTTATTTGTATCTGTGTGCAGGTCCACGTTAATTGCTAATCCGGCGCCGTTAGCAGTTGACACCTACTTTTTGAACCTAGGAGTCTCTGGGGATTCGATCCTTGGCATCTTTGCTAAGGGAAAAACTTCCACAACATTGCATCTTACACCTTCCACTTGGGGTAACCAACGAGGGGTTAGAGGCCCATCAAGTACTCACGGTTAATTTTCTCCCCCTTTTCCCCCTTTTGTCCCTTCTTCTCGGATGACGCAACCAGATGGTGGAGTCCCGGACCCAGATGATCCCGAGGATGTTTCTACGTGGAGTTCGGCTTCAAGGAGTAGTTAGGAGGTCCCAGGCAGGAGGCCTTGCCTTTTCGATTGTTGTTACTTTTGTGCTAGCCTTCTTAAGGCAGACTTGTTTAACTTTATGTCTGTACTAAGATATTATTGCTTCCGCTGACTCTTGTGTATTCGAGCTTATGTATTCGAGCCATCGAGGCCCCTGGCTTGTAATATAAAGCTTGTATTATTTTAATTTGTGTCTAGAGTTGTGTTGTGATATCTTCCAGTGAGTCCCTGATCTTGGTCGTACACATTTGCGTGCATGATTAGTGTACGGTCAAATCGGGGGCGTCACAGGCCGCCACGGGGAAACTCCAGGTATCTGGCTCCCGTAGGATCGCCCATCCGGTCGTGGCCTGAGACGAGATACGCGCGGCTACTATCAGGGTGTCGGCACGCCGGGAGGTCTTGCTGGACTTGTTTTACCATTGTCGAAATGTCTTGTGCACCGGGATTCCGAGTCTGGTCGGATTGTCCCTAAGATAAGGGGTAATATTATTATTATCTCTGTTGATCGTGAGAGCTTGTGATGGGCTAATTTGGGACACCCCTGCAGGGTTATGATCTTTCGAAAGCCGTGCCCACGGTTATGTGGCAGATTGGAATTTGTTAATGTCCGGTGGTAGAAAACTTGACAGAGGATCTGAGATAAAACACACAACCGCGTGAGTAACCGTGACCGTCTCTTTTCACTTTGAGAAGAGAACACGGTGGGGTTATGTTTGACTCGTAGGTAGTTCTGGATCTCTAGCGATCATTACTAGTTTGCGATCGTTTGCGTAGATGCTCTTGTTATTCTTGTACTCATAAGTTAGCCACCATACTTATGCTTAGCCGCTGCTGCAACCTCGCCACCTTAACCTCTATGTACCCTTTAAGCTTTGCTAGTCTTGATACCCATGGTTATGGGATTGCTGAGTCCTCGTGGCTCACAGATACTACAACACCAGTTGCAGGTGCATGTTTCTGATGACTTGACGTGAGAGCGATATTCTTGTGTTGGAGTTCTTTTTCTTCTGCTTCGTCAGTCTTGGGTTAGGTTCCTAGTCGGCAGCCTGGGATAGCAGATGGATGTCGTTGTGCTTTTCATGTTTGCATCTGTAGTCGGATGCCTTGTATTGATGTTGTTGTATTCATGTGACTTGTATAAATTGTTGTATCCCCCATGTATGTATGTAATGGTACGATGTAATGATATCCATCTTTCTAAGCGCCCAAAATGCGGTTGTGCCCCAATCATGAGGTGTATCACATGATCGGGATAGAATCACATCTTGGGCCTGACATAATGTCACCTAGATACTCCATTCTCACCTCAAGTATCCGTGGGCATGATTATATGATATGCATCACACAATATTAGAAACATCTATTCAACCAACACAAAGTACTTCAAAGAGTGCCCCAAAGTTTCTACCGGAAAGTCAAGACGAAAACGTGTGCCAAACCCTATGCATAGATTCCCAAGGTCACGGAACCCGCAAGTTGATCACCAAAACATACATCAAGTGAATCACGTGATATCCCATTGTCACCATAGATAAGCACATGCAAGACATACATCAAGTGTTTTCAAATCCTTAAAGACTCAATCCGATAAGATAACTTCAAAGGGAAAACTCAATACATTACAAGAGAGTAGAGGGGGAGAAACATCATAAGATCCAACTATAATAGGAAAGCTCGCGATACATCAAGATCGTGCCATCTCAAGAACACGAGAGAGAGAGAGAGAGATCAAACACATAGCTACTGATACATACCCTCAGCAACGAGGGTGGACTACTCCCTTCTCGTCATGGAGAGCGCCGGAATGATGAAGATAGCCACCGGAGAGGGTTCCCCCCTCCGGCAGGGTGCCAGAACAGGGTCTACATTGGTTTTCGGTGACAACAGAGGCTTTTGGTGGCGGAACTCCCGATCTAGGTTATTTTCCGGAGGTTTCTGTATATATAGGAGGTGTTGAAGTTGGGGCAAGCAAAGGAGGTATACGGGCTGTCCACGAGGCAGGGGCGCGCCCAGTAGGGGGGGCGCACCCCCATCCTCGTGGGCAGCCCGTGGGTCTTCTCGCCCCCTCCGGCACTCCGTGGGCTTCTTTTGGTCCAAAAATGATCTCTGTTGAATTTCAGGTCAATTGGGCTCCGTTTGATATTCCTTTTCTACGAAACCATAAAACAGGAGAAAAACACAAACTGGCACTAGGCTCTGGGTTAATAGGTTAGTCCCAAAAATCATATAAAAGTGTATAATAAAGCCCATAAAACATCCTAGAAGGATAATATAATAGCATGGAACAATAAAAAATTATAGATACGTTGGAGACGTATCAGCATCCCCAAGCTTAATTCCTGCTCGTCCTCGAGTAGGTAAATGATAAAAACAGAATTTTTGATGTGGAATGCTAACCAACATAGTTTTCAATGCAATTATCTTAATTGTGGCATGAATGTTCAGATCTGAAAGATTCAAGACAAAAGTCTATATTGATATAAGAATAATAATACTTCAAGCATACTAACAAAACAATCATGTCTTCTCAAAATACTGTGGCTAAAGGAAGTTATCCCTACAAAATCATATAGTCTGGCTATGCTCCCTCTTCATCACACAAAATATTCATATCATGCACAACCCCGGTTTCAGCCAAGCACTTGTTTTCATACTCTATTCTTTCAAACCTTTCAACTTTCACGCAATACATGAGCGTGAGCTATGGATATAGCACTATAGGTGGAATAAAGTGGTGGTTGTGGAGAAGACAAAAAGGAGGGAGATAGTCTCACATCGACTAGGCGTATCAACGGGCTATGGAGATGCCCATCAATAGATATCAATGTGAGTGAGTAGAGATTTACATGCAACGGATGCACTAGAGCTAAGAATGTATGAAAGCTCAACAAAAGAAACTAAGTGGGTGTGCATCCAACTTGCTTGCTCACGAAGACCTAGGGCACTTGAGAAAGCCCATCATTGGAATATACAAGCCAAGTTATATAATGAAAATTCCCACTAGTATATGAAAGTGACTAAACATGAGACTCTCTATCATGAAAAACATGGTGCTACATTGAAGCACAAGTGTGGAAAAAGATAGTAGCAATTGTCCCCTTTTTTGGGCCTTTCTTTTTTTCTTTGGCATTTCCTTCTTTTTTTTGAGGGGCTTTCTTTATTTAGCCTTTCCTCACATGGGACAATGCTCTAATAATGATGATCATCACACTTATATTGATTTACGACTCGATATTACAACTCGATACTAGAACAAAGTATGACTCTATATGAATGCCTCCGATGGTGTACCGGGATATGCAATGAATCAAGAGTGACATGTATGAAAAATTATGCATGGTGGCTTTGCCACAAATACGATGTCAACTACATGATCATGCATGCAATATGACAATATGAAGCGTGTCATATGAATGGAACGGTGGAAAGTTGCATGGCAATATATCTCGGAATGGCTATGGAAATGCCATGATAGGTAGGTATGGTGGCTGTTTTGAGGAAGATATATGGTGGCTATTTTGAGGAACGTATATAGTGGGTGTATGGTACCGGCGAAAGTTACGCGGTACAAGAGAGGCTAGCAATGGTGGGAGGGTGATAGTGCGTATAATCCATGGACTCAACATTAGTCATAAGAACTCATATACTTATTGCAAAGATTTACGAGTCATCAAAACAAAGCAATCAACGCATGCTCCTAGGGGGGAGGTTGGTAGGAGTTAACCATCGTGCGCCCCCGACCTCCACACAAAGGTCGACACTCTACAAATACCTCATGCTCTAACTTCGTCACATAGCGGTTCACCATACGTGCATGCTACGGGAATCACGAACCTTAACACAAGTATTTCTCAATTTCATAATAATTACACTAGCATGACTCTAATATCACTATCCTCATATCTCAAAACAATTATCAAGCATCCAACTTATCATCCTATTCAATGCACTTAGTATGAAAGTTTTTACTACATTCATTTTGGATGCCTATCATGTGAAGGCTAGTTTTATAGCCAAAGTACATTACCATGCAGTTCTAATAGACTCTCAAAAGGATATAAGTGAAGCATGAGAGTTCATTTATTTCTTCAAAATAAAACCACCGCCGTGCTCTAAAAGATATAAGTGAAGCACCAGAGCAAAAGACAAACTACTCCAAACGATATAAGTGAAGATCAATGAGTAGTTGGATAATTATGTAACTATGTGAAGACTCTCTAACATTTAAGAATTTCAGATCTTGGGATATTATTCAAACAGCAAGTAAAACAAACTAAAATAAATTGACGCTCCAAGCAAAACACATATCATGAGGTGAATAAAAATATAGCTCCGAGTATAGTTACCGATAGATGGAGACGAAAGAGGGGATGCCTTCCCGGGGCATCCCCAAGCTTAGGCTTTTGGTTGTCCTTGAATTTTACTTTGGGGTGCCTTGGGCATCCCCAAGCTTAGGCACTTGCCACTCTTTGTTCCATAGTCCATCAAAGCAATACTCAAAACTTCAAAACTTCACAACACAAAACTTAGACAAAAATCTCGTGAGCTCCTTTAGTATAAGAAAACAAACCACCACTCAAAGGTACTGTTGTGAACTCATTCTAAATTCATATTGGTGTAATATCTACTGTATTCCAACTTCTCTATGGTTCATACCCTCAGATACTACTCATAGATTCATCAAAATAAGCAGACAACACTCGGAAAACTGAATTTGTCAAAAACATAACAGTCTGTAGTAATCTGTAACTTTCACATAATTCTGTAACTCCAAAAAAATGAAATAAATTGGTAAATGTGAGGAATTCGTCTATTAATCATCTGTAAAAAGAATCAACTAAATAGAACACTCCAGTAAAATCTGGTGACTGTTCTAGTGAGTGCTAACGATTCTGTTTTCCACAGCATGATCATAAAGACTTCACACAAGTCTTCCCAAAGGTTCTACTTGGCACATACACTAATTAAAACATAAAACCACATATAAACAGAAGCTAGATGCAATATTTATTCCTAAACAGAAGCAAAAGCAAAGAAAATAAAATAAAGCTGGGTTGCCTCCCAACAAGCGCTATCGCTTAACGCCCCTAGCTAGGCATGATGATTTCAATGATGCTCGCATAAAAGATAGGAATAGAAACATAACGGGAGCATCATGAAGAATATGACTAGCACATTTAAGTCTAACCCACTTCCTATGCATAGGGATTTTGTAATCAAACAACTTATGGGAGCAATAATCAACTAGCATAGGAAGGGAAAACAAGCATAGCTTCAAAACTTTAAGCACATAGAGAGGAAACTTGATATTATTGCAATTCCTACAAGCTTATGATCCTCTCTCATAATAATTTTCAGTAGAATCATGAATGAATTCAACAATATAACCAACACATAAATCATTCTTATCAAGATCCCCAAGCATATAAATTTTATTACTCTCCACATAAGCAAAATTCTTCTCATTCATAGTAGTGGGAGTATCATAAGAGACTTAAATACTATAGATTGTTTCCACATTAAAAGAGTAATGTTCAGAAAAAGGGTAATCATAATCATGACAAGATATATAATAAAATCATCACTACTTTTTATAGCATAAGTGTCATCACAATAATCATCATAAATAGGAGGCATGCTATCATCATAATAGATTTGCATATCAAGACTTGGGAGGCTAAAAATATCATCTTCATCAACCGTAGCATCCCCAAGCTTGGGACAAACATTAATTGTAGCAAATAAATTCTCAAACATGTAATTCTCATCAAACATAGCATCCCCAAGCTTGGGCCTTTTCATATCATAGGCATAATCGCTCTCAACGTTAATAGTATGGATAGCCCCGATAGTCTAGCAATTATCATCATCACAATGAGTAATAGGAGCGACATCATTTGGAAGAGATACCTCTTTGTCTTTGCTTCTCCGCCTTTTATTTTTCTTCTTCACATTAAGTATGGGTTTAATCTTCTTTTTGGAGCTCCTTATTAATGAGATTGGTAGAATAGGAGGCTCCTCCTCGTTACCTGATTCATCATAAGAAATAATAGGAGGATATTGGGAAATCTCTTCCCTTTCATTAGTATTCTCTTCATCTCCTATTTTTTCTTGACTTAAGGTAATTGGCAATATAAGGATTTTCAATGCAATTCACCGCACAATACATATAAATTTCCTCTAAATCAAAATCAAGAAGTTTATCAAGGGCAAATCCTGGAAGATGCTTAGTTCTACATTTGATTTCTTCATAACCAAAAAGAAAGATAAGTTCATTATGATGTGCAAGGGAAATCGAGTCGTCACAATTTTTGGACACGATTCGATCATGAAACAATTCGCATTGGGTAATGAAATGACCACGTTCATTGCAGAGTTCACAAGTACGGCTAAGAAATTTTAAATTTTTAGCACAATCATCTAGCCTCTGTAGCAACTATTCAGTTTCAAAATACTTATGCTTCTTGCAAAATCTATCTTCCCTATTTGGTATGTACTCGCAAACTCTATGCACTCCACAAAAATCAACATGCTTATATGAGATATTTTCATCATGACTAGTGCAATCATCATTAGCACCATCGATATTCAAAGGATTCAGACTAACAACATTGCAATCATGATCATCATTCAAGTTTTTAGTGCCAAGTATTCTATGTAATTCTTCTTCTAGTACTTGAGCACAATTTTCTTTTCCATCATTTTCACGAAAGATATTAAAAAGATGAAGCATATGAGGTAACCTTAATTAAATTTTTATTTTGTAGTTTTGTTTTATAAACTCACTAGTGATAAAACAAGAAACTAAAAGATTAGATTGCAAGATCTAAAGATATACTTTCAAGCACTCACCTCCCCGGCAACGGCGCTAGAAAAGAGCTTGATGTCTACTACACAACCTTCTTCTTGTAGACGTTGTTGGGCCTCCAAGTGCAGAGGTTTGTAGGACAGTAGAAAATTTCCCTCAAGTGGATGACCTAAGGTTTATCAATCCGTGGGAGGCGTAGGATGAAGATGGTCTCTCTCAAACAACCCTGCAACCAAATAACAAAGAGTCTCTTGTGTCCCCAACACACCCAATACAATGGTAAATTGTATAGGTGCACTAGTTCGGCGAAGAGATGGTGGTACAAGTGCAATATGGATGGTAGATATAGGTTTTTGTAATCTGTAAAAACAGAAAGGTAACTAAAGGTAAAAGTGAGCATAAACAGTGTTGCAATGATAGGAAACAAGGCCTAGGATTCATACTTTCACTAGTGCAAGTTCTCTCAAAAATAATAGGATAACTGGATCACATAACTATCCCTCAACATGCAACAAAGAGTCACTCCAAAGTAACTAACAGCGGAGAACAAACGAAGAGATTATGGTAGGGTACGAAACCACCTCAAATTTATTCTTTATCGTCTATCTATTCAAGAGTAACACGAAGCTATTCTTTCCGTTCAATCTATCATAGAGTTCGTACTAGAATAACACCATAAGACACAAAACAATCAAAACCCTAATGTCACCTAGATACTCCATTGTCACCTCAAGTATCCGTGGGCATGATTATACGATATGCATCACACAATCTCAGAAACATCTATTCAACCAACACAAAGTACTTCAAAGAGTGCCCCAAAGTTTCTACCGGAGAGTCAATACGAAAACGTGTGCCAACCCCTATGCATAGATTCCCAAGGTCACAGAACCCGCAAGTTGATCACCAAAACATACATCAAGTGAATCACATGATATTCCATTGTCACCATAGATATGCACATGCAAGACATACATCAAGTGTTCTCTAATCCTTAAAGACTCGATCCGATAAGCTAACTTCAAAGGGAAAACTCAATCCATTACAAGAGAGTAGAGGGGGAGAAACATCATAAGATCCAACTATAATAGCCAAGCTTGCGATACATCAAGATTGTTCCATCTCAAGAACACGAGAGAGAGAGATCAAACACATAGCTACTGATACATACCCTCAGCCCTGAGGGTGGACTACTCCCTCCTCGTCATGGAGAGCGCTGGGATGATGAAGATAGCCACCGAAGAGGGTTACCCCCTCCGGCAGGGTGCCGGAACAGGGTCTAGATTGGTTTTCGGTGGCAAAAGAGGATTTTGGCGGCGAAACTCCCGATCTACGTTATTTTCCAGAGGTTTCTGTATATATAGGAGGTGTTGGAGTCGAGGCCATGCAAAGGAGGTCTACGGGCTATCCACCAGGCAGGGGGGCGTGCTTAGTAGGGGGGCGTGCCCCCCACCCTTGTGGGCAGCCCGTGGGTCTTCTCGTCCCCCTCCGGCACTCCGTGGGCTTCTTCTGGTCCAAAAATGATCTCCATTGAATTTCAGGTCAATTGGGCTCCGTTTGATATTCCTTTTTGCGAAACCCTAAAACAGGAGAAAAACAGAAACTGGCACTGGGCTCTCGGTTAATAGGATAGTCCCAAAAATCATATAAAAGGGTATAATAAAGCCCATAAAACATCCTAGAAGGATAATATAATAGAATGGAACAATCAAAAATTATAGATACGTTGGAGACGTATCAGATTCTCTCTCTTCATGAACTCCTGAATTATACCCATGTTAAAAAGAAAGTTGGTGTTGTGCTTAAGCTTGATTTTGAAAAAGCTTATGACAAGGTTAACTGGGATTTCTTGCTAGAATGTCATAAACTTCAAGGGTTTAATGAAACCTGGTGTGGTTGGATCAAACAGGTCCTACATAATGGTACGGTTAGCATTAAGTTGAATAACTAGGTGGGTCCTTACTTTCAAAGTGCGAAAGGAGTGCGACAGGGTGATCCACACTCTCCTTTCTTGTTGAATTTAGCTGTTGATTGCCTAGCTAAAATGATTACTAATGCACAAGAAAACAAAATGTTGGTAGGATTGGCATCTGACCTCATACCCAATGGGGTGGTGGTCCTGTAGTATGCAGATGATACAATTATATGTCTTGAGCATGATATAGAAAAAACAACTAACCTGAAGTTGTTGCTATAAGTATTCGAAATGATGTCTGGGTTGAAAGTCAACTTCCAAAAAAGTGATATATTGACAGTAGGTGGGGATGATAACTTGGTGAAAGAATATGCAGATCTGTTCAACTATGATGTTGGTAGTTTTCCGATTAAATACCTGGGCATGCCTGTAAGCTACACTAATTTTAGGAATTCAGACTGGGAGTTCATTATAGATAAATATCTCAGTCACTTGGAAGACTGGATTGGTAATGCTGCTTTGATGGGGCGCAGACTTACATTGATGGACTCGGTCGTTACCCAGATTTCCATGTATCATATGTCTATGTGGCTCAAGAATAAATCCTTTGTTAAGAAGCTAGATAAACATAGACGCAATTTTTTCTGGCAAGGGTGCAATAAGAAAAAGAGATACCATCTAGTCAGATGGACTAGGATATGTAGATCTAAGGATAAAGGAGGCCTGGGGGTTAAGGATCTTAGAAAACAAAATATAAGCATTATGGTCAAGTGGTGGTGTAAGCTTGAGACCCTAAAAGGGATATGGCAGGACATTGTAAGGGCCAGATATCTGAAAAATAAGATGGTGGCATCAGTAATGCCTAGATTTTCTGATTCCCCTTGCTGGAAAGAACTTTTGAAACTCAAGACACTATATATGGCCAAAAGAAGAATGAAAATCAATTCTGGAAATTTAACTAGAGTTTGGAAAGATTCGATCAATGGTTTGCTGCCATTCCAGGAGCAATACCCTGTCCTTTTTTATGTGTGCAATGAGCAAGGCTACACAGTTGACAAATTTGGGTCTGTGAATGAGAGTGCCTTCTTTAGGAGAAGGCTTAATGCTGAGTTGCTGGGGCAATGGGAGAACGTGTGGAGGACCGTTGCGAGCTTACGACTGAGTACGGGGTGTGATCATGTTTTTTGGGGTCTTAATGGTAGTGGCAAGTAATCCACCAAATCCATGTATAAATGGCTTGAGAGTCCTTTGAATAGATGTCATTGTAAATGGATCTGGAAAGCAAAGATCCCTCTTAAAATCAAAATCTTTATGTGGCAAATGGCTCAAGATGCAATGTTCACGAGGCAGATCATGAAAAAGAAGATATGGGCAGGGAACCCCCGCTGCTCTTTCTGCAATGAACTTGAAACTTCGCAACACTTCTTCTTTACCTGCTCTGTGGCTAGAGTAGTGTGGAGATGTGTGGGGATAGTATTGGGCACGAATAGATGTCCTAGTCCCTGCTGGAGTGAAGTTTTACATGGTGGGACTAGCTGCGTCGCGCTGGGCAATTTGGCTAGCCCGAAATCTTGCCACGTTTGAAAAAAACAAATCAAGTCGCCTTTTAAAATTGTCTTCTCTATGTGCTCGTTTCTTCTTTATTGGGCAGGTCTGCAGCATGGAGAGAATAGCAAGGAGCTGTGTATGGGGGCTGAGCTGATCAGGGCTAGCACAATGCAGATGATGAAGCTGTGCAATGAAGCGAGGAGCGCGATCGCAGGATAGTACCACTTCACTCCTGCTTTCACTTGGTTCTGCTGGCGTTCTGTTACAGATCTATCAGTCGTTTCCTTTTGTGTGCCCTGGTGATTTTGGAGTTGTAATATACTTATCTTAAGACTGATGTTGGTGCTGCGCCCCATGGCATTTATTTCGACATTGAAACGAGTCCAGTGGGTTTCCTAGCAGTGCTCGAACTCGCTTTACCTCTTTTCCCTCCCTCGAATGCTTCTAGACTGATGTATTTCTGTTCATTTGCAATGGAAAGGCGTTCAGCCCGGTTCGGAAAAAAGTTCGGGATTTGCGGTCCAACCAATGAACGACGGTGGCGCCGTGCGCGCGTGTAGTGGATCTGGAATCGAATCCAATCAAATTGGAGGGAGAAAAAACAAAGACAATCATGCATGCAGGCAACGCGCGTGGGGTCGGGTCTCGATGGATCAGGAAATCAAAATTCAAAACCAACAAGAAAGAAGAAAAAGGAATACTCGTACATGTGTCAGTGCATGCGTATCGACAAAGTTCGATCCATCCATCGCTTGCGATGACGAGGCGGCGGGACACGTCGGTGTCATTCGGCGGGACGCAACGATTTCCTGCGAGGATGGAAACATCCGACCATGGTAAGGTTGCTGCATGGGGACCGGACTCTCCAAGCAAAGTTAGGGATCATCTCGAGGAGGCCCTCGGAAAGTTAGTCACCATAGACGAGGAAGCTACTCCGTTGGTCATCGACGACCGCGAGGAGGATGCGCCGGAGAAGTGGCTTTTAGCGGGAAAGGTACTACAATGTAATCCTTTTCACATCCAAACCATTCCTACTTCTCGAGCTTGCGTTGTATTCCCTCGAAGAGGAAAGGGAGATGCAGCACAGTAGCGTAAGTATTTCCCTCAGTTTTTGAGAACCAAGGTATCAATCCAGTAGGAGACCCCGCGCGAGTCCCTCGCACCTGCACAAACGAATAAGAACTTCGCAGCCAACATGATAAGGGCTTGTCAATCCCTTTACGGTAACTTCCGAAAGTGAGATCTGATAGAGATGATAGTTTGTATTTTTGGTATTTTTGGTTTATAAGAACAACAAATAAAAGAGATAAAAGTAAAGTAGATGTAGATTGATATGTTGAGAATAAACCCGGGGGCCATAGTGTTCTCTAGTGGCTTCGCTCATGATAGCGATATTCTACGGCGGGTAAACAAATTACTGTCGAGCAATTGATAGAAAAGCGAATAATTATGAGACTATCTAGGCATGATCATTGTATATAGGCATCATGTCCGAGACAAGTATACCGAAACGATTCTGCATCTACTACTATTACTCCACACATCGACCGCTATCCAGCATGCATCTAGTGTATTGAGTTCATAAGAACAGAGTAACGCCTTAAGCAAGATGACATGATGTAGAGGGATAAACTCAAGCAATATGATATAAGCACCATCTTTTTATCCTCGATGGCAACAATACAATACATGCCTTGTTGCCCCTACTGTCACTGGGAAAGGACACCACAAGATTGAACCCAAAGCCAAGCACTTCTCCCATTGCAAGAACTATAGATCTAGTAGGCCAAACCAAACCAATAATTCGAAGAGACTTGCAAGGATATTATGAGCACACATAAAAAGTTCAGAGAAGAACCAAATATCTTTCATGGATAACCTTGATCATAAACTCACAATTCATCAGATCTCGACAAACACACCGCAAAAAGAGATTACATCAAATAGATCTCCTCGAAGACCGAGGAGAACTTTGTATTGAGATCCAGAGAGACAGAAGAAGCAATCTAGATACTAGCTATGGACCGGAAGGTCTGTGGTAAACTACTCAAAACTCATGGTGAGGGCGATGATGATGATGAAGAAGAACTCCGTGATGGATCCCCCTCCGGTAGAGCTCCGGAACAGGCTCCAAGATGGGATCTCACGGGAACAGAAGGTACGGTGGTGGAATTAGGGTTTTCTCTCTGTTCACGGAGGTTTTCGGGTACATAGACTTATATAGGAAGAAGGAGGGCACCGGGGGACGCTCGAGGGGGCCACGAGGCAGGGGGGCGTACCCTGGGAAGGGGGGCGCACCCCCCACCCTCGTGGGCCACCTCTTGATCCCCTGACGTGGTTCTCAACCTCCGTGTGCATGATTTTCTCCAAAAATATCTCTCGCGAAGGTTTCATTCCGTTTGGACTCTGTTTGATATTCTTTTTCTGCAAAACCCTGACACAGGCAAAAAACAGCAATCTGGAGTGGGCCTTTGGGTTAGTAGGTTAGCCCCAAAAATGATATAAAAGTGAATGATAAAGCCCATTAAACATCCAAGACTTCATAAATAATAGCATGGAACAATAAAAAATTATAGATACGTTGGAGACGTATCAAGTATCCCCAAGCTTAATTCCTGCTCGTCCTCGAGTAGGTAAACGATAAAGAAAGAATTTTTGATGTGGAATGCTAACCAATATAGTTTTTCAATGTAATTCTCTTAATTGTGGCATGAATGTTCAGATCTTAAAGATTCAAGATAAAAGTCTATATTGACATAAGAAATAATAATACTTCAAGCATACTAACAAAGCAATCATGTCTTCTCAAAATGCTATGGCTAAAGAAAGTTATCCCTACAAAATCATATAGTTTGGCTATGCTCCCTCGTTATCACACAAAATATTCATATCATGCACAACCCCGATTTCAGCCAAGCACTTGTTTTCATACTCTATCTTTTCAAACCTTTCAACTTTCACGCAATACATGAGCGTGAGCCATGGACATAGCACTATGGGTGGAATAGAGGTGGTTGTGGAGAAGACAAAAAGGAGGGAGATAGTCTCACATCGACTAGGCGTATCAATGGGCTATGGAGATTCCCATCAATAGATATCAATGTGAGTGAGTAGGGATTGCCATGCAACGTATGCACTAGAGCTAAATATGAATGAAAGCTTAACAAAGAAACTAGTGGGTGTGCATCCAACTTGCTTGCTCACGAAGACCTAGGGCATTTGAGGAAGCCTGTCGTTGTTATATACAAGCCAAGTTCTATAATGAAAATTCCCACTAGTATATGAAAGTGACTAAGCATGACACTCTCTACAATGAAGAACATGGTGCTACTTTGAAGCACAAGTGTGGAAAAAAAGATAGTAGAAATTGTCCCTTTTCTTTTTTCTTTTTCTTTTTTGGGCCTTTCTTTTTTTCTTTGGCCTTTCTATTTTTTCTCTTTTTTTGCGGAGGGGTTTATAGGTTTAGCCTTTCCTCCCATGGGACAATTCTCTAATAATGCTGATCATCACACTTACAACTCGATATTACAACTCGATACTACAACAACAAAGTATGACTCTATATGAATGCCTCCGGCGGTGTACCGGTATGTGCAATGAAACAAGAGTGACATGTATAAAAATTATACATAGTGACCTTGCCACAAGTACGATGTCAACTACATGATCATGCAATGGCAATATGACAATATGATGCGTGTCATATGAACGGAACGGTGGAAAGTTGCATGGAAATATATCTCGGAATGGCTATGGAAATGCCATGATAGGTAGGTATGGTGGCTGTTTTGAGGAATAATATGGTGGCTGTTTTGAGGAAGGATATATAATGGGTTTATGGTACCGGCGAAAGTTGCGCGGTACAAGAGAGGCTAGCAATGGTGGAAGGGTGAGAGTGCGTATAATCCATGGACTCAACATTAGTCATAAGAACTCATATACTTATTGCAAAAATCTAAGAGTCATCAAAACAAAGCAATCAATGGATGCTCCTAGGGGGGAGGCTGGTAGGAGTTAACCATCGCACACCCCCGGCCTCCACACAAAGGTTGGCACTCTACAAATACCTCATGCTCTAACTTCGTCACATAGCGGTTCACCATACGTGTATGCTACGGGAATCACTAACATTATCACAAGTATTTCTCAATTTCATAATAACTCCACTAGCATGACTCTAATATCACTATGCTCATATCTCAAAACAATTATCAAGCATCCAACATCTCATTATATTCAATGTACTTAGTGTGAAAAAAATTACTACATTGACATGGGATGTCTATCATGTGAAGACTAGTTTTTTAGCCTAAACACATTACCATGCTGTTTTAATAGACTCTCAAAAGGATAAAAGTGAGGCGTTAGAGCTCTACAATTTCTACAAAATATTACCACCACCGTGCTCTAAAAGATGTAAGTGAAGCACTAGAGCAAAAACTATTCAACTCAAAAGATATAAGTGAAGCACATAGAGTGTTCTAACAATTTCTAGGCCATATTTAACTCTCTCAAATAGGTGTGTCCAGCAAGGATGATGGTGACAAACTAACAAGCAAAACTCAAATTATACAAGACGCTCCAAGCAAAACACATATCATGTTGCAAATAAAAATATAGCTCCAAGTATAGTTACCGATGGATGAAGATGAAAGAGGGGATGCCTTCCCGGGGCATCCCCAAGCTTAGGCTTTTGATTATCTTGAATTTACTTGGGGTGCCATCGGCATCCCCAAGCTTAGGCCTTTGCTATTCCTTGTTCCATTGTCCATCAAAGCAATACTCAAAACTTGAAAACTTCACAACACAAAACTTAGACAAAAATTCTCGTGAGCTCCGTTAGTATAAGAAAGCAAACCACTACTCAAAGGTGCAGCAATGAATTAATTCTTTGTTTATATTGGTGTTAAACCTACTGTATTCCAACTTCTCTATGGTTCATATCCTCCAATACTACTCATAGATGCATTAAAATAAGCAAACAACACACGAAAAACATAATCTGTCAAAAACAGAACAGTCTGTAGTAATATGCAGGTTTAGCCTACTTCTGGAACTCCAAAAAATTCAAAATAATTGGTAAATTTGCGGAATTTGTATACCAATCATCTGCCAAAAGAATCAACTAAAAAGCACGCTCCAGTAAAATCTGAAGACCACTTTAGCGAGCGTTAACGATTCTGTTTTTCACAGCAAGATCGCATAAACTTCACACAAGTCTTCCCAAAGGTTCTACTTGGCACAAACACTAAACAAAACATGAAACCACGTCTAATCAGAGGCTAGATGCAATATTTATTCCCTAACAGCAACAACAACAAAAAAATTGGGTTGCCTCCCAACAAGCGCTATCATTTTACGCCCCTAGCTAGGCACAATACAAGATAGATCTAAGTATTGCCATCTTTGGAAGGTAATTCTTTGATTAAGCACTTATGATTCTTGGGCACTTCTTTGTCCCTATGAATAATCAAACTCTTGGGCAAGAAATCAAGAAATTCTAAAGTGTCAAAAGGGTCTCTTGCAAAAGTAAGAAAATTAGGGTGAACACTTATGGATTTGAGATCCGCAATTCTAGATGTTTCACCCTTGTATTTAGGGACATACATGAACTTAGATAATTTAGTCGAGGTATTTGGAGTAGTTTTTATAGCGGAAAGAGCAGAACCCACATTAGTGATAACATCCTCAAGCTTATTGATTCTAGTAGAATCCTGATCTAGCTTTTCTTTAACTATGGGCTCCTTTTCCTTATGATTTTTCAGAACAACTCCTACCTTGGATCCATATTGGGTGATTTCATTATGAATTTTTCTATCCAAGTTCTCTACCGGTTCTACCATAGCAACTTTGTTTTTAATGATTTCTAACCTTTGCATAATGTGCTCCAAAGTTAAAACGGTCCCATTAACCATAAGAGGTGGTGAGCCAAATAATTCAGTCATAACATTATAAGAATCAACGGTGTGGCTACCCAAGAAATTCCCTCCGGTAATGGTATCTAAGATGAATCTATTCTATGGAGTTATGCCAACATAAAAATTGCGAAGAAGCACGGGAGTGGAAAGCTTCCTATTAGATCTATTTTGAGCATTGCAAATTCTATACAATGCATCTTTTAAGTTTTCTTCCTCCCTTTGTTTAAAGTTGAGGACCTCACTCTCGGGAGTGGTGATAATGATAGGTGTGCTAGACATGATGACAAGCAAGCAAGCAGCACATGCAAGCAAACAAGAAGCAAGCGAACAATAAACACACGGCGGAAGAAGGGCAAATAAAACGACAAGGGTGAAGCGGGGGACAGGACAAAGAGAGGCAAATAAATGTAATGCGAAGGATAAGGGTTTGTGATAGGTACTTGGTATATGACTTTTGCACAAGCCTCCCCGGCAACGGCGCCAGAAATTATTCTTGCTACTTCTCGAGCTTGCGTTGTATTCCCTCGAAGAGGAAAGGGAGATGCAGCACAGTAGCGTAAGTATTTCCCTTAGTTTTTTAGAACCAAGGTATCAATCCAGTAGGAGACCACGCGCGAGTCCCTCGCACCTGCACAAACAAATAAGAACTTCGCAGGCAACGCGATAAAGGGTTGTCAATCCCTTTACGGTCACTTATGAAAGTGAGATCTGATAGAGATGATAGTTTGTATTTTTGGTATTTTTGGTTTATAAGAACAGCAAATAAAAGCGATAAAAGTAAAGTAGATGTAGATTGATATGTTGAGAATAAACCCGGGGGCCATAGTGCTCTCTAGTGGCTTCTCTCATGATAGCGATATTCTACGGCGGGTAAACAAATTACTGTCGAGCAATTGATAGAAAAGCGAATAATTATGAGACTATCTAGGCATGATCATTGTATATAGGCATCACGTCCGAGACAAGTAGACTGAAACGATTCTGTATCTACTACTATTACTCCACACATCGACCGCTATCCAGCATGCATCTAGTGTATTGAGTTCATAACAGAGTAACGCCTTAAGCAAGATGACATGATGTAGAGGGATAAACTCAAGCAATATGATATAAACCCCATCTTTTTATCCTCGATGGCAACAATACAATACGTGCCTTGCTGCCCCTACTGTCACTGGGAACGGACACCGCAAGAATGAACCCAAAGCCAAGCACTTCTCCCATTGCAAGAACTATAGATCTAGTAGGCCAAACCAAATCAATAATTCGAAGAGACTTGCAAGGATATTATGAGCACACATAAAAAGTTCAGAGAAGAAATAAATATCTTTCATACATAACCTTGATCATAAACTCACAATTCATCAGATCTCGACAAACACACCGCAAAAAGAGATTACATCAAATAGATCTCCTCGAAGACCGAGGAGAACTTTGTATTGAGATCCAGAGAGAGAGAAGAAGCCATCTAGATACTAGCTATGGACCCGAAGGTCTGTGGGAAACTACTCACAACTCATGGTGAGGGCGATGATGATGATGAAGAAGAACTCCGTGATGGATCCCCCTGCGGTGGAGCTCCGGAATAGGCTCCAAGATGGGATCTCACGGGAACAGAAGGTACGGCGGTGAATTAGGGTTTTCTCTCTGTTCACGGAGGTTTTGGGGTACGTAGACTTATATATGAAGAAGGAGGGCACCGGGGGACGCTCGAGGGGGCCACGAGGCAGGGGGCGCGCCCTGGGAAGGGGGGCGTGCCCCCACCCTCGTGGGCCACCTCTTGATCCCCTGACGTGGTTCTTAAACTCCGTGGGCGTAATTTTCTCCAAAAATATCTCTCGCAAAGGTTTCATTCCGTTTGGACTCTGTTTGATATTCTTTTTCTGCAAAACCCTGAAACAGGCAAAAAAAACAGCAATCTGGACTGGGCCTTTGGGTTAGTAGGTTAGTCCCAAAAATGATATAAAAGTGAATGATAAAGACCATTAAACATCCAAGACTTCATAAATAATAGCTTGGAACAATCAAAAATTATAGATACGTTGGAGATGTATCAACCATCACTAATGCGCTGGGACCGGCATGGGGAAATCCCCGAGGTCTTCAATTTTGAGCTATGGGGGAGAACATGTTTGTGGCTGAGTTTGAACCGAAGCATGATCAGGACTAGATTTGGGGAGGATCACCATGGCATGTCAGCAAAAACGCTGTTATATTGGCTGACTTCAAGGATTGCATGCGGCCAGATGAGGTCTGTTTTGACCGGCTCCATTTATGGGCTAGGGTTTTGATCTTGCCTTACAATCTTCGTAATGATTCATGGGGCAAGTTGATTGATGCACAAATTGATAAAGAGGCGACCTATGTGCAGTTTGACCACATTCGCGGTTTTCTGCGGGCGAGAGTGTCAATTGATGTGAATAAGCCTCTGAGGAGGTGGATTGTTATTGATTCGGCAAAGAGAGAAAACGGAGGACCCCTATGATATACAGTATGAAAATGCCCGTACTTTTGCTTCTCTTGTGGCCGTATGGGGCAATCAGATCCTTATAACCCAACTCCGGGGAAGCGTGATGCAAAGGGTGAGCTACCTTTTGGCCCCAAGTTGAGGGCACCTGATGAAAAGAAAAAACCTGCATCAAGAGATAATGCAAGCAGAGAACGGTTCTCAAGCCCGAACAGTCAAAGGGAGTCGAAGAACTCCAGCAACGTGCCAAATAGTGCTGCTGAGGTGAACTCTCCTAGGAAGAAGAATCCTCAGAATAAAAGAAAGGCAGCACCTAAGCAAGTTTACCAGAGAGTTGATACCCCCCGCCTTATGTTGACAACTGGTGATCCCACTAAGCATCATGAGTCAGATTACACACAGGAGATTCAGGAGGGTCATGGAACTGGGATGGGTGGTGAGTTAGAGAGGATCCCGAAAAAGAAAAAACATACACCAAACAATTCGGCAGGAGCTGCGAGTCAACCCTGCCCATCCCAATGAACTCTATGAGCTGGAACTGTCGAGGTCTTGGGAACCCATCAACATTTTGGGAGCTTCGCAATATTGTGAAGCAGGAAGGTCCCTCCCTTATCTTCCTGATGGAAACTAAGATTAGGGGAAAACGAGTGGAGAATCTACAATGACTGCTAGGATGTGCAGGATATTTTTCCGTCGATAGCGATGGGCTTAGTGGTGGCATTGGCATGTTCTGGGTAGATACGGTGGATGTGGAGCTCAAGAACTACAGTCATGCGCACATTGATGTGGAAGCCAAGTCGAAGGATCAGTCCCAACCTTGGTGTTTCACGGGTTTTTATGGCAAACCAAGAACTGAAAATCAGTATAACAGTTGGAACTTCATGCGTACTTTGTATGGTGTACAACA
This sequence comes from Secale cereale, assembly GCA_902687465.1. Classification (NCBI taxonomy): domain Eukaryota; kingdom Viridiplantae; phylum Streptophyta; class Magnoliopsida; order Poales; family Poaceae; genus Secale; species Secale cereale. The sequence goes on from LR738710.1 coordinate 34,156,843, forward strand.
TAATAGTTGGCTCTGTATGGGCGACTTCAACGAGACGATGTACTCGGAGGAACACTTCAGCATCCATGCTAGACCGGAATGGCAAATGCATGCGTTCTCGGAGGCAGTGGATTTTTTTCTCCCTAGGACCTTGGCTGGAGAGGGGTGCCCTTCACATGGGATAATAAACAACAGGGTAAATCCAATGTAAAAGCTAGATTAGACCGTGCCTTTCCAAAGGCATCCTTTCTCACCATGTTTGAATTTTGTACTGTAAAACATATCAGTTCGACAACCTCAGATCATTGTTATCTTTTGGCTGAGCTGAGAATGGAGCGGGCGCAAGGGGGATGTCGTGGTCTGCGGCCATTTCTCGATGAAAATGTGTGGCAGTCCCACAACAAGTATGATGCTCTCATCAGAAATTCATGGCAATCTAGGACAGGCCGACAAGGGCTGGAAGGCATAGTGCAAGCACTATCGTCTGTTCAAAATACACTCGGATCTTGGGGAGACCACAAGTTTGGCAACATCTCCAAAAAAGTTAAAAAGCTGCAAAAATAACTTGAACGGCTCCGGACAGCTTCGATCGGTTGGGGGCTGCTACTTCTCGAGCTTGCGTTGTATTCCCTCGAAGAGGAAAGGGTGATGCATCACAGTAGCGTAAGTATTTCCCTTAGTTTTTGAGAACCAAGGTATCAATCCAGAAGGAGACCACACGCAAGTCCCTCGCACCTGCACAAACAAATAAGAACTTCGTAGCCAATGCGATAAGGGGTTGTCAGTCCCTTTATGGTCACTTACGAAAGTGAGTTCTGATAGATAGGATAGTGTGATATTTTTGGTATTTTTGGATATAAGAACAAAAAGTAAATAAAGCAAAGTAAAGTAGATTGAAGATTAATATGTTGAGAATAGACCCGGGGGGCATAGGTTTCACTAGTGGCTTCTCTCATGATAGCAGAATTCTACGGTGGGTGAACAAATTACTGTCGAGCAATTGATAGAAAAGCACATAGTTATGAGAATATCCAGGCATGATCATTATATATAGGCATCACGTCCGTGACAAGTAGACCGAAACGATTCTACATCTACTACTATTACTCCACACATCGACCGCTATCCAGCATGCATCAAGAGTATTATGTTCATAAGAACAGAGTAATGCTTTAAGCAAGATGACATGATGTAGAGGGATAAACTCAAGCAATGTGATATAAACCCCATCTTTTTATCCTCGTGTGCAACAATACAAGAGGTGCCTTGTTGCCCCTGCTGTCACTGGGAAAGGACACCGCAAGATTAAACCCAAAGCCAAGCACTTGTCCCACTGCAAGAACTATAGATCTAGTAGGCCAAACCAAACCAATAATTCGAAGAGACTTGCAAGGATATTATAATCATACATAAAATATTTCAAAAAATAATCAAATATTTCTCGTAGACCCACAATTCATCGGATCTCGACAAACACACCACAAAAAGATTACATCGAATAGATCTCCTCGAAGACCGAGGAGAACTTGGTATTGAGATCCAAAAAGAGAGAAGAAGCCATCTAGCTACTAACTATGGACCCGGAGGTCTGTGGTAAACTACTCACAACTCATGGTGAGGCAATGGTCTTGATATAGAAGCACTCCGTGGAAGATCCCCCCTCTGGCGGAGCTCCGAAATAGGCCCCAAGATGGGATCTCACGGGAATAGAAGGTTGCGGCGATGGAATTAGGGTTTTCTCTGTTGCCTCGATGTTTTCAGGGTACATGGATATATATATACGAGGAAGGAGGGCATCGAGGGAGTCAGTGGGGGCCCACGAGTGTGGGGGGCGCGCCCTGTAGGAGGGGGCGCGCCCTGGACCCTCGTGGCCGCCTCCTTCGTTCCCTCGCGTGTACTCCAAGTCTTCTGTGTTGATATCGTTCCAAAAATAACTCTCGCGAAGGGTTCATTCTGTTTGGACTCCGTTTGACATTCCTTTTCTGCGAAACCCTGAAATAGGCAAAAAAACAACAACAATCTGCACTTGGCCTTTGGCTTAATAGGTTAGTCCCAAAAATAATATAAAAGTGTATGATAAAGCCCATTAAACATCCAAAACATAAATATAATAGCATGGAACAATCAAAAATTATAGATACGTTGGAGACGTATCAAGCATCCCCAAGCTTAATTCCTGCTCGTCCTCGAGTAGGTAAATGATAAAAACAGAATTTTTGATGTGGAATGCTAACCAACATAATTTTCAATGTAATTCTCTTTGTTGTGCCATGAATGTTCAGATCCGAAAGATTCAAGACAAAAGTCTATATTGACATAAGAATAATAATACTTCAAGCATACTAACAAAGCAATCTTGTCTTCTCAAAATAACATGGCCAAAGAAAGTTATCCCTACAAAATCATATAGTCTGGCTATGCTCCCTCTTCATCACACAACATATTCATATCATGCACAACCCCACTTTCAGCCAAGCAATTGTTTTCATACTCAATTTGTTCAAACCTTTCAACTTTCACGCAATACATGAGCGTGTGCCATGGATATAGCACTATAGGTGGAATAGAGTGGTGGTTGCGGAGAAGACAAAAAAGAGGAAGATAGTCTCACATCGACTAGGCGTATCAATGGGCTATGGAGTCCCATCAATAGATATCAATGCGAGTGAGTAGGGATTGCCATGCAACGGATGCACTAGCTAGAGCTATAAGTGTATGGAAGCTCATCAAAAGAAACTAAGTGGGTGTGCATCCAACTTGCTTGCTCATGAAGACCAAGGGCATTTGAGGAAGCCCATCGTTGGAATATACAAGCCAAGTTCTATAATGAAAATTCCCACTAGTATATGAAAGTGATAAAACAAGAGACTCTCTATCATGAAGATCATGGTTCTACTTTGAAGCACAAGTGTGGAAAAGGATAGTACCATTGTCCCTTCTCTCTTTTCTCTCATTTTTTGGAAGGGCTTTCTCCTTCTTCTTCTTTTTTATTTAGCCCCTCTCTATTTATTTTTTTGGGCCATCTCTTTTTTTGGCCTTTCCTCACATGGGACAATGCTCTAATAATGACAATCATCACACTTTTATTGACTTACAACTCAAAGATTACAACTCGATACTATAACAAAGTATGAGTCTATATGAATGCCTCCGGCGGTGTACCGGGATGTGCAATGAATCAAGAGTGACATGTATGAATGAATTGCGATGGTGGATTTGCCACAAATACGATGTCAACTACATGATCATGCATGGCAATATGACAATGTGAAGCGTGTCATATGAACGGAACGGTGGAAATATGCATGGCAATATATCTCAGAATGACTATGGAAATACCATGATAGGTAGGTATGGTGGATGTTTTGAGGAAGGTATATGGTGCGTGTATGGTACAGGCGAGAGTTGCGTGGTACAAGAGAGGCTAGCAACGGTGGAAGGGTGAGAGTGTGTATAATCCATGGACTCAACATTAGTCACAAAAAACTCATATACTTATTGCAAAAATTTACGAGTCATCAAAACAAAGCAATCAACGCATGCTCCTAGGGGGAGGTTGGTAGGAATTAACCATCGCGCGCCCCTGACCTCCACACAAAGGTTGACACTCAATAAATACCTCATGCTCTCACTTCGTCACATAGCGGTTCACCATATGTGCATGCTACGGGAATCACAAACTTTAACACAAGTATTTATCAAATTCATAATTATTCCACTAGCATGACTCTAATATCACCACCCTCATATCTCAAAACAATCATCAAGTATCAAACTTCTCATCATATTCAATGCACTTTATATGAAAGTTTTTACTATATTCACCTTGGATGCCTATCATATTAGGAATAGTTTTATAAACAAAGCACATTACCATGTTGTTCTAAAAGAATCTCAAAAGGATATAAGTGAAGCATGAGAGATCAACAATTTCTACAAAATAAAATCACCACCCTGCTCTAAAAGATATAAGTGAAGCACTAGAGCAAAACTATCTAGCTCAAAAGATATAAGTGAAGCACATAGAGTGTTCTAACAAATTTTAAAGCCTATTTATCTCTCTCAAAAAGGTGTATCCAGCGAGGATGATTGTGGCAAACTAAAAAGCAAACACTCAAATTATACATGACGCTCCAAGCAAAACAGATATCATGTGGTGAATAAAAATATAGTCCCGAGTATAGTTACCGATAGATGAAGACGAAAGAGGGGATGCCTTCCCGGGGCATCCCCAAGCTTAGGCTTTTGGTTGTCCTTGAATTTTACCTTGGGGTGCCTTGGGCATCCCCAGGCTTAGGCTCTTGCCGCTCTTTGTTCCATAGTCAATCAAAGCCATACTCAAAACTTCAAAACTTCACAACACAAAACTTAGCCAAAAATCTCGTGAGCTCCATTAGTATAAGAAAACAAACCACCACTCAAAGGTACTGTAATGAACTCATTCTTTGTTTATATTGGTGTTAAACCTACTGTATTCCAACTTCTCTATGATTCATACTCCCCAATACTACTCATAGATGCATCAAAATAAGCAAACAGCACACGAAAAATAGAATCTGTGAAAAACAGAATATTCTGTAGAAATATGTAACTTTCGAATACTTATGTAACTCCAAAAAATAAAATAAATTGGTAAACGAGAGGTATTTGTCTATTAATCATTTGCAAAAAGAATCAACCAAATAGCACTCTCCAGTAAAATCTGGTGACTATTCTCGCGAGCGCTAACGTTTCTGTTTTTCACAGCATGATCATATAAACTTCACACAAGTCTTCCCAAAGGTTCTACTTGGCACAAACACTAATTAAAACACAAAACCACATCTAAACAGAATCTAGATTCAATATTTATTCCTAAACAGAAGCAAAAACAAAGAAAATAAAATTGGGTTGCCTCCCAACAAGCGCTATCGTTTAGCGCCCCTAGCTAGGCACGATACAAGGATAGATCTAGGTATTGCCATCTTTGGAAGGCAATCCATAAGTGGCTCCCATAATAGATTCATAAGGTAATTTGATTTTATTTCTAGGAAAGTGTTCCATGCCTTTCCTTAATGGAAATTGGAATCTAATATTTCCTTCCTTCATGTCAATAATTGCACCAATCGTTCTAAGGAAAGGTCTACCAAGAATAATAGGACATGAAGGATTGCAATCTATATCAAGACCAATGAAATCTATGGGCACATAATTCCTATTGGCAACAATAAGAACATCATTAATCCTTCCCTTAGGTTTCTTAATGGTAGAATCCGCAAGATGCAAATTTAAAGAACAATCATCAAGCTCATGGAAACCTAACAAATCACACAAAGTTTTTGGGATAGTAGAAACACTTGCACCCAAATCACACAAGGCAAAGCATTCATGATCTTTTATTTTAATTTTAATAGTAGGTTCCCACTCATCATAAAGCTTTCTAGGGATAGAAACTTCTAATTCAAGTTTTTCCTCATAAGATTGCATCAAAGCATCTACTATGTGTTTGGTAAAAGCCTTATTTTGACTATAAGCATGCGGAGAATTTAGTATGGATTGCAACAAGGAAATACAATCAATCAATGATCAATTATCATAATTGAATCCCTTGAAATCCAAAATAGTGGGTTCATCACTAAGCAAAGTTTTAATCTCTTCAATCCCACTTTTACCCATTTTAGCATCAAGATCTAAAAACTTCGAATCATTGGGACGCCTTTTAACTAAAGTAGACTCATCTCCAGTCCCATCTTTATTAAGATTCATATTAGAAAACAAGGATCTAATAGGAGACACGTCAATAACTTTCAGATCTTCATCTTTATTTTTATGATAACTAGAAGAACACGCTTTCATAAAGCACTCTTTTTAGCACGCATCCTAGCGGTTCTTTATTTGCATTCATCAATGGAAATTGGCATGTCTTAGAGAGACTCATTGATATCATGCTTAGGTGGAATAGATCTAAGTTTCAAAGAATCAACATCAAGAGTAATTCTATCCACGCTTCTAGCCAACTCATCAATCTTAAGCAATTTTTCTTCAAGCAAAGCATTGAAATTCTTTTGCGAAATCATAAACTCCTTAACACTAGTTTCAAATTCAGAGGGCATCTTACCAATATTTGCATAAGAGTTATTGTAGTAATTACCATAATTATTAGAGGAATTATTAGGAAAAGGCCTAGGATTAAAGTTTCCTCTATAAGCATTGTTACCAAAATTATTCCTACCAACAAAATTCACATCCAAAGATTCATTATTATTTTCAATCAACGTGGATAAAGGTATATCTTTATGATCAGAAGAAGCACTCTTAGTAGCAAATAATTTCATAAGTTCATCCATCTTTCCACTCAAAATGCTAATCTCTTCAATAGCATGCACTTTTTTACTAGTAGATCTTTCGGTGTGCCATTGAGAGTAGTTAACCATAATATTATCTAGGTGTTTGGAAGCTTATACTAAGGTAGTTTCCATGAAAGTGCCTCCTATGGTCGAATCTAAAAGATTTCTAGAAGCAAAATTCAAGCAGCATAAAAGTTTTGTATAATCATCCATAAGTTCAAGCCATGTGTAGAACAATTACGTATCATTAATTTCATTCTCTCCCAAGCTTGTGCAACATGCTCATGATCTAGTTGCTTAAAATTCATAATATTGTTTCTAAGAGAGATAATCTTAGCAGGAGGACAATACTTAGAGATAAAAGCATCTTTGCACTTATTCCATGAATCGATACTATTTCTAGGCAAAGAGGAAAACCAAGTTTTAGCACGATCTCTAAGTGAAAACGAAAATAACTTCAATTTAACAATATCATTATCCGTATCCCTCTTCTTTTGCATATCACACAAATCAACAAAGTTGTTTAGATGGGTAGCGGCATCTTCACTAGGAAGGCCGGAAAATTGATCTTTCATGACAAGATTCAACAGAGCAGCATTGATCTCACAAGATTCAGCATTGGTAATAGGAGCAATCGGAGTGCTAATAAAATCATTATTGTTGATATTGGAGAAGTCACACAATTTGGTATTGTTCTGAGCCATACTGACAAGCAAGCAATGCAACACACAAGCAAACAAGAAGCAAGCAAACGGTAAACACACGTCAAAAAAAGGGCAAATAAAACGGCAAGGGTGAAGTGGGGGAGAGGAAAACGAGAGGAAAATAAATGTAATGCGAGGGATAAGGGTTTTTGATAGGTACTTGGTATATGACTTTCGCGTAAGCCTCCCCGGCAACGGCGCCAGAAATTCTTCTTGCTACTTCTCGAGCTTGTGTTGTATTCCCACGAAGAGCAAAGGGTGATGCAGCACAGTAGCATAAGTATTTCCCTCAGTTTTTGAGAACCAAGGTATCAATACAGTAGGTGACACGCGCAAGTCCCTCGCACCTGCATTAAACAAATAAGAACTTCGCAGCCAACGCGATAAGGGGTTGTCAATCCCTTTATGGTCACTTACGAAAGTGAGATCATATAGATAGGATAGTGTGATATTTTTGGTATTTTTGGATATAAGAATAAAAAGAAAATAAATAAAAGTAAAGTAGATTGAAGATTAATATGTTGAGAATAGACCCGGGGGGCATAGGTTTCACTAGTGGCTTCTGTCATGATAGCAGAATTCTACGGTGGGTGAACAAATTACTGTCGAGCAATTGATAGAAAATCACATAGTTATGAGAATATCTAGGCATGATCATTATATATAGGCATCACGTCTGTGACAAGTAGACCGAAACAATTCTGCATCTACTACTATTACTCCACACATCGACCGCTATCCAGCATGCATCTAGAGTATTAAGTTCATAAGAACATAGTAATGCTTTAAGCAAGATGACATGATGTAGAGGGATAAACTCAAGCAATGTGATATAAACCCCATCTTTTTATCCTCGATGGCAACAATACAATACGTGCCTTGTTGCCCCTGTTGTCACTTGGAAAGGACACCGCAAGATTGAACCCAAAGCCAAGCACTTCTGCCATTGCAAGACCTATAGATCTAGTAAGCCAAACCAAACCAATAATTCGAAGAGACTTGAAAGGATATTATAATCATACATAAAAGATTTCAGAAAAGAATCAAATATTTCTCGTAGATAATCTTGATCATAAACCCACAATTCATCGGATCTCGACAAACACACTGCAAAAAGATTACATTTAATAGAACTCCTCGAAGAACGAGGACAACTTGTGTAATGCCCAGTATGCGACTATGTCTCCCACGTGTCGAGGCACGACTTAAAGACATAAGCGCATACTAGAATGATCTCAATTATGGTATCTTTGCACATCTCATGTAAAAGTTTAGGGGTGAAATAGCAAAAGATAGTTGGCTTACACTCGCCACGTCACACAATGAATACAATAACATACATCATCCAAATAACACAGGGTCCGACTACGGAGGAAAACCAAACGAGAACGATACCATAAACACAAGGTCCGATCGCCCCTAGTAGGAACCACTACTGATCGTCAAAAAATGTCACATACATATGGTCACTCTCTTCATCGAGCTCCCAGTGAAGTGTTGAACCATCTCCTGCACTGTTCTCAGCGGTACCTGCATCTGGTGTTGTAGTAACTGTGAGCCACAAGGACTCAGCAATCCCATAACCATGGGTATCAAGACTAGCAAAGCTTTATGGGTATGGAAAAGGGTAGTGGTGAGGTTGCAGCAGCGGCTAAGCATATGTATGGTGGCTAACTTACGAGTACAAGAATAAGATGAGCATCTACGCAAACGGTCACAAACTAGTAATGATCGCTAAAGATCCTGAACTACCTACGAGTCAAACATAACCCAAAGTGTTCTCTTTTCAAAGTGAAAAGAGACAGTCACGGTTACTCACGCGGTTGTGTGTTTTATCTCGGATCATCTGACAAGTTTTCTACAACCGGACATTGACAAATTCCAATCTGCCACATAACCGCGGGCACGGCTTTCGAAAGATCATAACCCTGCAGGGGTGTCCCAACTTAGCCCATCACAGGCTCTCATGATCAGCAGAAGTAATAATAATATTACCCCTTATCTTAGGGACAATCCGATCAGGCTCGGAATCCCGGCGGACGAGACATTTCGATAATGGTAAAACAAGTCCAGCATGACCTCCCGGCGTGCCAACACCCTGATAGTAGCCGCGCGTATCTCGTCTCAGGCCACGTCCGGATGAGCGAAGCATACAGGAGCCAGATACCCCAAGTTGCCAAGGGATGGTCCCGCACAGTGCTCTATTTCAGACCAACACCATCAGCACTAGCCCCCCTGCTATGTAGAAAGAATCCTCGGGGACGCGACCCCCTATGCAATTTAATTAATTAATTAAGTTGTTATTATGAGGCAAATTAAAACCAATGTTGGGCCTTGCTGGAGGAGTTTTATTCAAAGACGAACTATCAAGGGGTCCCCATATACCCAACCATGTAAGGAACGCAAAATCAAGGAACATAACGCCGGTTTATCGGCTCCTAAGGTGGCATGAGTGGAACAAAACACCGAGCAAAAGGCCAAGCCTTCCACCCATTTCCAAGTATATAGGTGTGTTAATAATAATAATAGATATAGTGATATTCCAACAACAAGATCCGACATGGATCAATCTTCATCTTCACCTGCAACTAAAAACGCTATAAGAGGGGCTGAGCAAGCGGGTAACATAGCCAAACAACGGTTTGCTGGGAAGTGTCAAAGGTTAGAGGTTTCAGGGCAACAAGGAGAGGGCTGACAATAAATAATGGGTAGCACGACATGTAACGATAGCATCGAGACATCTAGCATGGCAATGATAGTAAAGGTATCCAAGGTGATGGTCATCTTGCATGAGATCCCGCAAGGAAGAAGAACGAGTCCAGGAAGTAGTCGAACAAAACCTCACAACGCAACGTTACCGGAACTAAGAAGCAACACCGGAAAGAAACAAACAACATGGTAAACACACATATCATAATCATGGCATGATGCACAAACAAATATGATGCATGTACGGTTTAAATATGCATGGCATTGCAAGTGCACAAACAATACTACAAGTTAAGTGGAGCTCAGTATGCAACGAGTTGCATATTGACGAAACACCACATTCTATAATTTAGTATGAACTCGGTTATTTACAAGACAAGGTTAAATGTTTTTTTAACATGGCAAGAGGTGAAACAAAAGTAAACTACCTATTTAGGCAAGTTTAAATGAGGCCGGAATGACAAACAACAATTCCGAAAAAAAATCCCCATGTACATATTATGAATTTGATATTGTTCTGCCTAAAACATATTTTATTGTTGTTATACAGCAAAAGCAAGTGCACCAAGTTAATCTACACATTTTTCCACCCCATTTACATATAAAGTTTATTAAATTTGGAGCTACGGTTATTTAGTTATGAATTAAATCATTTTAGCATGCTATTTACACAAATTTAAACAAACAGCAAGTTAAACATTTTTAAACAAGTATTAAAGTTGGTTATTATGAATCTACACAGAGTTCTAAGCATTTAACATGATTACAGCATTCTGAACTGATGCAAGGTTATTTAGTTGTGGGTAATTTAAAATGATGGCAGTTCTGTAATTATGCATGTCTAGGAACATTTGATAAAAACGCAGGAAGAAAAAAAAAACATGATCCGGGCTGGATCTGAACAGGAAGCCCAACAGAGGGAAAAGAAAAGGGAGGGGCGCGCTGGGGGTGGCCTCACCCATGGGCCTGGCCCATTTCGGTTGGGAGGCGGCTAGGCCGCGGACGGGGCGAGACTAGTCCACGCGCTGACCCACGGTCAACACGACCACGATCCGGCGAGCGGGAGGCTTGGCATTGTGTGCGGTTTCAGGAAGAAGAGCAGGGCGGCGGCGCTGGTGCTTCTGGCATGCACGCGAGATGGAGACGGCAGGGATCGGCCCGGGAAGAGGCGATGCTCGACGCGGGGCTGCCGGATCTTGGCGGATCCGAGGCCGGACGATGTGCAGCGTAGGGAACTTGGGCGCGACGCGTGCAGGTCCAGGAGGTGGAGTCGAGCAGGGGCGACAGCGGCGAGATGCCCGGCGGGCAGTGCCGAGGTTGTCGGATCCAGGGCGGTGGCATGGATCCGGGCGCGCGGGGGTTCCGTTCCCGGCGCCGGAATGGAGGCGGGATGCACCAGCGGTGGAGCTTCAAGGTCTTGGTAGTTCGGGCGTCCATGGAGTCTCCTGGTATAGAGAAGAGAGGGAGAGGGCACTGAGTGAGAGAGATGCACGGGGACGAAGGGAGAAACGGGAAGAGGAGGGCGGCAGTCCTGGTGGTCGACGGGGCGTGCACTGCTGGCCAGTGGCTTGCCGGAGATGTGGCGGACTCAGGGGCCGTTCGCTGCTGCACGGGGACGGGAGCACAGGTGCCATGGGAGGAGCATGAGAGGAGAGGTGGAGGCCCGGCGAGGATTGGATCGGGGCTCTGCATCTGGATCGAGGGTTAGCAGAGGAGAGCCTGGTTGGTGGGTTTGGATGGGGAGGATCCCGAGGAAGCAGGTGGAGTGGCGGCAGTGACGAGGAGGGATGGAACAAGATCCCTAGATTGTAGGTTTGGACTCGTATATATAGTAGGTGGTCTAGAGTTAGGGGTAGTTGGACCCTCCGATCGTAATCGGGTGGTCGAGAACAAATAGGTAGGGAGTCCAAATAAGAAAACAGTGATATTTTAGGGATGTTTTGGGATGATCCGGACCCATCGGTAATGACAGCCCGGTTCGGGTTCGGGTAAGTTTCGGACGCCAAAGAGGGGTTAGGCGGATGCGGTCAAGTGTGTGGTTGAACTGAGAAAGGGAGAGAAGCGGCAACTATGAACGACTACAAGTTTTATGAAAACATGCGGATGCAATGCGGATGATGCGATGATGACATGCAACAAACAAAAATAAACACACGACGACAACGGGATAGCTGGCAGTCTTCTGGAGCGTCGGTCTTGGGGCGTCACAACTTGGTATTCAGATCCAAAAAGAGAGAAGAAGCCGTCTAGCTACTTACTATGGACCCGAAGGTTTGTGGTAAACTACTCACAACTCATGGTGAGGCAATGGTGTTGATGTAGAAGCACTCCGTGGAAGATCCCCCCTCCGGCGGAGCTCCGGAACAGGCCCCAAGATGGGATCTCACGGGAACAGAAGGTTGCGGCGGTGGAATTAGGGTTTTCTCCGTTGCCTCGATGTTTTCAGGGTACATGGATATACATAGGAGGAAGGCGGGCACCGAGGGAGTCAGAGGGGGCCCACGAGAGTGGGGGCGCGCCTTCTAGGATGGGGCGCGCCTGGACCCTCGTGGCCGCCTCCTTCGTTCCCTCGCGTGTACTCCAAGTCTTCTGTCTTGATATCGTTCCAAAAATAACTCTCGCAAACGTTTCATTCCGTTTGGACTCCGTTTGATATTCCATTTCTGTGAAACCCTGAAATATAGTAAAAAACAGCAATTTGCACTCGGCCTTTGGGTTAATAGGTTAGTCCCAAAAATAATATAAAAGTGTATAATAAATCCCATTAAAAATCCAAAACATAATATATAATAGCATGGAACAATAAAAAATTATAGATACGTTGGAGACGTATCAAGTCCCAAACGCAGAAGAACTTGAAGTGACTACCAAACGGCGGGAAACCTTGCGACGGGAGGAGGTGTGGCTTAAGCAACGTTCAAGGGTTCAGTGGCTGCGCAAAGGTGACCGCAATACAAAGAATTATCAGGATGGTTCAATTTGTGATGAACTAGCCGAGGTCGAAGCGGAAATAATGGAGTTTTACCAGAACCTCTACCAAACCCAGGGATTCAATGAAATGTCCGGTCTTCTACAACATGTTCATGTCCGTGTCACCGCTGCCATGAATGAGTTCTTGGAGAAGGATTTCATGGCCGAGGAGGTGAAGACCGCACTCTTCCAAATGGCGCCGTCCAAATCGCCAGGTGTGGATGGATTTACAGCAGGTTTCTTCCAACGTCACTGGGACGTACTCGACGAGCATGTTTCCCTGGCTGTCTTAGATTTTTTGAACGGTGGAGAATTGCCGGTAGGTCTAAATGACACTTCTATCATGATGATTCCTAAGGTGCGCAACCCCCAGAAAATTAGTCAATTCCGCCCAATAGCTCTCTGCCCAGTTCTATACAAAATCGCAGCCAAGGCTTGCACCAACAGGCTTCGGGGTCTGATGGATGAGATTATTGGCAAGGAGCAAAGTGCTTTCGTACCCGGCCGGTTGATTACCGATAACGTTCTGGTAGTGTATGAAAGTGTGCATGCAATGAGGGAAAAGAAGAGATACCAGCAAGCCTATTGTGCCAAGAAACTAGATATGCTTAAAGCTTTTGATCGCGTCGAGTGGCACTATCTAGAGGCTATGTTAGGCAAGTTGGATTTTTGTGTTAGGTTTATTCGTCTGAGCATGAAGTGTGTCACCTCAGTCAGATTTGCCGTAAAGGTCAACGGTTCTCTCCTTCCATATTTCACACCTACGAAGGGGCTGCGCCAGGGTGAACCAATTTCTCCATTCCTCTTTCTCATATGTGCAGAAGGCTTCACTTCTTTGATGAATCATTATGGTGGCGCACTGGTTGGTAGAGGAATTAGGGCGAGTGTACATTCACCTTGGGTTAATCATCTGCTCTTTGCGGACGACAGTTTGATGTTCATGAATGCAAATGTACAAAGCACAAATAGATTGAATGAAATCCTCCAGTTATATGCTGCATGCTCAGGCCAAGCAGTTAATAGGGAGAAGAGTGCCATTTATTTCAGTCCAAATGATTCAGATCAATTGAGGACATAAATTAAAAATGTACTTGGTATTTTTGTGGAAGCTTTTACCGAACGCTACCTGGGTCTCCCAACTGCTGTGGGAAGGATTACATGATGGGGAACGTAGTATTTTCAAAATTTTCCTACGATCACGCAAGATCTATCTACCAGATGGATAGCAACGAGAGGGGAGAGTGTGTCTACGTACCCTCGTAGACCGGAAGCGGAAGCGTCTAGTGACGCGGTTGATGTAGTCAAACTTCTTCGCGATCCAACATATCAAGTACCGAACGTACGGCACCTCCGCGTTCAGCACACGTTCAGATTGATGGCATCCCACGAGCTCTTGATCCAGTTGAGCTTCATGGGAGAGTTTCGTCAGCATGACGGCGTGGTGACGGATATGATGAAATTACCGTCGCAGGGCTTCGCCTAAGCGCTGCAACGATATGACCGAGGTGTGTTGCTGTGGAGGGGGGCACCGCACACGGTTGGGAGAGATCAACTGATCAACTTGTGTGTTTATGGGGTGCCTCTACCCCCGTATATAAAGGAGTGGAGGAGAGGGAGGGTCGGCCCTCTCTATGGCGCGCCCTAGGGGAGTCCTACTCCCACCGGGAGTAGGATTCCCCCTTTCCTAGTAGAACTAGGAGCCCTTCCAAGTAGTAGGAGTAGGAGAGAAGGAAAGGGAAAGAGAAGAGAAGGAAGGAGGGGGCGCAGCCCCTCTCCCTAGTCCAATTCGTACCAAGCCATGGGAGGGGCGCAGCCTCCTCTCTCCCTTTCCCCTAAAGCCCAATAAGGCCGATATACTCCCCGACGAATTCCCGTAACTCTCCGGTACTCCGAAAAATACCCGAATCACTCGGAACCTTTCCTATGTCCGAATATAGTCATCCAATATATCGACCTTTACATCTCAACCATTTCGAGACTCCTCGTCATGTCTCCGATCTCATCCGGGACTCCGAACTACGTTCGGTACATCAAAACACATAAACTCATAATATCGATCGTCATCAGACGTTAAGCGTGCGGACCCTACGGGTTCGAGAACTATGTAGACATGACCGAGACTCATCTCCGGTCAATAACCAATAGCGGAACATGGATGCTCATATTGGCTCCTACATATTCTACGAAGATCTTTATCGGTCAAACCGCATAACAACATACGTTGTTCCTTTTGTCATCGGTATGTTACTTGTCCGAGATTCGATCGTCGGTGCCACCATACCTAGTTAATCTCATTACCGGCAAGTCTCTTTACTCGTTCCGTAATATATCATCTCGTGACTAAATCATTAGTCATTTGCTTGCAAGGCTTATTATGATGTGTATTACCGAGAGGGCCCAGAGATACCTCTCCGACACTCGGAGTGACAAATCATATTCTTGATCTATGCCAACACCACGAACACCTTCGGAGACACCTGTAGAGCATCTTTATAATCACCCAGTTACATTGTGACGTTTGATAGCACACAAGGTGTTCCTCCGGTATTCGGGAGTTGCATAATCTCATAGTCATAGGAACATGTATAAGTCATGAAGAAAGCAATAGCAGTAAAACTAAACGATCATAGTGCTAAGCTAACGGATGGGTCTTGTCCATCACATCATTCTCCTAATGATGTGATCCCGTTGATCAAATGACAACTCACGTCTATGGCTAGGAAACATAACCATCTTTTATCAATGAGCTAGTCTAGTAGAGGCATACTAGGGACATACTGTTTTGTCTATGCATTCACACATGTACTAAGTTTCCGGTTAATACAATTCTAGCATGAATAATAAACATTTATCATGATATAAGGAAATAAATAATAACTTTATTATTGCCTCTAGGGCATATTTCCTTCAGTCTCCCACTTGCACTAGAGTCAATAATCTAGTTCACATCTCCATGTGATTTAATACCGATAGTTCAAATCGTTATGTGAATAACACCCATAGTTCACATCGCCATGTGACCAATACCCAAAGGGTTTACTAGAGTCAATAATCCAATTCACATCGCTATGTGATTAACACCCAAGAGTAGTAAGGTGTGATCATGTTTGGCTTGTGAGAGAAGTTTAGTCGACGGGTCTGACACATTCAGATCCGTATGTATTTCGCAAATTTCTATGTCTACAATGCTCTGCATGGAGATACTCTAGCTAATTGCTCCCACTTCCAATATGCATCCAGATTGATACTTAGAGTCATCTGGATTAGTGTAAAGCTTGCATCGGTGTAACTCTTTACGACGAACTCTTTATCACCTCCATAATCGAGAAAACATTTCCTTAGTTATCCAGTAACTAAGGATAATTTTGACCGCTGTCCAGTGTTCTACTCCTGGATCACTTTTGTACCTCCTTGCCAAACTCATGGTAAGGTACACAACAGGTTTGGTACACAGCATGGCATACTTTATAGAACCTATGGCTGAGGCATAGGGAATGACTTTCATTCTTTCTCTATCTTCTGCCAAGGTTGGGCTTTGAGTCTTACTCAACTTCATACCTTACAACTCAGGCAAGAACTCCTTCTCTGACTGATCCATTTGGAACTACTTCAAAAACTTATCAAGGTATGTACTCATTGAAAAAACTTATCAAGCATCTTGATCTATCTATAGATCATGATGCTCAATATGTAAGCAGCTTCACCGAGGTCTTTCTTTGAAAAACTCCTTTCAAACACTCCTTCATGCTTTCCAGAAAATTCTACATCATTTCTGATCGACAATATGTCATTCACATATACTTATCAGAAAGGCTGTAGTGCTCCCACTCACTTTCTTGTAAATACAGGCTTCACCGCAAGTCTGTATAAAACTATATGCTTTGATAAACTTATCAAAGCGTATATTCCAACTCCGAGATGCTTGCACCAGTCCATAGATGGATCGCTGGAGCTTGCACAATTTGCTAGCACCTTTAGGATTGACAAAACCTTCTTGTTGCATCACATACAACTCTTCCTTGATAAACCCATTAAAGAACGCAGTTTCGTTATCCATTTGCCAAATTTCATAAATTGTGGCAATTGCTAACATGATTCGGACAGACTTAAGCATCGCTACGGGTGAGAAAATCTCATCGTAGTCAACACCTTGAACTTTTCGAAAACCTTTCGCAACAAGTCGAGCTTTGTAGACAGTAACATTACCATCGGCGTCAGTCTTCCTCTTAAAGATCCATTTATTTTCAATGGCTTGCTGATCATCGGGCAAGTCAACCAAAGTCCACACTTTGTTCTCATACATGGATCCCATCTCAGATTTCATGGTCTCAAGCCATTTTGCGGAATTTGGGCTCATCATCGCTTCCTCATAGTTCGTAGGTTCATCATGGTCTAGTAACATGACTTCCAGAATAGGGTTACCATACCACTCTGGTGCGGAACGTACTCTGGTTGACCTACGAGATTCAACAGTAACTTGATCTGAAGTTTCATGATCATCATCATTAGCTTCCTCACTAATTGGTGTAGGAATCACTAGAACTAGTTTATGTGATGTACTACTATCCAATTCGGGAGAAGGTACAATTACCTCATCAAGTTCCACTTTCCTCCCACTCACTTCTTTCGAGAGAAACTCCTTCTCTAGAAAGGACCCATTCTTAGCAACGAATATCTTGCCTTCGGATCTGTGATAGAAGGTGTACCCAATAGTTTCCTTTGGGTATCCTATGAAGACACATTTCTCCGACTTGGGTTCGAGCTTATCAGGTTGAAGCTTTTTCACATAAGCATCGCAGCCCCAAACTTTAAGAAACAATAACTTTGGTTTCTCGCCAAACCACAGTTCATAAGGCGTCATCTCAACGGATTTAGATGGTGCCCTATTTAACCTGAGTGCAGCTGTCTTTAATACATAACCAAAACTATAGTGGTAAATCGATAAGAGACATCATAGATCGCACCATATCAAATAAAGTATGGTTACGACGTTCGGACACACCATTACGTTGTGGTGTTCCGGGTGGCGTGAGTTGTGAAACTATTCCACATTGTTTCAAATGAAGACCAAACTCGTAACTCAAATATTCACCTCCATGATCAGATCGTAGAAAATTTATTTTCTTGTTACGATGATTCTCTACTTCACTTTGAAATTCTTTGAACTTTTCAAATGTTTCGGACTTGTGCTTCATCAAGTAGATATACCCATATCTGCTCAAATCATTAGTGAAGGTCAGAAAATAATGATACTCGCCACGAGCTTCAACACTCACCGGTCCACATACATCAGTATGTATGATCTCCAACAAATCTGTTGCTCGCTCCATTGTTCCGGAGAACGGAGTTTTAGTCATCTTGCCCATGAGGCATGGTTCGCAAGCACCAATCGATTCATAATCAAGTGATTCCAAAAGTCAATCAATATGGAGTTTCTTCATGCGCTTTACACCAATATGACCTAAACGGCAGTGCCACAAATAAGTTGCACTATCTTTATTAACCTTGCATCTTTTGGCTTCAATATTATGAATATGTGTATCATTACGATCGAGATCCAACAAACTATTTTCATTGGGTGTATGACCATCGAAGGCTTTATTCATGTAAACATAATAACAATTATTCTATGACTTTAAATGAATAACCGTATTGCAACAAACATGATCAAATCATATTCATGCTTAACGCCAATGTCAAATAACATTTATTTAGGTTCTACACTAACCTCGAAAGTATACGGAGTCTGCGATGATGATCATATCAATCTTGGAACCACTTCCAACACACATCGTCACTTCACCTTTAACTAGTCTCTGTTCAGTCTGCAACTCTTGTTTCGAGTTACTAATTTTAGCAACTGAACTGGTATCAAATACCCAGGGGTTGCTATGAACACTAGTAAAGTATACATCAATAATCTGTATATCAAATATACCTTTGTTCACTTTGCCATCGTTCTTATCCACCAAGTATCTAGGGCAATTCCACTTCCAGTGACCATTTCCTTTGCAGTAGAAGCACTTAGTTCCAGGCTTGAGTTTAGCTTTGGGTTTCTTCACGGGAGTGACAACTTGCTTGTCATTCTTCTTGAAGTTTCCCTTCCATCCCTTTGCCCTTTACTTGAAACAAGTGGTCTTGTTAACCATCAACACTTGATGCTCTTTCTTGATTTCTACCTTCGCTGATTTCAGTATCGCGAAGAGCTCGGGAATTACTTTTGTCATCCCTTGCATATTATAGTTCATCACGAAGTTCTACTAACTTGGTGATAGTGTCTAGAGAACTTTGTCAATTACTATCTTATCTGGAAGATTAACTCCCACTTGATTCAAGCAATTGTAGTACCCAGACAATCTGTGCACATGCTCACTGGTTGAGCTATTCTTCTCCATCTTGTAGGCAATGTACTATCAGAGGTCTTATACCTCTCGACACGGGCATGAGTATGAAATACTAATTTCAACTCTTGGAACATCTCATATGCTCCGTGGCGTTCAAAACGTTTTTGAAGTCCCGGTTATAAGCTGTAAAGCATGGCGCACTAAACTATCATGTAGTTATCATACCGAGCTTGTCAAACGTTCATAACGTCCGTATCTGCTCCTGCAATAGGTTCGTCACCTAGCGATGCATCAAGGACATAATACTTCTGTGCAGTAATGAGGATAATCCTCAGATCACTGACCTAGTCCGCATCATTGCTACTAACATCTTCCAACTTATATTTCTCTAGGAACATATAAAATAAACGGGGAGCTATATTGCGAGCTATTGATCTACAACACAGATATGCTAATACTACCAGGACTAAGTTCATGATAAATTAAAGTTCAATTAATCATATTACTTGAAGAACTCCCACTTAGATAGACATCCCTCTGGTCATCTAAATGATCACGTGATCCAAATCAACTAAACCATGTCCGATCATCACGTGAGATGGAGTAGTTTTCAATGGTGAACATCTTATGTTGATCATATCTACTATATGATTCATGCCCGACCTTTCGGTCTCCAGTGTTCCGAGGCCATATCTGCATATGCTAGGCTCGTCAAGTTTAACCCGAGTATTCTGCGTGTGCAAAACTGGCTTACACCCGTTTTATTTGAACGTAGAGCTTATCACACCCGATCATCACGTGGTGTCTCGGCACGACGAACTTTCGCAACGGTGCATACTCAGGGAGAACACTTATACCTTGAAATTTTGTAAGGGATCATCTTATAATGCTACCGTCGTACTAAGCAAAATAAGAAGCATAATAAGATAAACATCACATGCAATCAAAATATTTGACATGATATGGCCATCATCATCTTGTGCTTTTGATCTCCATCTCCAAAGCACCATCATGATCACCTTCGTCACCGGCGCGACACCTTGATCTTCATCGTAGCATCGTTGTCGTCTCGCCAACTATTGCTTCTACGACTATCGCTACCGCTTAGTGATAAAGTAAAGCAATTACATGGCGATAGCATTTCATACAATAAAGCGACAACCATATGGCTCCTGCCAGTTACCGATAACTTTATAAAACATGATCATCTCATACAAAACCGTATAACTCATCATGTCTTGACCATATCACATCACAACATGCCCTGCAAAAACAAGTTAGACGTCCTCTACTTTGTTGTTGCAAGTTTTACGTGGCTTCTACGGGCTTAGCAAGAACCATTCTTGCCTACGCATACAAAAACCACAACGATGTTTCGTCAAGTATGTGCTCTTTTAACCTTCACAAGGACCGGGCGTAGTCACACTTGATTCAGCTAAAGTGAGAGAGACAGACATCCGCCAGTCACCTCTAAGCAACGAGTGCTCATAACGGTGAAACCAGTCTCGCGTAAGCGTACGCGTAATGTCGGTCCGGGCTGCCTCATCTCACAATACCGCCGAAGCAAAGTATGACATGCTGGTAAGCAGTATGACTAGTATCGTCCACAGCTCACTTGTGTTCTACTCGTGCATATCATCTACGCATAGACCTGGCTCATGATGCCACTGATGGGGAACGTAGTATTTTCAAAATTTTCCTACGATCACGCAAGATCTATCTACCAGATGCATAGCAACGAGAGGGGAGAGTGTGTCTACGTACCCTCGTAGACCGGAAGCGGAAGCGTCTAGTGACGCGGTTGATGTAGTCGAACTTCTTCGCGATCCAACCGATCAAGTACCGAACGTATGGCATCTCCGCGTTCAGCACACGTTCAGCTTGATGACGTCCCACGAGCTCTTGATCCAGTTGAGCTTCATGGGAGAGTTTAGTCGGCACGACGGCATGGTGACGGATATGATGAAGTTACCGTCGCAGGGCTTCGCCTAAGCGCTGCAACGATATGACCGAGTTGTGTTACTGTGGAGGGGGGCACCGCACACGGTTGGGAGAGATCAACTGATCAACTTGTGTGTCTATGGGGTGCCTCTACCCCCGTATATAAAGGAGTTGTGGAGAGGGAGGGCCGGCCCTCTCTATGGCGCGCCCTAGGGGAGTCCTACTCCCACAGGGAGTAGGATTCCCCATTTCCTAGTAGAACTAGGAGCCCTTCCAAGTAGTAGGAGTAGGAGAGAAGGAAAGGGAAAGAGAAGAGAAGGAAGGAGGGGGCGCAGCCCCTCTCCCTAGTCCAATTCAGACCAAGCCATGGGAGGGGCGCAGCCTCCTCTCTCCCTTTCCCCTAAAGCCCAATAAGGCCCATATACTCCCCGGCGAATTCCCGTAACTCTCCGGTACTCCGAAAAATACCCGAATCACTCGGAACCTTTCCGATGTCCCAATATAGTCGTCCAATATATCGATATTTACGTCTCGACCATTTCGAGACTCCTCGTCATGTCCCCGATCTCATCCGGGACTCCGAACTACCTTAGGTACATCAAAACACATAAACTCATAATACCGATCGTCATCAAACTTTAAGCGTGCGGACCCTACGGGTTCGAGAACTATGTAGACATGACCGAGACTCATCTCCAGTAAATAACCAATAGCGGAACCTGGATGATCATATTGGCTCCTACATATTCTACGAAGATCTTTATCGGTCAAACCGCATAACAACATATGTTGTTCCTTTTGTCATCGGTATGTTACTTGTCCGAGATTCGATCGTCGGTATCACCATACCTAGTTAATCTCGTTACCGGCAAGTCTCTTTACTCGTTCCATAATAAATCATCTCATGACTAAATCATTAGTCATTTGCTTGCAAGGCTTATTATGATGTGTATTACCGAGAGGGCCCAAAGATACCTCTCCGACACTCGGAGTGAAAAATCCTATTCTTGATCTATGCCAACACCACGAACACCTTCGGAGACACCTGTAGAGCATCTCTATAATCACCCAGTTACATTGTGACGTTTGATAGCACACAAGGTGTTCCTCCGGTATTCGAGAGTTGCATAATCTCATAGTCATAGGAACATGTATAAGTCATGAAGAAAGCAATAGCAGTAAAACTAAACGATCATAGTGCTAAGCTAACGGATGGGTCTTGTCCATCACATCTTTCTCCTAATGATGTGATCCCATTGATCAAATGACAACTCATGTCTATGTCTAGGAAACATAACCATCTTTGATCAATGAGCTAGTCTAGTAGAGGCATACTGGGGACATACTGTTTTGTCTATGTATTCACACATGTACTAAGTTTCCGGTTAATACAATTCTAGCATGAATAATAAACATTTATCATGATATAAGGAAATAAATAATAACTTTTGCCTCTAGGGCATATTTCCTTCATTACAAGTGGGAGCTTTGATCGTATTGGTGACAGGTGTCGAAGTAAAATGCAAGGGTGGTCAATGAAAAATTTGGTGTGCGCAGGTAGAGAAGTTCTTCAAAAATACGTGGTTCAGGCCATTCCTACCTACAACATGACTTATTTTCAACTGACAAAAAAAGTTTGTATGCAACTTACATCTTCTATGGCGAAATACTGGTGGAGTAGTGATATTGATAGACGGTCCTTGCACCGGATATCTTGGGCTAAACTCTCAGCACCAAAAGTAAATGGAGGCATGGGATTCCGGGACTTTGCTCAATTCAACCTAGCTTTGCTAGGAAACACATGGTTGGAGGCTCATTACACATCCCAATTCCCTGTGCTCCAGATTTTTAAAGGGCAAGTATTTCCCTAACTATCATTTTTTGGAGGCAACAGCACCCAAGTCTACATCCACAACATGGAAGGCCATAATTGCCGGTCGTGCTACGGTTGAAACTGGACTGATCAAAAGGGCGGGGAAT
The DNA here is from genome assembly GCA_902687465.1 of Secale cereale. Lineage (NCBI taxonomy): Eukaryota > Viridiplantae > Streptophyta > Magnoliopsida > Poales > Poaceae > Secale > Secale cereale. The sequence goes on from LR738710.1 coordinate 34,179,796, forward strand.
GTGAAGGAAATTTGCCCTAGAGGCAATAATAAAGTTGTTATTTACATTTCCTTATATCATGATAAATGTTTATTATTCATGCTAGAATTTTACTAACCGGAAACTTAGTACATGTGTGAATACATAGACAAAACAGAGTGTCCCTAGTATGCCTCTACTTGACTAGCTCATTGATCAAAGATGGCTATGTTTCCTAACCATAGACATGTGTTGTCATTTGATGAATGGGATCACATCATTAGAGAATGATGTGATGGACAAGACCCACCCGTTAGCTTAGCACTATGATCGTTTAGTTTTATTGCTATTGCTTTCTTCATGACTTATACATGTTCCTCTGACTATGAGATTATGCAACTCCCGAATACCGGAGGAACACCTTGTGTGCTATCCAACGTCACAACATAACTGGGTGATTATAAATATGCTCTACCGGTGTCTCCGAAAGTGTCTGTGGTGTTGGCATAGATCAAGAATAGGATTTGTAACTCCGAGTGTCAAAGAGGTATCTCTGGGCCCTCTCGGTAATACACATCATAATAAGCCTTGCAAGCAAATGACTAATGAGTTAGTCACGAGATGATGTATTACGGAACGAGTAAAGAGACTTGCCGGTAACGAGATTGAACTAGGTATGATGATACCGACGATCGAATCTCAGGCAAGTAACATACCGATGACAAAGGGAACAACGTATGTTATTATGCGGTTTGACCGATAAAGATCTTCGTAGAATATGTAGGTACCAATATGAGCATCCAGGTTCCGCTATTGGTTACTGATCGGAGATGGGTCCCAGTCATGTCTACATAGTTCTCGAACCGTAGGGTCAGCACGCTTAACATTCAATGATGATCGGTATTATGAGTTTATGTGTTTTGATGTACCGAAGATAGTTCGGACTCCTGGATGTGATCACAGACATGACGAGGAGTCTCGAAATGGTCGAGACATAAAGATCGATATATTGGAAGCCTATGTTTGGACATCAAAATGGTTCCGCGTGAGTTCGGGCATTTACCGGAGTACCGGGGGGGGGGGGGCTACCGGAACCCCCCGGGGAGTGTATGGGCCTTATTGGGCCTTAGTGGGATAGAGGAGGAGGCGGCCAAGGTGAGGGGCGCCCCCCCAAGCCCAATCTGAATTAGGTGGGCGGCCGGCCCCCTTTCCTTCTTCCCTCCCTCCTCCTTCCTTCCTCTCCTACTCCAACTACGGAAAGGGGGAATCCTACTCCCGGTGGGGGTAGGACTCCTCTAGGGCGCTCCATAGAGAGGGCCAGTCCCTCCCCTCCTCCACTCCTTTATATACGTGGGGAGGGGCACCCCATAGACACACAAGTTGATTTCTTAGCCGTGTGCGGTGCCCCTCCCCACAGTTACACACCTCGGTCATGTCGTTGTAGTGCTTAGGCAAAGCCCTGCGCTGGTAACTTCATCATCACCGTCACCACGCCGTCGTGCTGACGAAACTCTCCCGTGACGCTCAACTGGATCAAGAGCTCGTGGGACTTCATCAAGCTGAACGTGTGCTGAATGCGAAGGTGCCGTACGTTCGGTGCTTGGATCGGTTGGATCGCGAAGACGTTCGACTACATCAACCGCGTCACTAGACGCTTCCGCTTTCGGTCTACAAGGGTACGTAGACACACTCTCCCCGCTCGTTGCTATGCTTCTCCTAGATAGATCTTGTGTGTTCGTAGGAATTTTTTTGAAATACTACGTTATCCAACAGTGGCATCATGAGCCAAGTCTATGCATAGATAATATGCACAAGTAGAACACAATGAGTTTGGGTTAATAATAGTCATACTGCTTACCAGCATGTCATACTTTGATTCAGCGGTATTCTGAGATGAAGCGGCCCGGATCGACATTACGCGTACGCTTACGCAAGACTGGTTTCACCGTTATGAGCACTCGTTGCTTAAAGGTGACCAGCGGGTGTCTGTTTCTCTCACTTTAGTTGAATCGAGTGTGGCTACTCTTGGTCCTTGTGAAGGTTAAAACATCACAGTTGACGAAAAATCGTTGAGGTTTTGTATGCGGAGGTAAGAACGGTTCTTGCTAAGCCCGTAGCAGCCACGTAAAACTTGCAACAACAAAGTAGAGGACATCTAACTTGTTTTTGCAGGGCATGTTGTGATGTGATATGGTCAAGACGTGATGAGTTATACGTTATTGTATGAGATGATCATGTTTTGTAAAATTATTGGCAACCGGTAGGAGCCTTATGGTTGTCTCTTTATTGTATGAATTGCGAAAGCCATGTAATTGCTTTACTTTATCACTATGAGTTAGCAATAGTAGTAGTAGCAATAGTTGGCGAGAAGACCACGCCGCTACGATGAAGATCATGGTGTCTAGCCGGTGACGATGGAGATCATGACGATGCTTTGGAGATGGAGATCAACAGCACAAGATGATGATGTCCAAATCAGGTCACATATTTTGATTACATGTGATGTTTATCTTATGATGCTTCTTATTTTCCTTAGCATGGCGACAGCATTATAAGATGATCCCTTACAAAATTTCAAGGTACAAGTGTTCTCCCTGAGTATGCACCGTTGCGAAAGTCCGTCGTGCCGAGACACCACGTGGTGATCGGGTGTGATAAGTTCTATGTTGGGGATATACCCCGCGGCGTAACCCGGCCGGAAGTATAACCCGGCGGGACTTGGCGTTTCATTAGTAAACCGCCGAAGGATTGGCGACTTATGAGTCTGGCGGTTCACTGGTGTGACGATTCACGAGCCTGGCGACTCATTGGTGATCCGATGGGTGTTTTAGATGGATGACAAGGCCCAAGGCCCAGAAGGCCGGTTCATGTTATGGTGGGCCAGTTTATGAGGAAAGCACAAGGAATATTTGATACGTCCAAAATGCATCACTATTTTGTATTATAATTTATCCTTATTCATTGATATATTCCACGTTATGATGATGTTCTTATGTTGTTTTGGTCTATTTTACACAGTTTGCAACTTTCCGATGCCGAAACAGCAGACGCAGGATTCAGCAGGAAAAAGTGGATACTGAGTTGCTGAAGAAGAACACCTCCAAATTACCTGAAAATTGACGGGACGTGTTTTTCAGAAGAATAACGAAGACACGCAAAAGGGGAGTCAGAGGGGGGCCACAGGGTGCCCAGGCGGCCTGGGGGCGCCCCCCTGGCCGCGTCGGGGGGGCGCCTGGAGCCCGTGGCCCACCTCTGGCCGCCCCCTTTTGCATATATGCTCTCCGTCTCCCGAAAACCCTAGGCACAGGACTTTTTACGGAGTTCCGCCGCCGCTTCGAGGCGGAAACCTGCAGAGAAGAAAAGGGCATCTCCGGTGGGCAGATTCCGCCGGGGAGATCACCTCCCAGAAGGGGAGATCGTCGCCATCGTCATCACCATCATCACGGGCATCATCGAGGTCATCATCAACATCATCCCCAACACCAGCACCATCTCCATCTTCATCCAAATCTCATCTTTCCATCGCAACTCGTGGTGTAACTTGTACTACCTATCCTCTCTACTCCATCGGTGTTGATTACTACTTTGTGGTGAATGCTATTGAGTTTTGTTGGAGAAATATTATTATGTCCAGATTGTTTATTACATATTTATCCCCTCTGATCATGATCTCTTTTATGTCTTGTGAGTAGTTACTTTAGTTCTTGAGGACATGGGGAAAGTCTTGTTGTTAGTAGTCATATGCTGTTGAAGTAATATGTGTTGTTTGATACTTAAGTTGTGTTGTCATTCTACTAGTGGTGTTGTGTGAGTCGAACACCCAACACTTCGCCTTATTAAGGACCTAGGGGAATGCATTGTGTATAAAGAATGCTTATGGTGGGTTGCCGGAGTGACAGAAACCTGAACCCCAGTTTGCACGCTTTTGCATAAGGGAATAATGGATCCTCGATCGTATTGCTATGGTTAGGCTTTTACCTTAAATTCTATCTTGTATTTGCGGATGCTTGCAAGGTGTTTAATCATAAGAGTGCATTCATCTTAGTCTAGAGAGTGCACTAGCATAGATCCACCCACCAACACTTATCAACACATAACATAGTATCGATACGGAATATGACGAAAGCACATGACTGCCTCTCCCGTGTGTCCTCAAGAACGCTTAGTCTTTATAAGTTCAGTTGCTAGGCCTCTCCTTTGCTAATAAAGGATTGGGCCACTTGTTACTTTCAGTACCTTTTACATTACCTGCCTTTACATTCCTGTTGCTTATATCGAGAAAACCCCTAAAAAGTTATCTTTCAGTGCTTGCAGTAATTTCTTGCTCAGAATCGCTTATCAATACCTTCTGCTCCTCGTTGGGTTCGACACTCTTACTTATTGAAAACGCTGCAACAGATCCCTTACGGTTGAGGGTCATCAAGTACCGTTTTCTGGCGCCGTTGCCGGGGAGCGTAGCGCTATTGGTAAAGTGAAACTGGTAAGAAAGTCTTTTTATAATTCTGTTTTTTATTTTTATTGCTATCCTCTGTCCTTATGGATAACCCTATTATTGGAGCATTGCTTGCGGGAAGACACCCCACACCTGTGGTGGTTGAACCTCCCCCTACTGAAATTGTGCCTTATAAAATACCGGCTGGCATTATCAATTATGTTTTGGCTAATCGGTATGCAGGAGACAGACATCCCGGTGAACACTTGCTATATTTGTCACGACTGTGTTCATTATTTAAGCTTGCAGGTGTATCGAGGGAGTTTGTCATGAGGAAATTGTTTGTCGTATCCCTTATAGATAAAGCTTCAGATTGGTATGGGCTTCTCGATAACCCACACTTGCTGGACTGGCAGGAGCTTATGTCTCTCTTTTATACTAAATTTTACCCTCTTCATGAAATTCATCGAGACAGGAATTATATCTATAACTTTAGGTCTCGTGACGGAGAAAGCATTGCTCAAGCTTGGGGGAGACTGAAGTCTCTAATGCTCAAATGCCCTATTCATAAGCTTCCCAAGGAGATTATACTTACAAATTTTTATGCCAGGCTTTCTCGTCAGGATAAGGAGATGTTGGATGCCTCCTCTAGTGGGGTATTTCAGAAGAAGAGTGTTGAAGAAAGGTGGGATCTCCTTGAAAGAATCCAGAGGAATACCGAAGATTGGGAAATTGATAAAGGTATTGAACCCGCTATAACTTATGAACATGATTATATTGAGAGCTATGTAGAAACTGATTACTTCAATACTTTTTGCTCTAAGATTGGTCTTGATTCCCATCAAGTGATTGATTTATGTAAGAACTTTGCCTCTCATGTTGATTCTTTTAAAAAGAATAGAGACCAGCACCATTCACCTATTAAAGAAAAACCTATTGATATTTATGTTGCTGAGCCTATTTTGCCTGCAGTTATATATGAACAGCCTCCTTTTCCCACGAGGATAAAGGAGCACTCTCTTGTGACAGGCATAATAAATAAAAGTGAGAGAAGAGTTGATGAACCTGAGGACCAGATCAGGGTCGATCCTTGAGTTGCATTGATTAAAGACCTTGTTACTGATGATGTTTTGGATTCTAATATAACTTTTTGTGCTGTTTCCACTAACCTTGTCACAGCCAAGAACAAAGGCCCAATTTTAGGTACTCCGGTGGTATCTGTTAAAATAGGAGAACACAATTATTATGGGCTATGCGATTTGGGATCGAGTGCAAGTGCTATTCCTTATTCACTTTATGAAGAAATCATCGGTGAGATTTCCCCTTGTGAACTTGAAGAAGTTGATGTTACTATTCATCTTGCAAATAGATCAACTATCTCTCCTATCGGAATTGTGAGGGACGTTGAAGTCCTATGTGGAAAGGTAAAATACCCTACCGACTTTTTGGTACTTGGTTCAGCCAGGGACGATTTTTGTCCCATCATTTTTGGTAGACCTTTTCTTAGAACTTGTGGAGCTATAATAGATTGCAAGAAAGGTAAAGTTTCTGTTGAATTCAATGGTGAGCCATATGAATTTAATTTTTCTAAGTTCTCCAAGCAGCCTCGTGGTACTAATTTACCTAGTGATGATAAAATTATTGAAAGTATTGCCTCTATTGCTACTCCTCCTGATGATCCTTTGCAGCAATACATGGAGGACCACGAGAATGATTTACATATGCAGGAAAGAAATGAACTAGATGAAGTATTCTTGAGGCAGCCTGCTATCCTGAAGCACAACCTTCCGGTTGAACCTTTGGGAATTTTATCAAAACCAAAAGAAGACTCGGTGTTCGATCTTAAACCTCTTCCCGATACGCTCAAGTATGCTTATATAGATGAAAAGAAAGTATATCCCGTTATTATCAATTCTAACCTTTCAGAATATGAAGAAGAGCGATTATTGGAAGTACTTCGTAAACACCGAGGCGCAATTGGCTATACCCTTGATGACCTTAAGGGGATTAGTCCATCTATCTGTCAACATACTATCAACCTTGAGCCTGATGCTAAACCAGTTGTTGATCATCAACGACGGTTGAACCCAAAGATGATATATGTCGTAAGAACTGAGATTCTCAAGCTTCTAGCCACAGGTATTATCTACCCTATAGCTGATAGTAAGTGGGTAAGTCCTGTACATTGTGTTCCTAAGAAAGGAGGTACAACTGTAGTTCCTAATGATAAAAATGAACTAATACCTCAGAGAATTATTATTGGATATAGAATGTGTATTGATTACAGGAAGTTGAACAAGGCAACCAGGAAGGATCACTACCCGTTGCCGTTCATCGACCAAATGCTTGAAAGGTTATCCAAAAATACCCACTTTTGTTATCTCGATGGTTATTCTGGCTTCTCTCAAATTCATGTTAACACTGTCGATCAAGAGAAGACCACTTTTACTTGTCCTTTTGGTACTTATGCTTACAGACGTATGCCTTATGGTTTATGTAATGCCCCTGCTACTTTTCAAAGGTGTATGTCTGCTATCTTTCATGGTTTCTGTGGGGATATTATGGAAGTCTTCATGGACGATTTCTCCATCTATGGAACCTCATTTGACCATTGTCTTCACAACCTTAATAAAGTTTTGCAGAGATGCGAGGAGACAAATTTGGTACTCAACTGGGAGAAGTGCCACTTTATGGTTAATGAAGGAATTGTTCTTGGTCACAAGATTTCCGAAAGGGGAATGGAAGTGGACAAAGCCAAGATCGAAGCTATTGAGAGGATGCCTTATCCAAAGGACATCAAAGGTATTCGCAGTTTTCTTGGTCATGCAGGTTTTTATAGAAGATTTATTAAAGACTTTTCTAAAACCTCGAGACCCCTCACTAATCTTCTCCAGAAGGATGTTCCTTTTGCGTTTGATGAAAATTGTAAGGAAGCTTTTGAAATCCTTAAGAAAGCTTTAATAACTGCTCCTATAGTACAACCACCTGACTGGAACTTACCTTTTGAAATTGTGTGTGATGCAAGTGATTTTGCTGTTGGAGCTGTCTTAGGACAAAGGGTTGATAAGAAATTGAATGTTATACATTATGCTAGTAAGACCCTTGATAGTGCTGTAATGCCCAGGATGGGACTATACCTCCTACGTGTCGAGGCACGACTTAAAGGTATAAGCCCATCCTAGAATGATCTCAAGTTTGGTATCTTTGCACAACTCATGTAAAAGAGGGATTAAAATGCAAAAGAGGATAGTTGGCTTACACTCGCCACTTCACACAATACATTACATAAGCAATCATCATTCAGAACATCACAACCCGACTACGGGTGAAGAACCAAAGAAAGATACCAAAACAACATAAAGCCACAGGCCAAGATCGAATCCTAGTAGAAACCACTACTGAACATCGAAACGTCACAAGCAAACAGCCACAAACTTCATCGAGCTCCCAAGTGAAGAACTTGAACCAGCTCCGGCATCAAACTCGGCTGAACCTGCATCTGGTGTGGTGAAGTAACTGTGAGCCACAGAGGACTCAGCAATCCCGTTCCCGGGTAACAAGACTATTTAAGCCTTGGGTGAGGATAAGGCTGAAGAAAGAACGAGAGGTGAAGGAAACAAAACAAGAGTCTGCAGCAGCAACTAGCACTAACTTACGCAATAGATAGCGAGAAGAGAAGGCATCGGTCGAAAGATGATCACGAAGTGATCCTAACTAAAGCCGGTCAAACATAACCCCACCGTGTTCAACTCCCGAATCCCTATTCGGAAATTGACAGTCACGGTACACACGCTGGTAGTGTATTAGAAACATTGTGTCAAGTTATCTACAACCGGAATTAACAAGCTCCCATCTGCCACATAACCGCGGGCACGGCTTTCGAAAGTTCAAACCCTGCAGGGGTGTTCCAACTTGGCCCATCACAAGCCCACGATCCGCGGAGTCGCAACTCCATAGTTGGGAAGGCCCGAGTATTCTCGGAATCCCGTGCTCAAGTTAAACCGAACTAAGGTAAGGCTAATCCAGCAAATCCTCCCGGCGTGTCGACACCCTGATAGTAGCCGCGCGTATCTAGGTCTCAGGACACGACCGGATGGGCGATTCTACAGGACCCAAACCTCGAGTTTCCCCGTGGTGGTTCCCGCAGACTCCCCGTTTGGGACCAACACCATCGGCACTGGCCCCCCCTGCTATGTAGAAATAAAGGATCCTCGAGGGAGCGACCCTCTATGCAAATTTAATTAATTAATTAAGTTGTTATTATGAGGCAAATAGTACCAAATGTTGGGACTTGCTGGAAAAGACTTAGCACTTAGCGGTTTATCAAGGGGGTCCCATACACCCCAACCGTGTTAGGAACGCATAATCAAGGAACATAACACCGGCTTATACGGTTCCTAACGGCATGAGTGGAACAAAACACCAAGCAAAAGGCTTAGCCTTCCACCCTGCCAGTATATAGATGATTTCATTTAGCATTTATATAGTGTGATATAACCCAACCAAACTTCAACATGAAGCAAGCATCTTCAATCTTCACCTGCAACTAGCAATGCTATAAGAAGGGCTGAGCGAAGCGTACCTAGCCAAGCAATGGTTTGCGTAGGTAGGGTGGTTAAACATGGCAATTGGTTACAAGTAGGAGGCTGACAAGAAGAACATGGGCATCGAGGCAAAACTATAGATCGAGACTTCTAGCAATAGGCAAAAATAGTAATGGTATCCGGGTTCGGTCATCTTGCCTGGGATTCCACAAGGGAGAAGAACGGATCCAAGAAGAAGACGGAGCAACAGTCGAGCGGATCCTCACAACTCTGGAACGGAACCGAAGCTAACAAGAGAGCAACCGGAAAGAAGAAACAACACGGTAAACACACAAGCAACAACAAGGCATAAGATGCACATCCAAGTATGATGCATGTCCGGTTTAATTATGCATGGCATGGCAAAGTGCACAAACAAATACTACAAGTTAAATGGAGATCAATATGCAACGAGTTGCATATTGACGAAACACCACATATTAATTATTTAGTTGACTCTCATTATTTACAAGACAAGATTAAATGTTTTTAGCATGGCAAGAGGTGAAGCATAAAGAAACTACACTATTTAGGCATTTTAAATGGGGCCGGAGAATAACAACAACATATCCGGAAAATCCCCATAAGCATGTTTAATAATTAAGCAAACAACAATTAAACATTCAAGGTTGTTAACATGATGCGGATGACATGATCAAGTTTTATGCAAGTTTAAAAGGTTGACTTAAGAGAGATATGAAGCATTTTGTCACCGTGGTGGAAGAAAAGGGTGCCACGACAACGATCCGAAAATGATGCAACGGCATCATATCGGTTCCGGTAACTCGGTGAGGGACCGGTGCAAAACAAAAGGTGGAGCGAACGAGTTGAACAAGATGATGGGGTGATCCCGTTGCCGGGTTCCCACGAGTCGGTGGCGAGGCAACCGAGGAACAAGACAAAAGGTCGGAACGGGCACGGTACACACAAGGGAACAACTCATACAACCACAAGCATCACACGGGTCGCGTCTCGGGGTTATACCTTCGAAACACTCGTTTCGGGACGGTTCGAGTTCGTCGAGGAACGTAGGGGAAGTAGTTGAACACGGCCGTAGAGGGAAGTAGACGTTCGGGCGACGGTAGACGTTCGGGCCGTAGATGTACTCGGTCGTCGATGTACTTGGTGCGTCTCCGAGACGGTAGTTGTTCACGAGGTCGTTTTGTAGAAGTTCGAGTCGTCGAGCGTAGTGGTACTTGTCGCATCCGGAAACACGGGTCTTTGAGGGTCGACGGTAGTGGTACTTGGGGTCTCCGAGTAGACGTTCTCGAGCTCGTAGAGGAAGTAGTTGTACTCGGGCGACGGTAGATGTACTCGTTCCGTTCGTTCGTAGAGGTACTTGAGGTTTCGGCGACGGTTGTGGTACATGGTGCTTCCGGGCGACGGTAGTGGTACACGCGACGGTAGTCGTTCGGGTCGTAGAGGTACTTGGTCGTCGTGGTACACGTGTCGTACACAGACGTTTTGTAGATGTTTCCGTTCTCTGCCAGGGTCAACACCAGCAAAAACCAACACAAAACAAACAAAAACGCAGCACGGCCGCTCGGAGACGAGGCCACGGCAGCAGCACGGAGAGGACACAGTGGCCGACGAGGGCGACCAAGGCGAGGAGATGCAGCGCTGCTGGCTGGTGCTCTCGCTGGAGGACGGAGCTGGTAGCACAGGACGAGGGGGCCTCTGGCCGCGCGAGGACGGGACGGCGCCTGGGAGGACGGAGCCGGAGCCCTTGGCCGCTCGGGCCTGGCCGGAGGAGATCCCCGCGGCGGAGGGAGCCGTGCTGGGGCGGCCGGTTCTCGTGCTGGCCTGCTGCTTGGCGAGGGAGGAGCACCGCGCGAGGAGCTGAGGTGGATGCTGGTGGCCGGCGCATCGGGCGCTAGGAGAAAAGAGGCAGGGGAACGAGGGAGAGGGTGAGGTGCGGGGAGAGGAAGGGAAACGGGTTGAACGAGGGAGAGGGGTCGGGCAGAGCGAGGGGAAAACGGGCAGAGAGAGAGCGGCGGCGGCTCGGGGGAAAGAAGGGAGGAGCTGCGGTTGGTGAGGGACGGGCTAGGGTTAGCGGGAGAACGGGCCTTGGGCCGGCTGGAGTGGAGAGGGAGTTGGGCCAGGAGGAGGGAATGGGGAGGCCGGCTGGGCCTGGAGGCCTGGCTGCTGGCCTCTCTTTTATTAGCAGAAATAAAACAATTAGGGAGAGACAAAAATAAAAGTAAAGAGGCAAAGAAAGAAAGAATTAAATGATGAACATTTTTGTAAGGCTTTACGGAATTATTCCAACCTCACAAAAATAGTTCCAACAAAAGGGAAGTGCAAAACTAAAACATTTAGCTTGCCTCAAGGAGTTTAAAAGGAGTTTAGAATTTTGGAGGAGCCTCGAAACAACGGAAAGAAATTACCGGCAAGATTTTGAAGGAGAAGCTCGAAGTGAAAGACAATGGGGAATTTATGCAAGTGTGTTACGGGTAATTCCAAGAATGGAATATTTATTGATATAGCTCCCTAATTATTAGGAGGCTTTTATATGTTATAAAGAGAAGACATTCTTCCCTCGATTTAAATGGACCGAAGGTCCACACGATTTAATTAGGTTGAGATGCAAAAAATAAATAAATATGACATGATGGCATGATGACATGATGCAATGCAAAAATAAATAAAAAACAAGCACAAAAGGAACACCCGGGCAACCCGGAATGTCTGGAAGCTTCGAGAATCTTCTGGGACGTCGGTCTCGGGCGTCACAAGTGCTCAAAGAAATTATGCTACTACTGAGAAGGAATTCTTAGCTGTAGTTTTTGCTTGTGATAAGTTTAGGCAGTACATTGTTGATTCCAAAGTTATTATTCATACTGATCATGCTGCCATTAAATATCTTATGACAAAAAAGGATGCCAAGCCAAGGCTTATCAGATGGGTACTCCTTCTCCAAGAATTTGATTTGCAGATTGTTGATAGGAAAGGAGAAGACAATCCGGTAGCGGACAATCTTTCGAGAATGGAAGATATACCGCATGACCCCATCCCAGTTAACGATAGTTTTCCAGACGAGCAACTTGCCGTTGTAAAAGTACAACCTCTCTCCGATCCTTGGTATGCAGATTATGCTAATTTTATTGTTGCAAAGTATTTGCCTCCAGGTCTAACGTTTCAGCAGAGGAAGAAGTTCTTTCATGATTTGAGGCACTACTTTTGGGATGACCCACATCTTTTCAAGGAAGGTCCCGACGGGATCGTGAGAAGATGCATTCCGGAACATGAGCAGAAGGACGTTCTCCGACGGTGCCATGACAGTCCCTATGGAGGACATCACGCCGGTGAGAGGACTGCACATAAGGTTCTTCAATCAGGTTTTTATTGGCCCACTCTCTTTAAAGATGCTAGAAATTATGTTTTAGCTTGTGATAAATGTCAGAGAGTTGGTAACATTAGTAGAAGGAATGAGATGCCTATGAATTACTCACTAGTGATTGAACCTTTCGATTGTTGGGGTTTCGATTTTATGGGTCCTTTTCCTTCTTCGCACAAGTACACTCACATTTTAGTAGCTGTTGATTATGTGACCAAGTGGGTTGAAGCAATCCCCACTGAAAGTGCTGATCACAAAACATCCCTGAAAATGCTTAAGGATGTAAAATTTCCTAGGTTTGGTGTACCAAGGTACCTCATGACCGATGGAGGATCACACTTCACGCACAGAGCTTTTAGAAAAGCTTTGGCTAAATACGATGTTAATCATAGAATTGCGTCACCTTATCATCCTCAAACTAGTGGGCAAGTTGAGCTCACCAATAGAGAGATTAAGTTGATCTTACAGAAAACAGTAAATAGAAATAGGAAGGATTGGTCAAATAAATTGGGAGATGCTTTGTGGGCATATAGAACTGCTTACAAAAACCCCTTGGGTATGTCCCCATATAAGATGGTATATGGCAAGGCTTGCCATCTGCCATTAGAACTAGAGCACAAAGCTTTCTGGGCTGTTAGAGAGCTTAACGCTGACCCAAAACTAGCTGGTGAGAAGCGTCTCATGAACTTGACCTCTCTAGATGAATGGAGAAGTGAAGCTTACGAGAGCGCTAAAATGTTCAAAGAAAAGGTAAAAACGTGGCATGATAGGAAGATTCTGAAACGTGAATTTAACGTTGGTGATAAGGTTTTGTTGTTTAGATCCCGTTTTAGGTTTTCTCCAGGTAAACTACTTTCCAGGTGGGAAGGACCATTTCATATAGAAGAAGTTTATCGGTCTGGTGCAATTAAGATTAATAATTTTGAAGGCACCAAACCTCAAGTTGTGAATGGGCAAAGACTTAAGCATTACATAGCAGGAGACCCTGTCGATGTTGATGTGAATATAATATACACAACAACCCACGAAGAACATGTTGCAGCCCTATTTCAGACGCCAGCAGAAGCAGAATAAAGAAAAGGTACGTAGTACGGTAAGAAAACACTGCAAAACATCATAAAAGTTCCGTATTACGCGTTTTTGAAAAAATAGTAAAATTCCGAGTCGAAGTGGAGCCGGAGACGACCACCAGGGAGTCCAGGCGCCCCCCTGGCGCCCCCCCCCGGGCCGCGCCGGTAGGCCGCCTGGACACCCTGGTGCCCGACTCCGACCCCGCTTTGGTCTGTTACCTTCCTTTCTGTGCATAAATTTTTCCTATATATATGCCCGGGTTGTTCCGGCAACGTATCTTGCGATTTCGCGTGTTTTCTCTTTGATCTGTTTCTGCCAGGAAATCTTTCAGCTAAATTTAGGTGCCATGGCTTCTCCAAGTTCCCCCAAGGACACGTTCGTCGTCAACGTCATCAACCCTTACCTCGCTGAGGTGAAGAAGCACCCTCAGGTGGTTCAGATGAAGGAGGGCGTCCTTCATCAAGAAGATCTGAAGGGACCTATCAAGGAGGGGAGCGTCCAGGACAGGTTGGAGGAAGTGGAGCAAGAAGTCTTAGAGTACAAGAAGATGACCGAGCGTGGTGTCGAAGCTAACTTTGACATCACCACCGAGCTGAAGAACTACTTCCTGAAGGAGATGAAGGAGATGTGGGAAAGAATCGCCGCAGCTGATGACAGAATCATAGAACTCCAGGGGCAAATTAATGATCAACATAACCAGAACTGTGAGTATGAACTAAGGTTTCTACACATGGGTTTGGGTGCTGAATGCATGATCCAGGAGACGAGCTTCTCATATGAGACTGGAGAACCCCTTCCATGGAAGAGTTTCGCCAAGAATTAGTTGATCAACACCAACAACGATGATGAGTGAAATCTCCATGGGTAATGGCATTCCCCTGGCTTGTTCCAAGCTTGGGGGAGTGCCCGGTATCTTTATCTTTTACCTTTTGCCTTTTAGAAGTCAAGTAGAGTTGTATCATGTCTAGGGAAGTTATTATATGAGATAGGTGTGTGCATTGAGGTCTATCGCCCCCTTGGTGAAGAATTGTATCCGTGTGTGTGGAGTCGTCTATGATGGAATATTAATGAGAAGTTTATCGGTCCCTTTTTGCTGCACTCAGTATTCTCTTCACGCAATCGACCTTATATGATGATTCTTATGGGAAGTATTGACCGTATGTCAGGTATGGCTGTGAAACTTTATTTAATCTTGGCAAACATAGCTTTGGTCATAACAACAAGCATGATTCTCTTAAGGTAGCAACATAGCCAAAACCTTTATGTTATTATACTTGAAGTGTTATGTTGAGAAGGAAGACAACTTGATGTGTTATGCTTATTTCAATGTTCATGCTTTATATTGCTTTGCATCTTAGTCATCATCGATTGTCTGCTCTCTCAAAACCTTTGCTAGCCTAACTCTGTACTAAGCGGAATTCTGCTTGTGCATCCATACCCTTAAGCCAATACCTTCCATATGAGTCCACCATACCTACCTACTCGTGGTACTACACTACCACCTCCTAAAAGTATATAATTTATGTGTTATCCTTAAATGTTCAAAATCTTTTATTTTGTGCCTCTGCTTTAGCTCATGAGGAAGTAGTAGCTAATTCATGACCTTTTTGAGTTGGACAAGCTTCACCCCGGGATTGCATGTATAATGTGCAAACCCATAATACGAACAGGAACTGGCATTGAGTGCGCCCGGCTTAAAAATAATATAACAAACAAACCCTCCTTCACGCTTTGTTCATGAGAAATCAGAAAACTTTGGCAGTGATAAACAAAGGAGAATAAGAGGATGTTATCGTCCTCATACGGGAGCCGTTCCTCGAAACTTGTCCAGTTCAAGAAGCAATTGAGTTATCTATTAGCATTCGTTGACAAATCATGCACCTCTCAAAAATTTGTTTTCATTCTGTTTGATTTGAGGATAGCACATGAGTTTTCCCTACTACCCTAGAGCAGGGCCTATCTTTTAATTTTGAGTTGAGTCAGTTATTCCTACTTCCTTCTATTTCTCGAAGAGAGTAGACGTTTGATATTGATAAGGATTCATGCATATAAAGCTGCATTAAGATTTGTCATACCATATCCTTGTTGACATTATCAATTGATAAGTAAGTTGTTTGTCATGCGCAGCTAAGGCAAATATCTTCCTTTGTGTTAACACTTTCACTTCTTGCTTATTAACTTGTTATTTCAAAAGGCTTCAATTAATCCCGTCAAAAGCAAAAGTTAAAATTATTTGTTTTTCCTTGACCAAAGGACATGTTTGCCATGATATAATGAGTTTCTATTAGTCCTACTTTCGAATATAAGTGTTGACATTCTTTCATAAGAGCCTTATGAGTTGAAGATTGTTGCTGATGATATTTGAGTTGGTGAAGAGACTATGATGCTTCTTGTCCGTATTCTATTTATCGACACTTCACTCTCTAAACTTGTCGACAAGTTTACCGAGTTCATTTTCGCTTGGGGACAAGCGAGGTCTAAGCTTGGGGGTGTTGATACGTCCAAAATGCATCACTATTTTGTATTATAATTTATCCTTATTCATTGATATATTCCACGTTATGATGATGTTCTTATGTTGTTTTGGTCTATTTTACACAGTTTGCAACTTTCCGATGCCGAAACAGCAGACGCAGGATTCAGCAGGAAAAAGTGGATACTGAGTTGCTGAAGAAGAACACCTCCAAATTACCTGAAAATTGACGGGACGTGTTTTTCAGAAGAATAACGAAGACACGCAAAAGGGGAGTCAGAGGGGGCCACAGGGTGCCCAGGCGGCCTGGGGGCGCCCCCCCTGGCCGCGCCGGGGGGCGCCTAGAGCCCCTGGCCCACCTCTGGCCGCCCCCTTTTGCATATATGCTCTCCGTCTCCCGAAAACCCTAGGCACGGGACTTTTTACGGAGTTCCGCCGCTGCTTCGAGGCGGAAACCTACAGAGAAGAAAAGGGCATCTCCGGTGGGCAGATTCCGCCGAGGAGATCACCTCCCGGAAGGGGAGATCGTCGCCATCGTCATCACCATCATCACGGGCATCATCAACATCATCCCCAACACCAGCACCATCTCCATCTTCATCCAAATCTCATCTTTCCATCGCAACTCGTGTTGTAACTTGTACTACCTATCCTCTCTACTCCATCGGTGTTGATTACTACTTTGTGGTGAATGCTATTGAGTTTTGTTGGAGAAATATTATTATGTCCAGATTGTTTATCACATATTTATCCCCTCTGATCATGATCTCTTTTATGTCTTGTGAGTAGTTACTTTAGTTCTTGAGGACATGGGGAAAGTCTTGTTGTTAGTAGTCATATGCTGTTGAAGTAATATGTGTTGTTTGATACTTAAGTTGTGTTGTCATTCTACTAGTGGTGTTGTGTGAGTCGAACACCCAACACTTCGCCTTATTAAGGACCTAGGGGAATGCATTGTGTATAAAGAATGCTTATGGTGGGTTGCCGGAGTGACAGAAACCTGAACCCCAGTTTGCACGCTTTTGCATAAGGGAATAATGGATCCTCGATCGTATTGCTATGGTTAGGCTTTTGCCTTAAATTCTATCTTGTATTTGCGGATGCTTGCAAGGTGTTTAATCATAAGAGTGCATTCATCTTAGTCTAGAGAGTACACTAGCATAGATCCACCCACCAACACTTATCAACACATAACATAGTATCGATACGAAATATGAAGAAAGCACATGACTGCCTCTCCCGTGTGTCCTCAAGAACGCTTAGTCTTTATAAGTTCAGTTGCTAGGCCTCTCCTTTGCTAATAAAGGATTGGGCCACTTGTTACTTTCAGTACCTTTTACATTACTTGCCTTTACATTCCTGTTGCTTATATCGAGAAAACCCCTAAAAAGTTATCTTTCAGTGCTTGCAGTAATTTCTTGCTCAGAATCGCTTATCAATACCTTCTGCTCCTCGTTGGGTTCGACACTCTTACTTATTGAAAACGCTGCAACAGATCCCTTACGGTTGAGGGTCATCAATATTCTCCTACAAAGGAAGCAAGACTAGGACTCCACTTGTAATAGAGTAATTCTAATCCTACTAGGACTAGTCATGTAACCCGCCCCTTCAACATATATAAGCAGGGGCAGGGCCCCCCAAAGAGGGAGAGGGAACAACAAACAATCTCTAGGGCTAGACACAACTAGAGGAGAGCCGGTTTATGCGGCGACTCCATGAGGGTCATAATGAGATCTAGCCTCAAATAGCATGTAGGGCTATTACCGAATGATGTTTCCCGAGGCCCGAAGCTGTCTAAATACCTGTCTTGTGTTGCGTCTCTCGATTCCGCTCAACCTCTCTCAAGCTACCACATCAATGCGTTGGCCTCGCGACTAAGTGCTAACCCTAGGACATCTGTCGTGACAAAACCACAACAGTTGGCGCCCACCATGGGGCAATGCGCACGGTGGTGTTGAGTTCTTGAAGGGATCTCTATAGGGATCGAGAAGCTCGCAATTGATTGGATGAAGAAGAATTTGAGAGAAGTTAAGATTGCGTCGCGAGTCGCTGCATGCACTGGATATCCAGCGATTTGAAGCCAGATCATTTGAAGCATATTCTTGAGACGACGGAGTTCAGCGCTGATTTGATCCACACCACGAACTTGTGTTCGGATCAGAAGGACTTACCGATTTGGAAACAAGAAGCGAACTACTCAAGGCACCAGAGTATTAAAAACGGCCACGACCCGTGGCTGGTATGGATTCTACGTCCCGTCCGAGTCGCTGCTGCGTCTCGTCTCCCGTCCGAGTCACCGTCGCGTCTCGCCTCCCCTAAATCGCCACGCACGCGATCTGCCGGATCGCTTTTTTTGCTGACTTGATGTTGATTTCAATTCCCTAAGGGATCACACGTGGCGTAGCTGCTGCTACTACTACTCACATATTTTTTGATCGATCAATGTTAATTGCTACTGCGTACACTGTCAGGTCTGATCCATAAAGTTGCTTGCTACGTGAAAGACAGAAGCAATCATGCACTACTACTTCAATAGTACTTCTCATGGGAAGTTGGCAAAATCAGTTTATTAGTCGCTACGCACTCCATCAGCCGTCGTTGTCCGGAAGCCGCTGCTTGAGCCGTCGTCCGGACGATCCTTCGGAAGTATATTAAGTCGCTGGTCTGCCTGAGCCACTTCTGTCTCGATAAACGGATCATCCATCGTCCGGAAAAATCCAGGTGATATCTACCCTATTTATTTTTAAGCACATATTAATTCGTTCGAGCAAAACTACTTCCCCCGCTGTGTTTTATATGCAGGAGAATTCTTTACAAAGTGGCATTATACCGTGGAGATGGAGGTGTGCCAACATCATTCGGCACAGGTGATCGTCCTTACTCAACAGACCCTCGCACCGGCTTACAATGCCTTGGCCAACTCGCCCGTCTGCGCCGACTTACAATGCCACGGACGACTCGCTCATCTACTCTCGTGGCGGTTCACGCGTACGCACCGGTTTACAACGCGGAGGACAACTTGCTCGTCTGTGCCGGCTTACAACACTGCGGCCGACTCATGTGTTTGTGCTGCCTTTGATGCTGCGGTCGTTTTACTGTCCGCCCTGCGGTCCAGCCTACTCAACATGCCGGGTTGGCTAACGGACGCCGATGAGGGGCATAAGGTCCAAATACATCAGGTGATATCTGTCTAGATTATTTTAAATAGCACGTATCAACCTTTTTCTTATGAGAACAATCACTCCGGTTTATGGTATTATTTATGCAGGACATTTGGTCACTGTAAGACAGGTAGTGACTTGCCCACGTCCATACTGCCTCTAAATGTTGCGGTTGTTTTTTCCGTCCGCCTCCGCGGTTTGGCATATGTCAACGCAAATACGGCTCACTTACCCATTCGCACAGTTTACCGCACCGTTTTGCCATGATGGTCAACTGGTCATCAACTCTGTGGCGAATAAATACTAGCCTAATATATCAGGTGAAATCCATCTAGTATATTTTTATTATATATTGCCTCCTTTAGAAAAGCAATTACTCCGGCTTGCAAAGTTATCTAATGCAGGATCCTAAACCGCCACGGTGTCATTTTAAGCCGCCGGTCCATCGTCTCCCTTGTGGGTGTTGCATCCAAACCGCCGCTACGAGCTGCCTGTGGTCCTGCTCCTGCCATGCTCATCTTGCGGAACCCACCGGGTTATCCTTTGAGGTCTCCTCAGGAAAATGATTAAAGTGCCATTGAAATCGATGTGGAATATTCATGGACGGTATATGATATATATAAGGATCATCTATCATCCAGACAAAGTCAGGTGACGTCTATCTAAGTCTATTTTATTGGCAAATATTATCTTTGTCAAAGAACAATTACTTTGGTCTATATATTTTCATGGGCAGGACAAATTATCTGCTATAGAAGTGGCCACCATATCACCAAGTTTATTGAATGACTCATATTGGGATATACAATGAGTATTGTGAAGGTCATCAACTTGCCACCTTTGCCGATAAATTTCACTATATTATAGTGTTCCGCTGTTCAAATATATGCCGGTTTATATTACGGTCAATTATGGAGAATTTCTTGCGGCCTGGTCTACATCAACATACCGGGCCGCACCTGTCTGCATGAGCTGTTTATTGAGTATAAAGCCAGTCACTTCTTGGGTAGCCCGGTTTTCTTCCAACAACTCTGGAGCAAATTATCATGCACTATCAGCCGCCGTCTGCAATGGTTGGCCCAATGGGAAGGCACACAGGTCACCGCCACTATAGTTTGGTTAACTTTAAATCGCCAGTTGGAAGGAACCATTGGCCGAGTTCCTGACACGGTTCATACGGGATCAATGATAACCCGCCGCAGTCACCTCAATTTTCTATGGATTCATATCGCACTATCAACAACAATGATGGACACCTTATGCCATGGTCAAATATGGAGAGTCTCAAGACAAATCCTCGAGTCGTCTTAAGACTCGGGGGCTACAATGACATGACTCAGAAGAAGTTTCCGGGTCATCAGAAGGGAATCCGGTTTAAAATCAGGCTCAAGGGACATCAGTCTTACTGAAGCTCCCAAATATCCGGTTTACTATCCGGTTCAAGGGAAATCTGTCTCCTACAAAGCTCTGAAGCTCTCAGTTCAAATCCGGTTTAAGAATCTCCGATTCAAAAAGAATTAATCTCTCACAAGTTCGAGTTTAAAGGCCATCAGAAAAATTTCGGCTGAAAATGAAGATTCCGGTTTAAGATCCGGTCCAAGAGAAAGATGTATCCCGCAAAGCTTTGAAGCTCTCAATATCCGGTTTAAGAATTTCCGGTTCAAAAGAATAATCTCTCGCAAGTTTGAGTTCTCAAGGAAAATTAAAGGGACCAAAGAGAGTTCGATGCATAGCACAACTCAAACATAGGCACCCGGCAAGCACAGCTCAGAAATATATCACATGGGGGCTTCTGTTTATAAAGCGGAGTTCTAACTACCCTCTTGATACGGCTATTAAAGACAAGACCATCATAAGAGCATAGCTCTAGTTGCTTCGGTAATCTGGCTATCAAAGCCCAAATGATGATGAGGGGTAAAAGAGAGTTCGATGCATAGCACAACTCAAACATAGGCACCCGACGAGCATAGCTCACAATGCTACTTGGGGGCTCCTGACGCATAGCATCAATGAGTTGACAACCCTTGTAGTAGGCTATCAAGCCACAGCTTGGAAGCCTGGTGTATACACCTAAAACCCCGGATTAGCCTGCCTGCATTAAGTAAGTCACTCCGCCCAACGTTTCACAAGTCAATCTTCTTATAGACCCTGAACTTGGCAATGTTAAATTGACGATTGGTTAAGGATTGAGGTCCATCTTAACAGGCTTTGTGAAATGGTTAATTCAGTGGCCTGGAAGCCCATGAAAAGTCTCGAATTTGGAGCCTGGCAGCTCGTAAAAGCCTCGACTACAAGTTTTTATTTGCTTTGTTTTCCAAGTTTTTACTTTTCAATGAGATTGTTGGTATTCATCCGATATCTATCGATTCAGCCTAGTGGTTGACTACAAGTCACCACCATCAAGTAAACCGATGTTCATTAAACTGGTTTGGCTTTCAACTACAAGTTGTTAGCACATGATCAGTTATAATGACTGGTGTTTATTAACCCGGTCTGGCTTTTGACTATAAGTCGCTAGTATGAGATAAGATAATGACCGGTGTTTATTAACCCGGCCTGGCTTTCGACTATAAGTTGCCAGTATATATTTGGATTGCGCCATTGGAATTATGCGCTTATAAATCATTGGGTTATATTATTCAAATCTTTAAATAGCCAACATGGCTGGATTTTTATTATGGTTATCAATAACCAATATTATGATTGAGGTTTTCAAAGTCGCTTCAGCGCAATGGATATTATTTTATCAATGGGTATGATTTATTCTACAACTGAAGGAATAGTCCCGAGTCGCTGCAGGATTATGACCCGGCACTTGGGGGCTACATTATTCAAGTTGAGATTACATCTAAATATGCAAGTCCCATGTCACTGCCAGCATGCACCATGGCACTTGGGGGCTAATGCAAAGTCATTTTTTGCTCACCTTATTGAAGACCTGACTCATCACATTGTAATGAGTCGGCCCTTCAGGGCTACCAATTGCTCATGTCAACAATTCAAGGTACACAAGTCTTAATACATTATATTGAAGGGTCCACTGCTCAGTTGGTAAAGCACAAGGCTCTTAACCTTGTGGACGTGGATTCAAGCCCCATGATGGGAGTTACATTATATGAGGTTCTTTTCAAAGAGGTATACATAAAGTCCCAGCTCAATATTATTTTACTGAGCCAGCCCTTGGGGGCTACACGTTGCTGTTCAAGTCTACATGATCATATTTATAAAGTCCCTGCTCATTATTACATAATAACCCGGCCCTTGGGGGCTACACTGGTTGAAGTTTTTGAGCATCAGGCAATTACAAGTCCCAGGTTACTGCAAGCATGACAACCCGGCACTTGGGGGCTACATAATATGGAGTATTCAGTTTTTACTAATGACTGGGATGAACAATCTGGATTTCTTCAAGGTTGCAACATTTATATTGAAACATGTCTTAAGCTATCACTATGTCTCCTCTTAAGACTTGGGGGCTACAGGTAATATGCATATAAAGGAGGAACATCTTCTAATTCTCTGTTTTGGACAAATCAGGAAGATTAATTGTGTGACCCGACGTTGGCAACAATCATAACCTGGCGTCTATAAATAGTCATGACCCGGGATCATCAGTTTTTATAACCCGGCAATTTTGACAATCATAAACCAGCAAGTTCTACATTTTCAAATCGGCTGAATATAAGTTGAACATTTGAAGACCAATATTTTTGTCAAATCAGAGCATTGAAGGCCGATTCAAATGGATTCTTTATTTACAAAATATCTTCTGCAAGCAAATTGATTATGAAGTTGGTCTATTGACCCGGAGTTTTCAGAAGAAATGCCTGGATTTTTTGCATTGGTAATGTTTGAACATATCTGCTAAGGAGATTTTCTATGAGATCATGGATACATATCAAGGAGAAAATGATAAGGATTTAAGGATGATCAGGTGCCAGTTCAGGAAAATATTTAAACCGGAGCACAACCTGTCAAGTTTGTTCTTGTGTTTAGTTTACAGGATCAGTTTAAAATGGATAAATCCAAATTAAACTGGGGGCTAATGTCGGGGATATACCCCGCGGCATAACACAACCGGAAGTATAACCCGGCCGGACTTGGCGTTTCATTAGTAAACTGCCGGAGGATTGGTGTCTTATGAGTCTCGTGGTTCACTGGTGTGACGATTCATGAGCCTGGCGACTCATTGGTGATCCGGTGGGTGTTTTAGATGGATGACATGGCCCAAGGGCCAAAAGGCCAGTTCATGTTATGGTGGGCCGATTTATGAGGAAAGCACAAGGAATATTCTCCTACAAAGGAAGCAAGACTAGGACTCCACTTGTAATAGAGTAATTCTAATCCTACTAGGACTAGTCATGTAACCCGCCCCTTCAACATATATAAGGAGGGGCAGGGCTCCCCAAAGAGGGAGAGGGAACAACAAACAATCTCTAGGGCTAGACACAACTAGAGGAGAGCCGGTTTATGCGGCGACTCCATGAGGGTCATAATGAGATCCAGCCTCAAACAGCATGTAGGGCTATTACCGGATGATGTTTCCCGGGGCCTGAAGCTGTCTAAATCCCTGTCTTGCGTTGCGTCTCTCGATTCCGCTCAACCCCTCTCAAGCTACCACATAGATGTGTTGGCCTCGCGATTAAGTCCTAACCCTAGGACATCTGCCGTGACAAAACCACGACACTCTACGTTCAAATATAACGGGTGTAAGACAGTTTTGCACATGCAGAATACTCGGGTTAAACTTGACGAGCCTAGCATGTACAGACATGGCCACGGAACACTGGAGACCGAAAGGTCGAGCGTGAATCATATAGTAGATATGATCAACATAAGATGTTCACCATTGAAAACTACTCCATCTCACGTGATGATCGGACATGGTTTAGTTGATTTGGATCACGTGATCATTTAGATGACTAGAGGGATGTCTATCTAAGTGGGAGTTCTTAAGAAATATGATTAATTGAACTTTAATTTATCATGAACTTAGTACCTGATAGTATTTGCAAATTATGTTGTAGATCAATAGCTCACGTTATAGCTTCCCTATGCTTTTGATATGTTCCTAGAGAAAACTAAGTTGAAAGATGTTAGTAGCAATGATGCGGACTAGGTCCGTGATATGAGGATTATCCTCATTGCTGCACAGAACTATTATGTCCTTTATGCACCGCTAGGTGACAAACCTATTGCGCGAGCAGATCCAAACATTATGAACGTTTGACAAGCTCGGTATGATGACTACTTGATAGTTTAGTGCACCATGCTTTACGGCTTATAACCGGGACTTCAAAGATGTTTTGAACGCCATGAGCATATGAGATGTTCCAAGAGTTGAAATAGTATTTCAGACTCATGCCCGCGTCGAGAGGTATGAGACCTCTCACAAGTACTTTGCCTACAAGATGGAGGAGAATAGCTCAACCAGTGAGCATGTGCTCGGATTGTTTGGGTACTACAATTACTAGAATCAAGTGGGAGTTAATCTTCCATATAAGATAGTAATTGACAAAGTTCTTGCTACTTCTCGAGCTTGCGTTGTATTCCCTAAGAGCAAAGGGTGATGCAGCACAGTAGCATAAGTATTTCCCTCAGTTTTTGAGAACCAAGGTATCAATCCAGTAGGAGACCACGCACGAGTCCCTCGCACCTGCACAAACAAACAAGAACTTCGCAGCCAACGCGATAAGGGGTTGTCAATCCCTTTACGGTCACTTACGAAAGTGAGATATGATAGATATGATAGTTTGATATTTTTGGTATTTTTTAAATAAGAGCAGAAAGTAAAAACAACAAAGTAAAGTTGATTGTAGATTGATATGTTGAGAATAGACCCGGGGGCCATAGGTTTCACTAGTGGCCTCTCTCATGATAGCAGAATTCTACGGTGGGTGAACAAATTACTGTCGAGCAATTGATAGAAAAGCGGATAATTATGAGAATATCTAGGCATGATCATTATATATAGGCATCACGTCTGTGACAAGTAGGCCGAAACGATTCTGCATCTACTACTATTACTCCACACATCGACCACTATCTAGCATGCATCTAGAGTATTAAGTTCATAAGAACAGCGTAATGCTTTAAGCAATATGATATAAACCCCATATTTTTATCCTCGATGGCAACAATACAATACGTGCCTTGCTGCCCTTGCTGTCACTGGGAAAGGACACCGCAAGATTGAACCCAAAGCCAAGTACTTCTCCCATCGCAAGAACTATAGATCTAGTAGGCCAAACCAAACAAATATTTCGAAGAGCCTTGCGAGGATATTATAATCACACATAAAAGAATTCAGAAAAGAACCAAATAATTCTCATAGATAATCTTGATCATAAACCCACAATTCATCGGATCTCGACAAACACACCGCAAAAATATTACATCAAATAGATCTCCTCGAAGACCGAGGAGAACTTGGTATTGAGATCCAGAAAGATAGAAGAAGTCATCTAGGTACTAACTATGGACCCGAAGGTCTGTGGTAAACTACTCACAACTCATGGTGAGGCGATGGTGTTGATGTAGAAGCACTCCGTGGAAGATCCCCCCTCCGGCGGAGCTCCGGAACAGGTCCCAAGATAGGATCTCACAGGAACAGAAGGTTGCGGCGGTGGAATTAGGGTTTTCTCTGTTGCTTCGATGTTTTTAGGGTACATGGGTTTATATAGGAGGAAGGAGTACATCGGTAGAGCAACGTGGGACCCCCGAGGCAAGGGGGCACGCCCAGGGGGAGGGGGCGTGCCCCCCACCCTCTTGGGCACCACGTGTCCCCTCAACCTTGGTTATCAAGTCTCTCGTGAAGATATTGTTCCGAAAATAACTCTCCCGAAGGTTTTATTCCGTTTGGACTCCGTTTGATATTCCTTTTGTGCGAAACCCTGAAATAGGCAAAAAACGGCAATCTGGACTGGGCCTTTTGGTTAATAGGTTAGTACCAAAAATAATATAAAAGTGTATAATAAAGCCCATTAAAC
Source organism: Secale cereale (assembly GCA_902687465.1). Taxonomy (NCBI): domain Eukaryota; kingdom Viridiplantae; phylum Streptophyta; class Magnoliopsida; order Poales; family Poaceae; genus Secale; species Secale cereale. Next base: position 34,205,800 of record LR738710.1, read on the forward strand.
ATCCAAAACATCATATATAATAGCAGGGAACAATAAAAATTATAGATACGTCGGAGATGTATCAAGCATCCCCAAGCTTAATTCATGCTCGTCCTCGAGTAGGTAAATGATAAAAACAGAATTTTTGATGTGGACTTCTAACCAACATAATTTTCAATGTAATTCTCTTTATTGTGGCATGAATGTTCAGATCCGAAAGATTCAAGACAAAAGTCTACATTGACATAAGAAATAATAATACTTCAAGCGTACTAATAAAGCAATCATGTCTTCTCAAAATAACATGGCTAAAGAAAGTTATCCCTACAAAATCATATAGTCTGGCTATGCTCCCACTTCATCACACAAAATATTCATATCAAGCACAACCTCGGTTTCAGCCAAGCAATTGTTTTCATACTCAATTTTTTCAAACCTTTCAACTTTCACGCAATACATGAGCGTGAGCCATGGACATAGCACTATGGGTGGAATAGAGTGGTGGTTGTGGAGAAGACAAAAAAGGAGGAAGATAGTCTCACATCGACTAGGCGTATCAACGGGCTATGGAGATGCCCATCAATAGATATCAATGTGAGTGAGTAGGGATTGCCATGCAACGGATGCACTAGAGCTATAAATGGATGAAAGCTCGACAAAAGAAACTAAGTGGGTGTTCATCCAACTTGCTTGCTCATGAAGACCTAATTCATTTGAGGAAGCCCATCGTTGGAATATACAAGACAAGTTCTATAATGAAAATTTCCACTAGTATATGAATGTGACTAAACATGAGACTCTCTATCATGAAGAACATGGTGCTACTTGGAAGCACAAGTGTGGGAAAATATAGTAGCATTGTCCCTTTTCTTTTTTATTTTTTTTATTTTTTTGGGCCTTTCTTTTTTTCTTCGGCATTTCCTCCTTTTTTATTTTTTTTCCTTTGGGACAATGCTCTAATAATGATAATCATCACACTTATATTGGTTTACAACTCGATATTACAACTCGATAATAGAACACAGTATGACTCTATATGAATGCCTCCGGCGCTGTACCGGGATGTGCAATGAATCAAGAGTGACATGTATGAAAAATTATGCATGGTGGCTTTGCCACAAATACGATGTCAACTACATGATCATGCATGGCAATATGACCATGAAGCGTGTCATATGAACGGAACGGTGGAAAGTTGCATGGCAATATATCTCGGAATGGCTATGGAAATGCCATGATAGGTAGGTATGGTGGTGTAGCGACCAGACCTCAAATAGTCTGATCTCAGTGCATCAGTGTCATCCCTGGATCAGTAATACTGACACGCACGGTACATGAAGGATTTATAACAGAGTAGCAATCACACACTTATTACATCGATAGTTCAACGATGAATATATTACAAATAATATGGCTGAAGGCCATCTAACACGATAACAGCGGAAGGCTTGGAAGATAAGTGAGACCATCAACTCCAGCGGCATCACTGAGTATAGAACCACGACCTAAAAGGGCATCTTACTCGTCATCTGAAAAGTCTGCAACATGAAACGTTGCAGCCCGAAAAACGGGTCAGCACATGGAATATGCTGGCAAGGTAACATAAGAGAATGCAATGAAAGTAAAACTATACTATATGCAATATGGCTGGTGGAAAGCTCTATGGTTAAGTTTTTGCGTAAAGCCAATTTTTCCCTACTTCAAAGGAATGCATTTTAATTAACTATCATGGTAGTTGAAACATCGTGGAGAAGATAGACATCCTCTCAACCCCAATTAAAGTAATCATTAAACCCAACAAAATTAAATTAGAGTAACATGATGAGATGCACATGAAAATCCAGGTACCAGATACTCAAGACGTCCATAACCAGGGACACGGCTAATCATGATCAGTTTGTACACTCTGTAGAGGTTTGTGCACTTTTCCCACAAGACTCGATCGCCTCCGTTTGGTTTCTCGCACTGCATGGTGTTTGAGAAACGGATGGCCGAGACATAGTCTTTCAGAAGCGCTAGCACCTTACGATCGGGCGGACTGTACCAACCTACATCCCCTACATCTGCTAGTCCACCACTGTAAGAGTTCGCACGACTTACTCATACTATGCTAGAGCCCATAATAGCATTGTGGTTGCACACGGAAGTTTCTAGTATGAATAATCTCATGATCCCTTTGAGCCTGGGTGGCGGTCCAAAAGAAAAACAGGCAATCCTGAAATACCCAGATGCCTCAAACCACCCAGATGTGTATTAATGTTGCCACCTTAAGTTGAACCATTAATTAAACAATCTCACATCTGTCATGGATTTCACTCACCCAATTCACGTCTACGAGCATAGCATGTCCTAGCAGCAAACGTAGAAGTAACTCCCAAGGGTTTGAATGTAATGCAGGTAATAGGTACTACCTCAAACTACTTCCCAATCCCACAAGTTAAATGATCCTACTCATGCAATGTGTGAGGGTTTGACTAATGCAATGAAAACTGGGTAATTGGAAAGCATGATCAAACTGTTACTTGCCTTGCTGATGATCCGCAAAACCTAGAGACTCAAAGTAGCAAGCGGCGCACTCCGGGTACTCTATCGCAATCAAACAAACAAGCATACAATAAGTACTTAACTAATGCACGGGTAAAACTCAAATAAGAGATCTACCCAGAAAGTTCAACTTAAGAACTCCGGTTTGCAAAAAGAATCAACTCGAAAGAAGCAACGAAACTCAACTGCAAAAGAAACGAGCTCCGGATTACTAGTTGGCCTAAAGTCAAATTTTACAGTAGCCAAAATCTTGTTCAAGTTGATTAAACGTAAAGAGGGCTTCGAGACGAAGATCTGGGATTTTGAATCACCTGATTCCGATTCTCGAGCGAAAAGAAAAACGAAAAACAAGATCAGGGCAGAAATCGCGATCGGAAAAAACCGTGGATAAATACCCCAAAAAGAAGAACGACGAACAGGCTAACGAACGAACGTTCGTTGTCTGCGGTTAACTAACGAAAACCGTTCGTTAAAACGAACGTACGGACGACGTCCGCTATTTAACTAAACCGGTGGAAAATAAAAAAAAAACCGAACCGATCTATTTAAAAAAAAACAGATCTAGGTTTTCCTAAACAAAACCGATCTATAAACCGAAAAAAAACTACCTCCACTCCGGCGAACTCCGGCGGCGGCGTCGGCTGCGGCTAACGGCGGGGCGGCGGCGGCCGGGCGGCGGCGGCGGTTCGGCGCGGCGGCGACGGCGGAAGGCGGCGACGGCGG
>LR738710.1:34210698-34238661 GCA_902687465.1 Secale cereale
CTACCTCCACTCCGGCGAACTCCGGCGGCGGCGTCGGCTGCGGCTAACGGCGGGGCGGCGGCGGCCGGGCGGCGGCGGCGGTTCGGCGCGGCGGCGACGGCGGAAGGCGGCGACGGCGGGGCGGCGGGAGGCAGCGGCGGGGGGGGCGGGGGGGCGGGAGGCGGCGGCGGCGGCGGCTTCCGGCGGTGGCTCGGGCTAGGGTTCGGGCGACTGGGGGCGGGCGAGGCGAGTTGGGCCGGCTCTAGCGCTATATAAAGCCCAGAGTCCTGGTCCTTTACAAGTCTAAGTCGGTTTCCGTATTTTTTTTCTAGAAGAGTCCCGACGCAGAAAAACTAACGAAAGAAATACCAAACGGACTCCAAAATTCCCGAAATAAATTTTCACCGTCCTCTAATAAAATTTAGGACAAAGTGAACATTTTTCCCGGACCTAAATGAAATTTTGAAAAATGCGTATTTTTCCTATGCAAATAAATCCAAAAGTAAATCCAGAAAAATATCAAAAGTGATTTTAATATTTTTCCTCCAATATTTCTTTTATTTTGGAGAAGTCATATTATCTCCGCTCATATATTTTATTTAGAAATATTTTTAGGAGAGAAAAATAATTAGAATCACACTGTCCTCGAACCGGTATTTGAGCGAACTCAATTACGAAAACGGTAAAATTCCCAACTCTCTCCGTAGGTCCTTGAGTTGCTTAGAATTTCGAGGAACTCACGAACAAAAATGCAAAAACATGCAAATGCAAATATGATCTATGTATAACATTCCAAATTGAAAATTTGGGATGTTACAAACCTACCCCCCCTTAGAATGAATCTCGCCCTCGAGATTCGACTTGGCTAGAGAACAGGTGTGGGTGGTCTTGCGTAGATCATCTTCTCGCTCCCAGGTGGCTTCTTCTTCGGTGTGGTGACTCCACTGAACTTTGCAAAACTTGATAACCTTACTGCGTGCAACTCTGCTCGAAAATTCGAGAATCTTAACAGGCTTCTCCTCGTAAGTCAGATCACTGTCTAACTGAATTGCTGCCAGGGGTACTGTGTCTATAAGGGGGATATCGGCCATCTCCGCAGGGCAATTCTTAAGCTGCGAAACGTGAAACACGTCGTGCACTCCTGACAATCCTTCGGGCAACTCCAACTTATAGGCAACCTCTCCCATGCGTTCCAAAACACGGTAAGGTCCCACAAATCTCGGGGCTAACTTCCCTTTAACTCCGAAACGCTTAACTCCTCGCAGAGGCGATACTCTCAAGTACGCTCTATCTCCGATCTTATAGGTTATCTCCTTGCGCTTTGAGTCGGCATAACTCTTCTGACTGGACTGAGCTACCTTCAATCTATCTCGAATCAACTTAACCTTCTCCTCAGACTCTTTGATTAAGTCTGGTCCAAACAACTGTCGGTCTCCAACTTCATCCCACGATAACGGTGTTCGGCATCTCCTTCCATACAATGCTTCGAACGGTGCCATCTTCAAACTGGCCTGGTAACTGTTGTTGTATGAGAACTCCGCGTAGGGCAAGTTTTCATCCCAACTAGATCCATAATCTAATGCACAGGCTCTCAACATATCCTCCAGAATCTAATTGAATCTCTCCGTCTGTCCATCTGTCTGTGGGTGAAACGCTATGCTAAACTCTAGCCTGGTTCCCAAAGTTTCATGTAACTGATTCCAGAACTTTGAGGTAAACTGGGTTCCTCTATCTGATACAATACTCCTCGGAACTCCATGCAGACATACAATTCTGGTCATGTATATCTTAGCCAACTTTGCACTGGTATAAGTGGTTTTCACAGGAATAAAGTGGGCTTCCTTCGTCAATCGGTCTACTACTACCCAGATTGAATCATATCCTGTTTTGGTCCTGGGTAATCCGGTGATAAAATCCATACCAAGCTTCTCCCACTTCCATTCGGGAATTGGCATAGGTTGTAACAATCCTGCTGGCTTCTGATGTTCTGCCTTTACTCTCTGACACACATCACAAACTGCTACATACTCCGCAATATCCTTTTTCATACTGTCCACCAGAAAATATCCTTCAAATCCAAATACATCTTAGTATTTCCTGGGTGAATCGAGTATGGTGAATCATGGGCCTCCTGTAAAATCAGCTTCCTGATCTCCGGGTTATTAGGCACATAGATTCGATCCTCAAACCATAGGGTGTCGTGTTCGTCCTCACGAAAACCTTTAGCTTTTCCTTCGCTCATCCTCTCATTTATAGAGGCAATCTCCTTGTCAGCCTTCTGAGCTTATCTAATTTTATCCATCAGGGTAGACTGGATTTCTAGTGTTGCTACATAGCCTCTCGGAACTATCTCCAAACGTAGTTCTCGTAGGTCCTCGGCTAACTCCTTTGGAAATTCTTCCATCATTAGGGTATTGACATGGCTCTTACGGCTTAGCGCATCAGCTACTACGTTGGCCTTTCCGGGATGATAATGCAATCTCATGTCATAATCCTTAATGAGTTCCAGCAATCTCCTTTGCCTAAGATTCAACTCCTTCTGGGTGAATATATACTTCAAACTCTTGTGATCCGTATATACTTCACAATGGTTTCCAATGAGAAAATGTCTCCACGTCTTCAATGCATGCACTATGGCTGCTAACTCCAAATCGTGGGTGGCATAGTTCATCTCGTGAGGTTTCAGTTGTCGTGAAGCATACGAAACAACTCTTCCTTCCTGCATAAGGACTTCTCCAAATCCTCGACGTGAAGCGTCGCAGTACACCTCATAATCCTTATGTTGATCTGGCAGAATCAACACAGGGGATGAAACCAACCTTTTCTTCAATTCCTGGAAACTAGTCTCACATTCTTCGGTCCAACTGAACTTGGTGTCCTTCTTCAACAACTCCGTCATTGGCTTAGCAATCTTCGAGAAATTCTCGATAAATCTTCGGTAGTATCCTGCGAGTCCAAAAAAACTTCGGATCTCTCCAACTGTTGTCGGTGCTTCCCAGTTGGTCACAGTGTCCACCTTAGTGGGATCTACTGCTATTCCTTCTCCGGATATAACATGTCCGAGAAATCCGACTTCCTTCAACCAAAACTCACATTTGCTAAACTTGGCATATAGCTGATGTTCTCTAAGCTTCTCCAATACCAAGCGCAAATGCTCTTCATGCTCCTCTTCATCTCTCGAAAAGATCAAAATCTCATCTATGAACACTACGACGAACTTATCCAAATACTCCATAGACACTTTGTTCATCAGGTTCATAAAGTATGCCGGTGCGTTTGTCAGACCAAACGACATAACGGTATACTCGTACAACCCATACCTAGTGGTAAAGGCCGTCTTAGGGATATCTTGCTCTCGGATCTTCAATTGATGGTACCCTGATCGTAGATCGATCTTAGAAAATACCTTAGCTCCTTGCAATCTATCGAACAGATCATTGATCATCGGCAATGGGTACTTGTTCTTGATCGTTACTTCATTCAACCCTCGATAATCAACAACCATTCTTAACGATCCATCCTCCTTCTCCACTAGAAGTACTGGCGAACCCCAAGGCGAAGAACTTGGGCATATGAATCCTTTATCCAGTAACTCCTTAATCTGCTTCTTAATTTCCTCCAAATCTTTTGCGGGTATCCTATAGGGTCTCTTAGAAATTGGCCCGGTGCCTGGCAAAAGTTCAATCAAAAACTCTATATCTCTATCCGGTGGCATGCCAGATAACTCCTATGGAAACACATCCGGTTAATCCTTCACTACTGGTACTTCCTCATGTACAACTCCTGGCAAGGAATTTAATCTACTCCTCTTTGACTCATGCCGGGATACATACTTGATCCTTCTTCCTTCCGGCGTAGTAAGCAAAATGGTCTTACTGGCATATTCAATATTCCCTTCATACTTAGATAACCATTCCATGCCTAATATCACATCCAGTCCTTGAGATTCCAATACTATTAGGTCCGAAGGGAATATGTAATTACCAATCCTTAAGGGCAACTGATCACACCATGACTTAGCCATATACTCTGCTCCTGGTGAGGTTACTAACATGGGCGATCTAAGGGCTTGGGTCGGCAGCTTATACTTATCCATGAATCCCCTTGAAATATATGAATGCTATGCACCAGTATCGGAAAGAACTAGTGCAGTAAAGGACTTAACTAAGAACTTACCTATAACTGCATCTAGTTGCTCCTCTACTTCTTCCACAGTCACGTGGTTCACTTGTCCTTTGTTGAACGGGTTGGGCTTCTTCCCGGCGCTTCCATTGCCGTTCCCATTCTTAACTTCTGGGCATTCATTGGCATAATGTCCAGTCTTCCCGCACTTGTAACAAGTGACATGGCTAAAGTCCCTCTTGGTGGGTGTGGATGGTGTAGGGCGGTTCTGGTTTCCATTGGCTCCATTCCCATTTCCATTCTTGGTGCCATTGTGATTGTGCGAGCTACCTCCTACATGGGTGTGCTGAAATTGTCCTACCGCTTTAGGGGTAAAGCGGGGCTTCTGCTGAGCTCCAGAATTATACTTTCCTTGCCCATACTTCCTCTTGCGACTCTCAATCTGTTGATGCTTCCTTTCAATCATCAGGGCACGATCAACTAACTCCTGGTAGTTATTGAAAGTTTCCACCATCAACTATACACTTATCTCATCATTCAGCCCTTCTCCTGCTTCTTGGCATCTATGGCCACATCATCTGGGGCATAACGAGATAGGGTACTAAACTCATCCACGTACTGAGCCACAGTACGGTCCCCTTGTCGCAAATTGCGAACCTCCTGCTTCATACTCATGGCTCCAGTCGAGACATGGGCAGTACGAAAAGCTTGTTGAAACTGATCCCAAGTCACATTGGCTACGGGGTAAGTGGTTGTGTAATTCTCCCACCATGCTGCGGCTGGTCCAGACAACTGGTGTGCGGCAAATCGCACCTTCTCAGCATCCGAGAAATTGGCGGTGGTCAAATCCCTTCCAATCTTGCGTAGCCAGTCATCAGCCACAATTGGTTCGATGCTGCTAGCAAACACGGGTGGTTGCAACCTTAAGAAGCGTGTCAGGTTGTCCACGGGTGGTGGTGGTGGAGGGTTGTTGTTGTTGTTCTGGTTGTTCTGAGTGTTCTGGACAAGAAGTTGCATCAGGGTGTTCTGCTGCTGGATCAACTGGGTGAGCTCAGGGGGAAACTCAAATTCACGTCTTGGAGGCATCTGATGGGTGTAGAGGGAAGAGATTAGAATAGAAAAGAGGTCTAAGGGAAAATCACTACCCATATGCACATGAGACAAACACACAATCATATCACACCAATCAATTTCAAACAAGGTCTTACACATCTAACGATCGTTACAAAGGTGTTCTAAAACTAATACTTGGTGGTAAACTACTAGTCACGGGGTGGTCATCTAAAAATATTGTTCGGCAGAGGATTCCATAATATCCGCCCCAGCTTCATCTTCATAGTCTTCATCCTTGCTATCCTCAGCTTCCGAATCCGTGTCATCTATGATGATATAATCTTCCGGTGGAATCTCCTTGGGTTCTTCTTCCTCGTCTTCTTCTCCCATGAGTATCCCTAACTTCCGGGTCAAATCATCATTCTTCTCCACAAGTATCTTCATCTCCTCCTCATATCTGTCGCGTGTAGACTTGAGTTCTTCCTCTAACTCCAATTCCTATTTAGGGCCTTCTTCAAATCTATCATCCCAGCACACATCTGGTGCTCCTGGCGATGAATGTGGTGGTTCAACTCCTGGATGAATGCTGCAATGGACATACCCTTCTTAGTGCTGATCAAATCACAATTCTCATCTCGGCGTCCACAAATCTGGTAGATAGTGTCCTTTAGCTCCTGCTGGTAGACTTCTCCAATCCTTCCCATAGCAATGTGGGCTGCCATACTCCTTCCTAGGCTCCATGTAGGTGCATTAAAGGAAAATGCTATGAGTGAGGTGACAGGTGCAAACGTCCTTCCTGGAACTTGGGCTTGAATCAACCAACGCTCCTCCTCAGGTAGAGTGACATTGTAGGTTCCAGTGAAACTTGGTAATCCAATGTGTAGATATCTGGTGACTTCCTTCAGGTGTCGTCCAAATGGCGTGTCATCATCCGGTTGCATGAACTTGTGCTTTGCTTCCACCATCCTAAAGAGTAGAAAAGATGAGGAGTCAAAAAAGAGAAGAGTGGATAGTGTTCTAGGGCTTGTCTTAGTGGTCGTGTCCTATTGTCAGCGTGTGCTCTGATACCATCTTGTAGCGACCAGACCTCAAACAGTCTGATCTCCGTGCATCAGTGTCATCCCTGGAACAGTAATGCTAACACGCACGATTACTTGAAGGATTTATAACAAAGTAGCAATCACACACTTATTACATCGATAGTTCAACGATGAATTTATTACAAATAATATGGCTGAAGGCCATCTAGCACGATAACAACGGAAGGCTTGGAAGATAAGTGAGTCCATCAACTCCAGCGGCATCACTGAGTATAGAACCACGACCTAAAAGGGCATCTTACTCGTCGTCTGAAAAGTCTGCAACATGAAAAGTTGCAGCCCAAAAAACGGGTCAGCACATGGAATATGCTGGCAAGGTAACACAAGAGAATGCAATGAAAGTAAAACTATACTATATGCAATATGGCTGGTGGAAAGCTCTATGGTTAAGTTTTTGCGTAAAGCCAATTTTCCCTACTTCAAAGGAATGCATTTTAATTAACTATCATGGTAGTTGAAACATCGTTGAGAAGATAGACATCCTCTCAACCCCAATTAAGGTAATCATTAAACCCAACAAAATTAAATTAGAGTAACATGATGAGATGCACATGAAAATCCAGGTACCAGATACTCAAGACGTCCATAACCGGGGACACGGCTAATCATGATCAGTTTGTACACTCTGCAGAGGTTTGTGCACTTTTCCCACAAGACTCGATCGCCTCTGTTTGGTTTCTCGCACTGCATGGTGTTTGAGAAACGGATGACCGAGGCATAGTCTTTCAGAAGCGCTAGCACCTTACGATCGGGCGGACCGTACCAACCTACATCCCCTACATCTGCTAGTCCACCACTGTAAGAGTTCGCACGACTTACTCATACTATTCTAGAGCCCATAATAGCATTGTGGTTGCACACGGAAGTTTCTAGTATGAATAATCTCATGATCCCTTTGAGCCTGGGTGGCGGTCCAAAAGAAAAACAGGCAATCCTGGAACACCCAGATGCCTCAATCCACCCAGATGTGTATTAATGTTGCCACCTTAAGTTGAACCATTAATTAAACAATCTCACATCTGTCATGGATTTCACTCACCCAATCCACGTCTACGAGCATAGCATGTCCTAGCAGCAAACGTAGAAGTAACTCCCAAGGGTTTGAATGTAATGCAGGTAATAGGTACTACCTCAAACTACTTCCCAATCCCACAAGTTAAATGATCCTACTCATGCAATGTGTGAGGGTTTGACTAATGCAATGAAAACTGGGTAATTGGAAAGCATGATCAAAGTGTTACTTGCCTTGCTGATGATCCGCAAAACCTAGAGACTCAAAGTAGCAAGCGGCGCACTCCGGGTACTCTATCGCAATCAAACAAACAAGCATACAATAAGTACTTAACTAATGCACGGGTAAAACTCAAATAAGGGATCTAACCAGAAAGTTCAACTTAAGAACTCCGGTTTGCAAAAAGAATCAACTCGAAAGAAGCAACGAAACTCAACTGCAAAAGAAACGAGCTCCGGATTACTAGTTGGTCTAAAGTCAAATTTTACAGTAGCCAAAATCTTGTTCCAGTTGATTAAACGTAAAGAGGGCTTCGAGATGAAAATCTGGGATTTTGAATCACCTGATTCCGACGCTCGAGCGAAAAGAAAAATGAAAAACAAGATCAGGGCAGAAATCGCGATCGGAAAAACCGCGGATAAATACCCCGAAAAAGAAGAACGACGAACAGGCTAACGAACAAACGTTCATTGTCTGCGGTTAACTAACGAAAACCGTTTGCTAAAACGAACGTACGAACGACGTCCGCTATTTAACTAAACCGGTGGAAAATAAAAAAACCGAACCGATCTATTTAAAAAAAACAGATCTAGGTTTTCCTAAACAAAACCGATCTATAAACCGAAAAAAAACTACCTCCACTCCGGCGAACTCCGGCGTACTCCCGAAATAAATTTTCACCGTCCTCTAATAATATTTAGGACAAAGTGAACATTTTTCCCGGACCTTAATGAAATTTTGAAGACGCGTATTTTTCCTATGCAAATAAATCCGAAAATAAATCCAGAAAAATACCAAAAGTGAATTTAATATTTTTCCTCCAATATTTCTATTATTTTGGAGAAGTCATATTATCTCCGCTCATATATTTTATTTATAAATATTTTTAGGAGAGAAAAATAATTAGAATCACACTGTCCTCGTACCGGTATTTGAGCGAACTCAATTACGAAAACGGTAAAATTCCCAACTCTCTCCGTAGGTCCTTGAGTTGCTTAGAATTTCTAGGAACTCACGAACAAAAATGCAAAAACATGCAAATGCAAATATGATCTATGTATAACATTCCAAATTGAAAATTTGGGATGTTACAGGTGGCTGTTTTGAGGAAGGTATATGGTGGGTGTATGGTACCGGGAAAAGTTGCGCGGCACAAGAAAGGCTAGCAATGGTGGAAGGGTGAGAGTGCGTATAATCCATGGACTCAACATTAGTCATAAAGAACTCATATACTTATTGCAAAAATTTACGAGTCAACAAAACAAAGCAATCAACGCATTCTCCTAGAGGGAAGGTTGGTAGGAGTTAACCATCGCATGCCCCCGACCTCCACACAAAGGATGACACTCTACAAATACTTCATGCTCTAACTTCATCACATAGCGATTCACCATACGTGCATGCTACGGGAATCGCAAACTTTAACACAAGTATTTTACTATTTCATAATAACTCCACTAGCATGACTCTAATATCATTATCCTCATATCTCAAAACAATCATCAAGTATACCAGTTCTCATCATATTCAATGCACTTTGTATAAATGTTTTTACTATATTCATCATGGATGCCTATCATATTAGGACTAATTTTATAACCAAAGCACATTACCATGTTGTTATAAAAGACTCTCAAAAGGATATGAGTGAAGCATGAGAGATCAACAATTTCTACAAAATAAAATCACCACCGTGCTCTAAAAGATATAAGTGAAGCACTAGAGCAAAACTATTTAGCTCAAAAGATATAAGTGAAGAGATCAACAATTTCTACAAAATAAAATCACCACCGTGCTCTAAAAGATATAAGTGAAGCACATAGAGTGTTCTAACAAATTATAGGCCATATTTATCTCTCTCAAAAAGGTGTGTACAGCAAGAATGATTGTGGCAAACTAACAAGCAAGGACTCAATCATACATGACGCTCCAAGCAAAACACATATCATGTGGTGAATAAAAATATAGTCCCGAGTATAGTTACCGATAGATGAAGACGAAAGAGGGGATGCCTTCCTGGGGCATCCCCAATTTAGGCTTTTGGTTTTCCTTTAATTTTAACTTGGGGTGACTTGGGCATCCCCAAGTTTAGGCTCTTGCCACTCTTTGTTCCATAGTCCATCAAAGCCATACTCCAAACTTGAAAACTTCACAACACAAAACTTAGCCAAAAATCTCGTGAGCTCCGTTAGTATAAGCAAAAAAACAACTACTCAAAGGTACTGTAATGAACTCATTCTTTGTTTATATTGGTGTTAAACCTACTGTATTCCAACTTCTCTATGATTCATATCCTCCAATACTACTCATAGATTCATCAAAATAAGCAAACAACACACGAAAAACAGAATCTGTCAAAAACAGAACAGTCTGTAGTAATATGTAACTTTCGCATACTTCTGTAACTCCAAAAAAATTAAATAAATTGGTAAACGTGAGGAATTTTTTTATTAATCATTTGCAAAAAGAATCAACTAAATAGCACTCTCCAGTAAAATCTGGTGACTATTCTCGTAAGCGCTAACGTTTTGGTTTTTACAGCAAGATCATATAAACTTCACACAAGTCTTCCCAAAGGTTCTACTTGGCACAAACACTAATTTAAACACAAAACCACAACTAAACAGAAGCTAGATGAAATATTTATTCCTAAACAGAAGCAAAAACAAAGAGAATAAAATTGGGTTGCCTCCCAACAAGCGCTATCGTTTAACGCCCCTAGCTAGGCACGATACAAGGATAGATCTAGGTATTGCCATCTTTGGAAGGCAATCCATAGGTGGATCTCATAATAGATTCATATGGTAATTTAATTTTCTTTCTAGGAAAGTGTTCCATGCCTTTCCTTAACATAAATTGGAATCTAATATTTCCTTCCTTCATATCAATAATTGCACCAATCGTTCTAAGGAAAGGTCTACCAAGAATAATAGGACATGAAGGATTGCAATCTATATCAAGAACAATTAAATCTACGGGCACATAATTCCTATTGGCAACAATAAGAACATCGTTAATCCTTCCTATAGATTTCTTAATAGTAGAATCCGCAAGATGCAAATTTAAAGAACAATCATCAAGCTCATGGAAACCTAACAAATCACACAAAGTTTTTGGGATAGTAGAAACACTTGCACCCAAATCACACAAAGCAAAGCATTAATGATCTTTAATTTTAATTTTAATAGTAGGTTCCCATTCATCATAAAGCTTTCTATGGATAGAAACTTCTAGTTCAAGTTTTTCTTCATAAGATTGCATCAAAGCATCAACTATGTGTTTGGTAAAAGCTTATTTTGACTATAAGCATGCGGAGAATTTAGTACGGATTGCAACAAGGAAATACAATCAATCAAAGAGCAATTATCATAATTGTATCCCTTGAAATCACTATGCAAAGTTTTAATATCTTCATTCCCACTTTTAACAATTTTAGCATCAAGATATAAAAACTCCGAATCATTGGGACGCCTTTTAACTAAGGTAGACTCATCTCCAGTCCCATCTTTATCAAGATTTATACTAGCAAACAGGGATCTAATAGGAGACACATCAATAAATTTCAGATCTTCATCTTTATTTTCATGATAACTAGAAGAACACGCTTTCATAAAGCTTACTTTTTTAGCACGCATCCTAGCGGTTCTTTCTTTGCATTCATCAATGGAAATTCTCATGGCTTTGAGAGACTCATTGATATCATGCTTAGGTGGGATAGATCTAAGTTTCAAAGAATCAACATCAAGAGTAATTCTATCCACACTTATAACAAATTCATCAACCTTAAGCAATTTCTCTTCAAGCAAAGCATTGAAATTCTTTTGCGAGATCATAAACTCCTTAACCCTAGTTTCAAATTCAGAAGGCATATTTCCATAAGAGTTGATGTAGGAAATACCATAATTATTAGAGGAATTACCAGGAAAAGGCCTAGGATTAAAATTACCTCTATAAGCATTGTTACCAAAATTATTCCTACCAACAAAATTCACATCCAAAGATTCATTGTTATTCTCAATCAAAGTGGACAAAGTTATATCATTAGGATCAGAAGAAGCACTCTTAGCAGCAAATAATTTCATAAGTTCATCCATCTTTCCACTCAAAACACTAATCTCTTCGATAGGATGCACTTTTTTACTAGTAGATCTTTCGGTGTGCCATTGAGAATAATTAACCATAATATTATCTAGGAGTTTGGTTGCTTCTCCTAAGGTAGTTTCCATGAAAGTGCCTCCTGCGGCCGAATCTAAAAGATTTCTAGATGCAAAATTCAAGCCAGCATAAAAGTTTTGTATAATAATCCATAAGTTCAAACCATGTGTAGGACAATTACGTATCATTAATTTCATTCTCTCCCAAACTTGTGCAATATGCTCATGATCTAGTTGCTTAAAATTCATAATATCGTTCCTAAGGGAGATAATCTTAGCAGAGGAAAATACTTAGAGATAAAAGCATCTTTGCACTTATTCCACGAATCAAGACTATTTCTAGGCAAAGAGGAAAACCAAGTTTTGGCACGATCTCTAAGTGAAAACGGAAATAACTTAAATTTAACAATATAATTATCTGTATCCCTATTCTTTTGCAAATCACACAAATCAACAAAGTTGTTTAGATGGGTAGCGGCATCTTCACTAGGAAGGCCGGAAAATTGATCTTTCATGACAAGATTTAACAGAGCAGCATTGATCTCACAAGATTCAGCATCGGTAATAGGAGCAATCGGAGTGCTAATAAAATCATTATTGTTGGTATTGGAGAAGTCACACAATTTGGTATTCTTCTAAGCCATAGTGACAAGCAAGCAATCCAACACACAAGCAAACAAGAAGCAAGCGAACGATAAACACGTGACAAAAAGAAGGGCAATTAAAACGGCATGGGTGAAGTGGGGGAGAGGAAAACGAGAGGCAAATAAATGTGATGCGAACGAGAAGGGTTTGTGATAGGTACTTGGTATATGACTTTTGCGTAAGCCTCCCCGGCAACGGCGCCAGAAATTCTTCTTGCTACTTCTCGAGCTTGCGTTGTATTCCCTCGAAGAGGAAAGGGTGATGCAACAGAGTAGCGTAAGTATTTCCCTCAGTTTTTGAGAACCAAGGTATCAATCCAATAGGAGACCACGCGCGAGTCCCTCGCACCTGCACAAACAAATCAGAAATTTGCAGCCAATGCGATAAGGGTTTGTCAATCCCTTTACGGTCACTTACGAAAGTGAGATCTGATAGATTTGATAGTTTGATATTTTTGGTATTTTTGATTTAAGAACAGAAAGTAAAAACAGCAAAGTAAAGTAGATTGTAGATTGATATGTTGAGAATAGACCAGGGGGCCATAGGTTTCACTAGTGGCTTCTCTCATGATAGCAGAATTCTATGGTGGGTGAACAAATTACTATCGAGCAATTGATAGAAAAGTGAATATTTATGAGAATATCTAGGCATGATCATTATATATAGGCATCACGTCCGTGACAAGTAGACCGAAACGATTCTGCATCTACTACTATTACTCCACACATCGACCGCTATCCAGCATGCATCTAGAGTATTAAGTTCATAAGAACAGAGTAATGCTTTAAGCAAGATGACATGATGTAGAGGGATAAATTCAAGCAATATGATATAAACCCCATCTTTTTATCCTCGATGGCAATAATAAAATACGTGCCTTGCTGCCCCTGCGGTCACTTGGAAAGGACACCGCAAGATTGAACCCAAAGCCAAGCACTTCTCCCATTGCAAGAACTATGGATCTAGTAGGCCAAACCAAACCGATAATTCGAAGAGACTTGCGAGGATATTATAATCACACATAAAAGAATTCAGACAAGAACCAAATATTTCTCATAGATAATCTTGATCATAAACCCACAATTCATCGGATCTCGACAAACACACCGCAAAAAGATTACATCGAATAGATATCCTCGAAGACCGAGGAGAACTTGGTATTGAGATCCAAAAAGAGAGAAGAAGCCATCTAGGTACTAACTATGGACCCTAAGGTCTGTGGTAAACTACTCACAACTCATGGTGAGGCGATGGTCTTGATGTAGAAGCACTCCGTGGAAGATCCCCCCCTCCGACGGAGCTCCGGAAGAGGCCCCAAGATGGGATCTCACGGGAACAGAAGGTTGCGGCGGTGAAATTAGGGTTTTCTCTCTTGCTTCGATGTTTTCAGGGTACATTGGTATATATAGGAGGAAGGAGTATGTCGGTAGAGCAACGTGGGACCCATGAGGCAGGGGGCACGCCCAGGGGGAGGGGCGCGCCCCCCACCCACGTGGGCACCATGTGTCCCCTCTGCCTTGGTTCTCAAGTCTCTCGTGAAGATATCGTTCCAAAAATAACTCTCCCGAAGGTTTTATTCCGTTTGGACTCCGTTTGATATTCCTTTTGTGCGAAACCCTGAAATAGGCAAAAAAAAACAACAATCTGGATTGGGCCTTTGGGTTAATAGGTTAGTCCCAAAAATAAGATAAAAGTGTATAATAAAGCCCATTAAACATCCAAAACATCATATATATATATAATAGCATGGAACAATCAAAAATTATAGATACGTTGGAGACGTATCAGTTCTCTAGTCACTATCACTGAGTTACTAGAACTTCGTGATGAACTATAATATGCAAGGGATGATGAAATTAATTCCCGAGCTCTTCGCGATACTAAAATCGGCAAAGGTAGAAATCAAGAAAGAGCATCAAGTGTTGATGGTTAACAAGACTACTAGTTTCAAGAAAAGGGAAAATGGATAGAAGGGGAACTTCAAGAAGAATGACAAGCAAGTTGTCACTCCCGTGAAGAAACCCAATGCTAAACTTAAGCCTGAAACTAAGTGCTTCTACTGCAAAGAAAATTGTCACTGGAATTGGAACTGCCCTAGATACTTGGCGGATAAGAAGGATGGCAAAGTGAACAAAGGTATATTTGATATATAGATTATTAATGTGTACTTTACGAGTGTTCATAACAACCCCTGGGTATTTGATACCGGTTTAGTTGCTAAAAATTAGTAACTCGAAACGGGAGTTCCAGAATGAATAGAGACTAGTTAAGGGTGAAGTGATTATGTGTGTTGGAAGTGGTTCCAAGATTGATATGATCATCATCACACACTCCCTATACTTTTGGGATTAATGTAAGACCTAAATAAATGTTATTTGGTATTTGCGTTGATCATGAATATGATTTTATCATGTTTATTGCAATACGGTTATTCATTTAAAGTCATAGAATAATCGTTGTTCTGTTTACATGAATAAAACCTTCGATGGTCATACACCCAATGAAAATATTTTTGTTGGATCTCGATCGTAGTGATACACATATTCATAATATTGAAGCTAAAAGATGAAAAGTTGATAATGATAGTGCAATTTATTTGTGGCACTATCGTTTAGGTCATATTGGTGTAAAGCGCATGAAGAAACACCATGCTGATGGACTTTTGGAATCACTTGATTATGAATCATTGGTGCTTGCGAACCATGCCTCATGGGCAAGATGACTAAAACACCATTCTCCGGAACAATGGAGCGAGCAACTGACTTATTAGATATCATACATACTGATGTATGCGGTCCAATGAGTGTTGAGGCTCGCAGCGGGTATCGTTATTTTCTGACCTTCACAGATGATTTGAACATATATGGATATATCTACTTGATGAAGCACAAGTCTGAAACATTTCAAAGGTTCAAAGAATTTCAAAGTGAAGTAGAGAATCATCGTAACAAGAAAATAAAGTTTTTACGATTCGATCGCGGAGGTGAATATTTGAGTTATGAGTTTGGTCTTCATTTGAAACAATGTGGAATAGTTTCACAACTCACGCCACCTGGAACACCATATCGTAATGGTGTGTCCAAACGTCGTAGCCGTACTTTATTAGATATGGTTCGATCTATGATGTCTCTTACCGATTTACCACTATTGTTTTGGGATTATGCATTAGAGACAATTGCATTCACGTTAAATAGGGCACCATCTAAATCCGTTGATACGACGCCTTATGAACCGTGGTTTGGCAAGAAACCAAAGTTGTCATTTCTTAAAGTTTGGGGCTGCGATGCTTATGTGAAAAAGCTTCAACCTGATAAGCTCGAACCCAAGTCGGAGAAATGTGTCTTCATAGGATACCCAAAGGAAACTGTTGGATACACCTTCTATCACAGGTCCGAAGGCAAGATATTCGTTGCTAAGAATGGATCCTTTCAAGAGAAGGAGTTTCTCTCGAAAGAAGTGAGTGGGAGGAAGGTAGAACTTGATGAGGTAAGTGTACCTTCTCCCGAATTGGAAAGTAGTACATCACATAAAATAGTTCAAGTGATTCCTACACCAATCAGTGAGGAAGCTAATGATGATGATCATGAAACTTCAGATCAAGTTACTACTGAACCCCGTAGGTCAACCAGAGTACGTTCCGCACCAGAGTGGCCCGGTAACCATGTTCTGGAAGTCATGTTACTAGATCATGATGAACCTATGAACTATGAGGAAGCGATGATGAGCCCAGATTCCGCAAAATGGCTTGAGGCCATGAAATCCGAGATGGGATCCATGTATGAGAACAAAGTGTGGACTTTGGTTGACTTGCCCGATGATAGGAAAGCCATTGAAAATAAATGGATCTATAAGAGGAAGACTAACGTCGATGGTAACGTTACTATCTACAAAGCTCGACTTGTTGCAAAAGGTTTTTCGACAAGTTCAAGGAGTTGACTATGATGAGACTTCCTCACCCGTAGCGATGCTTAAATCTGTCCGAATCATGTTAGTAATTGCCGCATTTTATGATTATGAAATCTGACAAATGGGTGTCAAAACTGCATTCCTTAATGGATACCTCAAAGAGGAGTTGTATATGATGCAACCAGAAGGTTTTGTCGATCCTAAAGGTGCTAACAAAGTGTGCAAGCTCCAGCGATCCATCTATGGACTGGTGCAAGCATCTCGGAGTTGTAATATACGCTTTGATGAAGTGATCAAAGCATATGGCTTTATACAGACTTGTGGTGAAGCCTGTATTTACAAGAACGTGAGTGTGAGCACTGCAGCCTTTCTGATAAGTATATGTGAATGACATATTGATGATCAGAAATGATGTAGAATATTCTGGAAAGCATAAAGGATTGTTTAAAAGAGTTCTTCAATAAAATACCTCGGTGAAGTTGCTTACATATTGGGCACCAAGATCTATAGAGATAGATTAAGACGCTTGATAAGATTTTTGATGAGTACATACCTTACTAAGATTTTGAAGAAGTTCAAAATGGATCAGTCAAAGAGAAGGAGTTCTTGCCTGAGTTGTAAGGTATGAAGTTGAGTAAGACTCAAAACCCAACCATGGCAGAAGATAGAGAAAGAATGAAAGTCATTCCCTATGCCTCAGCCATAGGTTTTATAAAGTATGCCATGTTGTGTACCAAACCTGATGTGTACCTTGCCATGAGTTTGGCAAGGAGGTACAAAAGTGATCCAGGAGTAGATCACTGGACAGCGGTCAAAATTATCCTTAGTTACAGGATGACTAAGGAAATGTTTCTCGATTATGGAGTTCATAAAGAGTTCGTCGTAAAGAGTTACGCCGATGCAAGCTTTGACACTAATCCAGATGACTCTAAGTATCAATCTGGATACGTATTGAAAGTGGGAGCAATTAGCTAGAGTAGCTCCATGCAATTAGCTAAACTTCTCTCACAAAGCAAAACATGATCACGCCTTAGTACTCTTTGGCTGTTAATCACATGGCGATGTGAACTAGATTGTTGACTCTAGTAAACCCTTTGGGTGTTGGTCACATGGCGATGTGAACTATGGGTGTTATTCACATAAGGATGTGAACTATCGGTATTAAATCACATGGCGATGTGAACTAGATTATTGACTCTAGTGCAAGTGGGAGACTGAAGGAAATATGCCCTAGAGGCAATAATAAAGTTGTTATTTATATTTCCTTATATCATGATAAATGTTTATTATTCATGCTAGAATTGTATTAACCGGAAACTTAGTACATGTGTGAATACATAGACAAAACAGAGTGTCCCTAGTATGCCTCTACTTAACTAGATCGTTGATCAAAGATGGTAATGTTTCCTAACCATAGACATGTATTGTCATTTGATGAACGAGATCACATCATTAGAGAATCATGTGATGGACAAGACCCATCCGTTAGCTTATCACTATGATCATTTAGTTTTATTGCTATTGATTTCTTCATGACTTATACATGTCCCTCTAACTATGAGATTATGCAACTCCCAAATACCGGAGGAACACCTTGTGTGCTATCAAACGTCACAACGTAGCTGGGTGATTATAAAGATGCTCTACAGGTGTCTTCGAAAGTGTTAGTGGTGTTGGCATAGATCAAGAATAGGATTTGTCACTCCGAGTGTCGGAGAGGTATCTCTGGGCCCTCTCGGTAATGCACATTTTGCAAGCAATTGACTAATTAGTTAGTCATGAGATGATGTATTACGCAACGAGTAAAGAGACTTGCCGGTAACGAGATTGAACTAGGTATGATGATACCGACGATCGAATCTCGGACAAGTAACATACTGATGACAAAGGGAACAATGTATGTTGTTATGCGGTTTGACCGATAAAGATCTTCGTAGAATATGTAGGAACCAATATGAGCATCCAGGTTCCGCTATTGATTATTGACCGGAGATGTGTCTCGGTCATGTCTACATAGTTCTCGAACCCGTAGGGTCCGCACGCTTAATGTTCGATGACGATCGGTATTATGAGTTTATGTGTTTTAATGTACTGAAGGTAGTTCGCAGTCCCGGATGTGATCACAGACATGATGAGTGATGTCTTCTCGCCCCTCGTTGGTTACCCCAAGTGGAAGGTTGAGATGTAGCGTAGCGGCAAATTTCCCTTGGCAAAGATACCAAGGATCGAATCCCGTGAGACTCCGAGGGTCGACAAGTAGGTGTCAACGGCGCCAGAAACTTAGCGGTTGACGGGACCTGCACACAGATATAGATAACTTTGCTCCCAATGATTACAGAGAGGTTGTCAATCCCTCCGGCCTTGTTGTTTACAAAGGATCAAACATAAGAGATAATAATGATAGCTAAGACTGCAACTAGGAAATAAAAACAGGAAGTAAATAAAAGGTGTGATCAGCGGTGGTAATATGGACCGGGGTCCTTCACTAGTGATGTCTCTCTCCCAAAAGACGATAAAACAGCAAAGCGAGGTAAACAAATTACAGTTGGGCAATTGACAGGATTATGTGCGCAAACCAATGCTAACTATGCTGCAGAGAAAGGTAGAGGCTCAAAAGCATGGGCGGTACGCCAAGGCAAGTAGACCGAAATCCATCTGCATCTACTACTAATCATCCACCTTAAGATATCTATCCAGAACATCTCGCTGGTATTAAGTTGCGAATCCCACCCAAAGTGTAAACTCAAAGCAACAGACAACTGCATTAAAAGAACTTTGCGTAAAGTAAACAATCCTTGTACCCGCAAGTATAAGCACCGTTGTTTTCTCCCTTGTGGCAACAGCACATCCCCTAGACTCATGTTTCTGTCACTCAAGCTAGTCATTAGGGGGCATGAACCCACAATCAAGCATAACGCTCCCTCTTGGAGTTACTACCTACTACTTGGCCAAAGCAATAAACAGCAACGGAGAACATGCAAGAATTACTCAAGAACAAAGATATAAAAGAGGTGAATCAAATATATTACTCAAACACAATCTGAACATAGTCTCATAATCCATCAGATCCCAGCAAACTCAGCAAAGCAACAGCAGAAAGATTACATATGTGCCTCGATCATGTAGGGCAGCTCACGAGGTCTAAACCATGAAGAGCAAAGAGGGGAGGAGAACATCACATAGCTACTGATCATGGACCCATGGTCCAAGGTGGACTACTCACTACTCATCCGGGAAGCGTCCATGGTGGTAGAGAAGCTCCCGGTGGAGGTTCTCCCCTCCGGCAGGGTGCCGGGAAGAGTTCTCCTGATGCTCCCGATCTTGGAAGCGCTGCGGTGGCAGAACAGAGGCGAGATCGCGAAAAAGGGTTCTGTCCTCGAGGGTTTCGGGACGAGAGGGATATATATGCGAAGGGGGGCAGCCAGAGGCGGAGCAGGGGCCCCAGGCGCCCCCCTGGCGCGGCCAGGGGTGGGGCCGCGCCAGGTGGCCGCCTAGGCCTCCCCTGGCTCCCCTCTGGCCCATCTTTGGTTCTTCGCGAAGCATCCTGTACGCTGATTTTTCCTATATTTTTCCTGGAATTTTTGGAGCACTTTTAATATGGGGGAAACCTGAAATAGAAAAACAGCAGAAAACAGGAACTGGCACTATGGTGCAGTGAGTTAATAGGTTAGTCCAAATATGATCAAAAGTGCATGGAAGTGCATCAATATTATAGAAATATCACACAAAAGAAGCATGGAGCAAGCAGAAATTATAGATACGTTTTGGACGTATCAACATCCCCAAGCTTAATTCCTGCTCGTCCTCGAGTAGGTAAATGATAACAAGCATAATTTCTGTGGTGACATGCTACCAACCATATAAGAACTTTTTAAGTAAAGCAATCAAGGCATGTAATTCAATTCAAGTCATAACAAGCAAGAGTCTATATTAGCATTGTAACAAGCAACATAAGAATATAAAGGTGCAAGAGCTCTCGCTGTCCGTGACTCGAATGTCTCCAAATGGTGTTTGCATGCAAGAAAGGGGATAGGGATATACGAGAGAGTAAAACATAGTTTTTGTATTGTTGAGAACTTAATCTACTAAAGTTTCACACTTGGTCTTCTTTGGAATCTTATCTTGACTCATCCCCAGACCACTAGCCAGGTACAAGTCAAAATGATCCACTCCCTTTCGATATTTTGAGCACTCATGCAATGGATGAGCGTAAGCAAGAAAGTTGACACTTAGGATGGCAAAGAGAGCAAAGTGATGAAGGGGGAAGACAAAAAAGGTGTGAAAGGCTCACATCAATGAGGACAATCATAGGCGAGAGAAAGCCAAATGATAGATATGATGTGAGGAGTAGGGATTGCCATGCAACGGATGCACATATGAGCTAAGGTAAGCTCTCCAATGGAACTAGTGGGGGTGCATCCAACTGGCTCGGTCAAGAAGACCTAGAGCTCTTTTGAGGAGGCTCATCATTGGAATATACAAGCCAAGTTCTATAGTGTGAAGGTCCCCACATAGCTATATGCATGAATGATAATCTCTATGGAGTACAAGGTATAAGATGAAGTACGAGTGTGGATCTCTCAAAAGGAATAGTAGTGTGCCCCCTTCTCTCTTTTTATTTCTTTTTCTCTTTTTTCTATTTTATTTTTTATTTTTTTGTGGCCTCAATGGCTCTTTCTATATAACTCTCATTTGTCCTCTTTGGGATCTTTTGATTTTGTCCTCTTTGGGATCTTTTCCTCACTTTAGGGGCAACACTCTATGTATTACAAGAAGTATAGAAGATCTTTCACACTTTACAAAAGTACTCAACATAAAGAAAATGAAACTATCATGATGTATGCAAATGTATGCCTCTGCCGGTGTAGCAGGATATGCAATGATACTAGCGCATCATGTAGCAATGATTAGGGCAACTCCCAACTAGCATGCGGCTCATCGATCAAGAAAAAAGCATGTATGACATGAAGATCAAGTCATGAGAAGATGGATGTTGCATGGCAATGTATCTCGGAAAGGCTATGGAAATGCCTTGATAGGTAGGTATGGTGGCTGTTTTGAGGAAGGATATAATGAGGCTTATGATGACAGAGCGTATCGTGCCAAGGATTTGGATGCACCGGCGAAGTATGCGCCAACTCTCGAGGTGAGAAAGGGCAATGCACGGTACCGAAGAGGCTAGAAAAATATGGCTAGGTGGAAGTGTCAACTTTCGAATACTCACATTAGTCCGAAGAACTCATGCACTTATTATCGGTAACTCTCAATCTAATTAGGAGGTTCACAAAGAGACAAGTACCCCGAGGAGGAGTGTATGGGGGTTTGGTTATCCTTGCGCATCCTCGACTCATGGTACGTGAGTGTACTCTAATATTCGATCCGTCCAAAGATTAGTGATCCATCTAGTAGCTAAAGTTCTCAACTATTTTGTAGGTTTTCGAAAATAAACACGGATTGCCCAAAATGCGACATCTATCACTAATAGGCTAAAGCTCTTGACACCAAAAGTTTAGACATTACTCATGGCAATACCTCAAAACTATTGCAAGTTACTACTAAAATTAAATAGCAACCTCAATTACCTAATTTAAGTTAAGACACACAACTCAGTGCAACAGGCAAACTCTCTTAACAAGATAAACATGAAAACTCAAGAGAGTTCAGCAACCAACTAACAAAAGCTCTTTAAAAAGAAAAGCATGAAAACTAAGAGCTAAACATGACAGCAGCTATGGAAAGACAAAGAACACACACAGCAAAGATAAGCATGAAAATCCTATGTTGTGTTCTAGGTTGAAGCGGAGCGTGTTTCTCTCCCACACAAAGAAAGCTGGGTTCTAACTTGTTATGAACAGCAAGCAAAGCTAAAGAAAACTAAAAAAAGAAACTAAGAGCAAGACGCTCCAAGCATAGCACATAACGCATGAAGTGATAAAATTATAGTGGAACGAAAGACGAACTGATAATTGTTGATGGAGAAGGGGATGCATGGGGGCATCCCCAAGCTTGGACGCTTGAGTCTTCTTGAATATTTCTTGGGGGTGCACGGGGGCATCCCCAAGCTTGAGCGTTTGACCCTCCTGAATCTTCTTTTATCATCTTCCCTCGCACACTTGAAAACTCCCTTCATACATAACTCATCATAATCTGATTAGCGAGGTTAGTACCCACAATAAAATAATTTTTCCCTACCGGAAATAAAAATAATCTTGAAGAGCTACTGTTTCTCAAGATTGCCAAAAGGTTTTTGCAAAGAAAAAGCAAGCTCAAGGTTTGCAAAACGAAGAAAAGGCAAAACAGGACAGAATCTGTGAAAAACAGACCAGTAGGTAGTAAATAATTTTTTCTGGCAACTTCTGCAACTCAAATCAAAAAACTCAGAACAGACGCTCGAAAGCCAATTGTATAGAGCACGCTGTCAAAAAAAATTCAGATCAAAAAGATGATCTGGTGATTTTATTCGAATTTTTCTGTCCAAGGACAGAATCTGATTTCTGGACAGCACGTCAGAACTTTTGAACTTTCTTGCAATCGGAGGCTAAACTTGGCACAAAGCTGAAAAGAAAAGATACAATGATGATGCTACTGTAGTAACAAACATCAAGACACAACGAAAGCAAAATAAAACCTAATTCGTTGTCGGCTGCCTCCCAAAAGCGCTTTCTTTTATGCCTTTAAGCTAGGCATGATGCAAAAAGAGAAAATCAAGTTTTATCAAGAGTAAGAGAATAGCTAGCCCGTGTAACGGACTCAAAAGGCAACTTAATCTTCTTTCTAGGGAAGTGTTCCATCCCTTTCTTGAGAGGGAATTGGAATTTTATATTCCCCTCTTTCATGTCAATGATAGCACCAACGGTGCGAAGAAAGGACGTCCCAAAATAATTGGACATGAAGGTTCACATTCAATATCCATAATAGTGAAATCAACGGGAACATAATTGTCATTGGCAATGATAAGAACATCGTCGATCTTCCCCAAAGGTTTCTTTACGGAAGAATCAACAAGACGAACACCAAAAGAACAAGGGTCAAAAGGTTTCAATTCAAACATATCATACATTCTTTTGGGCATAACGGAGGTACTAGCTCCAACATCACATAAAGCATAGCAAGAGAAGTTATTCAACTTAATTTTAATCATAGGATCCCAACTATCTTCTAGCTTTCTAGGTATGGAGGCTTCTACCCTAAGCTTCTCCTCCCTAGCTTTGATAAGAGCATTAGTGATATGCTCCGTGAAGGCAAGGTTAAGTGTGCTAGTGTGGGGGTCTTTAGCCATTCTTTGTAAAAAGGTGACAACTTCTGAGAGACTACAATTATCAAAATCAATTTTATCATTATTGAGCAGAATTGTAGTGTCATCTTCTTTGTTTCAATTTATCTCTATTATAAGAGTTTGGACGTCTTCCCAAGTTTGGGGAAGTGTGGGAGCAACTTTAAACAGAGGCTCATACTTTTTTCCTAGAAGACCATGCCATGGGCATAACTCACCATTAAAACTAACATAATCACAAGGTTTATTACTTTTGTAGATCCCGACAGTGGTGATTGGCGTGATGGAAGAAGGGGTGTACTCCTCCCACTTAGTGTTTTTGGTGGAACCCATAGCAGCAGCAAGCAAGATAACTATTTTTGTGATTTTTGGTAAAGGACACTAAAGCAAAAACTACAAGGTAAACTAACAAGACTAAAAAGCAAAGATAAAAGATAGCGTGCAACTCCCCTATCTTGAAGAGTGGAGTCCCCGGTAGCGGCGCCAGAAACTTGCTTGATGGCTTCTCGCCCCTCGTTGGTTACCCCAAGTGGAAGGTTGAGATGTAGCGTAGCGGCAAATTTCCCTTGGCAAAGATACCAAGGATCAAATCTCGTGAGACTCCGAGGGTCGACAAGTAGGTGTCAACGGTGCCAGAAACTTAGCGGTTGACGGGACCTGCACACAGATACAGATAACTTTGCTCCCAACGAGTACAGAGAGGTTGTCAATCCCTCCGGCCTTGTTGTTTACAAAGGATCAAACACAAGATATAATAATGATAGCTAAGACTGCAACTAGGAAATAAAAACAGGAAGTAAATAAAAGGTGTGATCAGCGGTGGTAATATGGACCGGGGTCCCATGATGTTCACTAGTGACGTCTCTCTCCCAAAAGACGATAAAACAGCAAAGCGAGGTAAACAAATTACAGCTGGGCAATTGACAGGATTATGTGCGCAAACCAATGCTAACTATGCTGCAAAGAAAGGTAGAGGCTCAAAAGCATGGGCGGTACGCCAAGGCAAGTAGACCGAAATCCATCTGCATCTACTACTAATCATCCACCTTAAGATATCTATCCAGAACATCTCGCTGGTATTAAGTTGCGAATCCCACCCAAAGTGTAAACTCAAAGCAACAGTCAACTGCATTAAAAGAACTTTGCGTAAAGTAAACAATCCTTGCACCTGCAAGTATAAGCACCGTTGTTTTCTCCCTTGTGGCAACAGCACATCCCCTAGACTCATGTTTCTGTCACTCAAGCTAGTCATCAGGGGGCATGAACCCACAATCAAGCATAACGCTCCCTCTTGGAGTTACTACCTACTACTTGGCCAAAGCAATAATCAGCAACGGAGAACATGCAAGAATTACTCAAGAACAAAGATATAAAAGAGGTGAATCAAATATATTACTCAAACACAATCTGAACATAGTCTCATAATCCATCAGATCCCAGCAAACTCAGCAAAGCAACAGCAGAAAGATTACATATGTGCATCGATCATGTAGGGCAGCTCACGAGGTCTAAACCATGAAGAGCAAAGAGGGGAGGAGAACATCACATAGCTACTGATCATGGACCCATGGTCCAAGGTGGAATACTCACGACTCATCCGGGAAGCGTCCATGGTGGTGGAGAAGCTCCCGGTGGTGGTTCTCCCCTCCGGCAGGGTGCCGGGAAGAGTTCTCCTGATGCTCCCGATCTTGGAAGCGCTGCGGCGGCGGAACAGAGGCGAGATCGCGAAAAAGGGTTCTGTCCTCGAGGGTTTTGGGATGAGAGGGATATATATGCGAAGGGGGGCAGCCAGAGGCGGAGCAGGGGCCCCAGGCGCCCCCCCTGGCGCGGCTAGGGGTGGGGCCACGCCAGGTAGCCGCCTGGGCCTCCCCTGGCTCCCCTCTGGCCCATCTTTGGTTCTTCGCGAAGCTTCCTGTACGCTGATTTTTCCTATATTTTTCCTGGAATTTTTGGAGCACTTTTAATATGGGGGAAACCTGAAATAGAAAAACAGCAGAAAACAGGAACTGGCACTGTGGTGCACTGAGTTAATAGGTTAGTCCAAATATGATCAAAAGTGCATGGAAGTGCATCAATATCATAGCAATATCACACAAAAGAAGCATGGAGCAAGCAGAAATTATAGATCCGTTTTGGACGTATCAATGAGGAGTCTCGAAATGGTCGAGACATAAAGATCGATATATTGGAAGCCTGTGTTTTGACATCGGAATGGTTCCGGGTGAGTTCGGGCATTTACCGGAGTACCGGGGGGCTACCGGAACCCCTCGGGGCGTGTATGGGCCTTACTGGGCCTTAGTGGGATAGAGGAGGAGGCGGCCAATGTGAGGGGCGCGCCCCCCCAAGCCCAATCCAAATTGGGTGGGGGGCCGGCCAGGGAGTGTATGGGCCTTATTGGGCCTTAGTGGGATAGGGGAGGAGGCGGCCAAGGTGAGGGGCGCCCCCCCCCCCAAGCCCAATCTGAATTGGGTGGGCAGCCGGCCCCCTTTCCTTCTTCCCTCTCCTCCTTCCTTCCTCTCCTACTCCAACTAGGGAAAGGGGGGAATCCTACTCCCGGTGGGAGTAGGACTCCCCTAGGGTGCGCCATAGAGAGGGTCGGCCCCTCCCCTCCTCCACTCCTTTATATACGTGGGG
Organism: Secale cereale; assembly: GCA_902687465.1. Lineage (NCBI taxonomy): Eukaryota > Viridiplantae > Streptophyta > Magnoliopsida > Poales > Poaceae > Secale > Secale cereale. The sequence goes on from LR738710.1 coordinate 34,236,796, forward strand.
AGGGGGCACCCCATAGACACACAAGTTGATTTCTTAGCCGTGTGCGGTGCCCCTCCCCACAGTTACATACCTCGGTCATATCATTGCAGTTCTTAGGCGAAGCCCTACGCCGGTAACTTCATCATCACCATCACCACGCGGTCGTGCTAACGAAACTCTCCCGTGACGCTCAACTGGATCAAGAGCTCGTGGGACGTCATCGAGTTGAACGTGTGCTGAACGCGGAGGTGCCGTACGTTCGGTGCTTGGATCGGCTGGATCGCGAAGACGTTCGACTACATCAACCGCGTCACTAGATGCTTCCGCTTTCGGTTTACAAGGGTATGTAGACACACTCTCCCCGCTCGTTGATATGCTTCTCCTAGATAGATCTTGCGTGATCATAGGAATTATTTTGAAATACTACGTTACCCAACAGAATGGTGATTCCATCTCCATATGGGAAGATCTTTGGATCCCCAACACTTCCACGCTCAAGCCCATTGGGCGCCTTGGCAATGATCATGTTGAAAGGTGTCAGAGTTAATTGACCATCTGAATGGGTCTTGGCTGGTGGATAAGGTACTTAGCATTTTCCTTGCTCTGGATGCAGATGCAATATTGAACATTCCATTGAGAGCTTCTGGTGGGTAGGACTTCTATGCTTGGGCCTTGGAAAGTCAGGTGTTTATTCTATCAAAACGGCATATCGTGCTCTAATGACTCGGATCGAGCAATCAGCTCAAGAGGAAGGAACGATAGCGGAAACCTCATCGTCAAATAAACACCTTTGGGCAGCCTTGTGGAAACTCAAGGTCATTCCAAGAGTCCGTGTCTTTTGGTGGCGAGTCCTGCGAGGTATTTTGCTGGACTACGTCACTCTGCAACATCGCCATATTAGGAGGATGACGAGGTGCGATCTATGCGATGCGGCAGAGGAAGATTTGCAGCATACACTTGTGGCCAGCTCACACGCCAAGCAGTATTGGTATGCAGTGAGATATCTTTTGGGCCTCAAACTACCCATGTTACATCCTGTGACCTGGGCGAAGGACATACTATTGGACGACATGATCGCAGACCAAGATAGATGCAAGATTGTGACTATCATGCCCGCTATATGGTCTACCAGAAATCGATGGACTCATGACAAGGTTCCATTCAATCCATTTCATGTTGTGAAGACCATCCGAGATGATTTACTACTTCTAGAAATTCCAAAACTTGCCAGTGGTGTCTTGGGGGTGCAATTCCACCCACCTGATGTTGGTTGGGTAAAGATCAACACCGATGGGGCGATAAACAGCGAAGCACATTGTGCTGGAGGAGGTGGTGTAGCTCGATCGCCACCTATCCTTCATTAGAGCTTGGAGTAAACCCTTCCCCGGAGTAACTGATCCACCGATCGCTGAAGCAATGGCACTCAGGGGGGGTGTTATATTTGCCCAACTTCGTGGTTTCTCACACGTCGTGATGGAGGTGGATTGCTTAGAAGTGTTGAACCTCTGGTCGTCGCGTAACAATTGTCGCTCTATTGTTGTGTCTATCTTAGATGAAATTGGAGAGAAGTCGACTAGTTTTATCTTTTTTTTCTATTAGGCATGTCCCGAGGGGTGGTAATTGTTTGGCTGATCTCTTTGCAAAGCAAGCATCACTAGTAGAAAACGGGCATATTGTCCCGGTTCGTAAGGGCCTTTTGTCCCGGTTCTTGAACCGGGACTAAAGGGTCGGTACTAATGCCCTAGCCCTTTAGTCCCGGTTCAAACAAGAACCGGGACAGATGGGCCTCCACGTGGCCTGTGCGCGGAGCCCAGGCAGGAGGGCCTTTGGTCCCGGTTGGTGGCACCAACCGGGACCAATAGGCATCCACGCGTCAGCATTTCTGTG